>OY747119.1:1740000-2340000 GCA_963556455.1 Epiblema foenella | reverse complement strand
GACCCGTAACTCATATTTGCCATAATCAAGCTCGGGTATTGCAAAATAGTCACCATATTGTTCCAATTAGATATTAACCCGCGTAGCGCAGCCACAAAGAGTGATATTTTACATTTCGCAGACCTCACACTACACTAGCGCCTCTAGCGGCGAATTCATATGCGGTAGCCCTCATTGAAAACCTACATTTTGAAGTCGGTTGATAAACCAGCCTTACTTCGATTGCGTTTTACAAGCGGTTCACGAGCGGTAACTTCTGACATGTTTTAACCGGTCTGTAAATAGAGTTATGTCAGATATTTATGCGCGTCTTTTTTATAGTACTGCTACAGTCGAGTACAAAAATATGTATCCAATTAACACTTTACCACATGACTAAAATAATTAATGTCTAAAAAGATTGGCTTCGTATGCGGTATTGGTGTAATCCTCTAAACACATATTTTTGCACGTGACTACATGTTTAGTAATAATGCAATCGCTATACAGTAGTACCCAACTGATAAGGCGCGTCGTGAATCTTCGTTCGCGCAGAAAAGAAAGTATCGCTCCGAAGATTAACGAAGGAATGCTTAAAACTTACAATTAACCTTAGATCACTACTATAAGGTTCATAATACACTGTTCATAATGCGCGTGCACTCGATCAGAAGTATGGCGGCTGACTAACATGCCACGCGGCGCGCGCTAACATGGCGGCAGCTGCGGACCAATAGCGGTACAGGAACAAGAAGCGCGGTGCGTGGAGCGTGCCGATTGGTCAATAGCATTTCCCGCGCTTTAAAAATTAATCTTCTGCGCAGGTACATCGGTAAGCCATATCAGTTGGGTACTACTGTACTTTTTTGTAAAGTATGGATTTATATGGAAGTGCGCACATTCTGTGCCAGTGACCGTGTGAACGTTCCGCTCGAAATACGCACGGTGGATTGAGCCTCTTACGCCGCTGCGTACAATTCAGTCATTTAGAATGTATTTATTAATTTATTAATAGGTTTTAACTGTTCTTAAGCGATTTTTGAAATATTTGTACTGTTTTTTTTTAACTTGTAGACATTTTTGTTAATAAAGCATTCCTATAGAAATGTGGTTTTTATTTTGACGATAGGAAACGGGCATACGGCTTGCTTGGCAGGGCCGTAGCCAGAGTTAGCCTCGTGGCGCCCACGCGCCTTTTGATAAACCAAAATAAGCATGGCGGCTCCAGCCCAGCACTTTTTTCAACTAACCTTCAATTACTGCCCACGCGCCTTTCAGAAGGCCATATTAATAAACTCTGTAAATCTAGTAATTGAGGCCCAGTGGCCTTTGTAAAGATCAAAAGGTAGACAAATAATTGAATTTAAAAACACATGCTAATATAATCATAATTATACCCTGAAAGTTTCACTTCAAACATACACAAAATCAAAAAATACAAATTTCAAGTCAAAATCTTGGGCGGATATGACTGTAACTATTATGTCCTATAAGAAGGACAGTCGGGTCATAGTTAAAGAGGAGCCAAAAAATCTTTGGGCGCCACGAGGTTAGATTTAAGATAGGGCAGCGGTAATCACAGGTAGGGCGCAACTGGCTGGCTCAAGTCAAAATTTAACTCAAAATTAACTTGATCACTTAATCGGATCTGGTGAATCGATTTTCGTCGAATGTACATGTTATATCAAACTTCCTCGTTATATCAAAGGCAGAGTTCAAGTATTTGAAACAAGGAATGACGAGGCCGCTTAATAGCATCCAGTAAACAACCTCTGTCTTTTTTCTTTACTAACCCACATGCTAAATCAGATAAATTAAATATTCCTTGAGGTTGCTTTTGTGTAATATTAGTACATTACTTACCAAGGGCGGTAAAACAAAGAATGTCTCAGATCGCAGGTATTTGACGCCCGAGCCGAAGGCAAGGGCGATAATTTGTAAAGTCTTCTTGCAGACAAACTGTACTAATAATAACAGTATTGTGGAGTACCTAGACTGGGCACACGAGGTGACCGCCATGTGGGATGTTGATTCAACGATCATTGTCCCGATAGTCGTCTCTGCGAACGGTCTAATAGCGAAGAGTCTCGACCAACACCTCAAGAGACTCGCTAGATGGCTGGGTCAAGGGTCAGATACAGCGCGGCGGTACTCCTGGACACGGCGCGGATAGTCAGGAGGTTCCTCTCTCTGTCGCCCGACACCACCGGTAGCTTAGGCCCCGCCTCGCTGCCTGCGGCACACTAGGTTAGGTTTTTATAATGATTTTATGTTTTGTAAATATTGTTTTATATTTTATTTTACTTTTTATATAATTATTATAAAATCTAACCTAAAGTAAATAAAGACAGTATTGTGGGGATTTTATGTATTTCAAATTTTTATTGTCAGCTTGATAAATAAATAATAATGAGAGCTTTGAAACTTAAGCTAAATAAACTAAACTAACTGAAATTGTCAACAGAAAGTACCTTATTTCTTCATGCCCTTTTTTTTATAGATTCTCAGTTACTTTTAGATTGGCGGATAGGCCGTGTCGAGGTCAAGAAGAAGAGGGAAAATAAGCAGATGATGGAAAGAAAAGAGAAGAGAAGAAAAGAAGTAGAAATAGGCTCGCTAGGCCAGTTACGCGGCCTGCGTCAGTTTGCGGCCTTCTACCCTATAGAAATATTGAGTCGTACGCGTTTTAATAATTAGTAGCTATTTAATGGGCGAATATTCTGCGTTTTTACGGCGGTTATTTTACGTCATTGTCATTTCATTAAATATTGTTAAAGGAGACGATGATCTGAGTAAACTTTTGTTAAAAGCGTAAACCAATATCGGGTCGGAGTCTTATTTGATCAATGTTTTCGCCGGTTTATCCCAACTTTGGGTAGATAATCTTGAGTCGATAATGACTTTTGAAACGAGCGTTTCAAACGCTCGGAGAATCGTCCTAATAGGAATATATTAAAAAAGCAAGAAAATATCCTTACAGTTCATCAACTCATACAAGTGGCCGCAAACTGGCGCATCAAATTAACAGGCCGTAAACCCACCTACCGACCCTACTTGATACAAATAATGCTGACTCACCGTCGCGACTCGCGAAACACATCTAACATCGGTGGTTGACTAGCGAGTTTGTCTATCACTAAAATACCATATTGTAACGAATGTACAGAAACGTCACTAGATGTCGCTGTTACCCGCGGAAACTAGCTAACGCCGTGTTAATAAAGTATTGTTTGGTTTGTGCGACCATTTCTCACGATTAAGGGTGCGTTTAACGCAAGAGTAAAACTAGTTGACTTTTTGACGCCTTTACGCGCTTTCCGCGTCTTTGTAAAGGTCCAAAGTTTAACCCGAGTGTACCCCTCGCACGCCTGATCACTTGGAAGTGAGTATAATATTCGTTTCTCATACATGCAATGAATTATTGACGGTACGTTCGTTATAACAGGCTGCGAGATATGACAATGAAGTTAATATTGAAGCCACATGATGATATTATCACGAAACTGCAATACACGTCTACATTCTTGTGATACTTACTGATCATGATATGAGTGTATCGCATAATAATCACCATGGAAGGGGTCGGTTCCACGGTGATTATAATTTTATTATTATTATAGGAAAAATAAGTAAAAAATCGATTATTCTTCAATAATCGATTGTTTTTAATCGATTTTAAGTTGGAGGAAAATAATAAATTATTTAATAGTCGATTTTTTAAAACGGATGTCACATCCCTACAGCGCGCTCTCTACGCGAGCCCGAGGACCGCTTTCATTCATCTATAGCGTTTCCTAATAATCCACTAGATGGCTCTGTCCCTACAGCAAACTGGGTAATGGTAAGTTCTCATGAAAACAACCAAACCCATACAATGTTATTTTCCGTGAATCTCAAATCAATAAAGGGAATTTTTTGAACAGTCTCTTTATTGTGAAAATAAAGTGCTGTTAATATCCTGAGGGGCTACCCCGAATCTCAAACGAAGTTTTTACTCTGTACTGCACTTATGTACAGACTTGCAAGTGCGACAGAGAGAGGTAACTTCGTTTACGGTTTGCGGTAGGCCCTCTGAGGGACTACTCCGAACTTCGTATCGTGCCGTTCCTCTCACTCATACAGTGAATAACATGAGAGTGAAAGGGACGACACGATACGAAGTTTGAGTACAGGCTCTGTAGCTGTCTGCTTGTATTTTGAGGTTATAGTGCATTCGAGGTTCAAGCAAGTCATAGTAATATAAAGACGTGACACGCAAATAATAATAACAAGACCAAGAGAGATAGTCATATACAAATCACGTTAAGTGTGACAGAGAAATATGTATCATCTGCTGTTTTTTTCATAGTTCCACCTTTTTTTGTTGGGCACAACTCAGTTTTGTGCCCGTAGGGTAATCGAAGTGTCATGTCAGTACAAATGTTAAAGATCAGATTTATGTTACAATTGTTATAAAACAATGGCAAATTGTATAATATCTTGACGCTTAGAGACCTTACTTACCCTTAGACATAATTGACATGATGAGAGACTTCGCTCTGTTCTCATTTGATTTTAGTATTAGACTGACGCTCAGAGACCTTACACATCTCTGAGGATATTTATTTATTAGATTAGATTTTATTATTTTCATGTTGACGCTTATAGATATATCTCAAAATATTTTATTATGATTAGTGTACCGTACCTACCTTATTACCTGTTATCTTGACGCTTAGAGACCTTATACATCTCTAACAAATCTCGATTGTTATTAGTTTCTTAGTCTTAATGTAGTGTTACATGTAACACGTAACACTACATTTAATTAATGATACTTTGATTATTGCATTATTTTTATTTGATATAGATAGATTTGGACTTGTAAAAGTGCCCTTGAGGTATTTGCAGAATAAGGGTGGGTTGCACCAAACCGTCTGTAATCGTAAGCGGATCAAAATCTGATTATATGTAAAGTTGGACTAGTTTCTATGAGATGACAGCTGCTGGCGCCATATTTGACGATACAATACAATATATTACAATACCATATTAAAATACATTGAAAACAAGATTAAGAATTAAACATGTTGATGGTAGACAACAGGCGGTCTTATCGCTACAAAAGCGATCTCTTCCAGACAACCTTCGGGTGGTGGAGACATAAGAGAAAAAATTTACATGAGTAGGTGAAACAGACATATTAAGTAGCCGATTACTCTAGGCCAATAGCTTTTCAGTCATTCAGAAAAAATATATGTGATAATCCATATTGAAAGGGACCTTATGGCGGCCGGCACTTACGCCTTTATTGCCGCTGTTCCAATACAATAGTGAATAGGTGCAACGTAAGCGCCTGCCGCCATAAGGTCCCTTTCGATGTGGATTATCACATATACATATTGTTCTTAAAATAAGGTGGCCATCCATAAAGTGAGAGCCCAAAGAGCAATGGAAAGAGCTATGCTCGGGGTTTCTCTGCGTGATAGAATTAGGAATGAAGCTATCCGTAGCAGAACTGGGGTCACCGACATAGCCTTCAAAATTGCGAGACTAAAATGGCAGTGGGCAGGGCACATTGCTCGCAGGACTGACGGTCGATGGGGCCAGAAACTGCTTGAGTGGCGTCCACGCACCGGAAGACGAGCTGTCGGTAGGCCTCCGACAAGGTGGAGTGATGACCTGGTGAAGGTCGCGGGAATCCGGTGGAAACAAACGGCACAGGACCGGTCTAAATGGCGAGCCTTGGGGGAGGCCTATGTTCAGCAGTGGACGTCTTTCGGCTGAAATGATGATGATGATCCATAAAGTATGTCACACCTTAAGGGGGAGGGAAGGGGTCAACGAAGTGTGACAAAAGGTGGGAGGGGTCCTAAATTTCGTGACGTCACATTTCAAAATCCAGTATAATCTAAGTGTTAAATGCCAAATTTGAACTATTTCTCACTCTATTTGTATAAACATAAGAAAGAAAGAAAAAAAGAAAGAAAGAAACATTTATTCACAGACACAGAAGACACACATTTTACAAAAAAAAAAACAACAACAACAGAAGAAAACAAACCACAACATGTGTGTCCCCGCGGCAGTGAAACGAACACTGGCTCAGCATTATGCTGAGGTGTCAGACACCTACAGCGCTGATTTTCAGCCAGTACCGTCGGTGACTCACGGACCGCCATACACTAAATCAGGGGTGGGCAAACTTTTTTCATGGCGGGCCAGTAAGCTTGACAAATTTCGGAGGAGGGCCATAAATGCAGCAAAACTGCACTTTTGTATAAAACCGCTGCTCTGGTTTTTGGCTGAACCGTCAAAATATAATCATCGCGGGCCATGTACTAATTAATTCGATGTATCGGCGGCGGGCCGGATAAAATGCTTTCGCGGGCCGCAGTTGGCCCGCGGGCCGTACTTTGCCCACCACTGCACTAAATAATAGCCAAAAGAAAAATAATTAAATATGACTGCAAAATAAAAAATAATCCATAAGAGAAAAATTATAATAATATCCACTTACTACTTACATACAGATATCTAGGGTAGAAACAAAAGAGAACTAAAAATTTTGAAATGGATTTTAACCGGTTGGTATATTTGTTGCTGCTATAGTGCTGGATTAGGATTGGGATTTTTGGAGCGTCAACAAATAGCCTTTAAGCTTACGCTTAAAGGTATACCTGCTAGGCGCCCCTTGGATAGGAGGTGGGAGGTCATTCCAGCACTTAGACGCCGCAAACCTGAAACTGCCTCGGAAAGCCGCGGTCCTGTGCATAGGCACGATAGCCAATGCCTTGAACCTACGCGCACTCTTGGACCATTGTATCTTTTTAAAAAGGTATGGTGGGGTCTCATGGTGTACCACCCCAAACAGAAGAGTCGCGAGGTGCAGGCGTCGGCGCGCAGACATGCTAAGAAGGTTGGCGGCGTTCAAGTACGGAGTGATGTGGGAGCGGGGAGGAACTCGGAAGCAGAAACGAGCGCATGCGTTTTGCACAAGGTTTAAATTGATTTTTGATATATTATTGCTTCGTAAATTTTTTCGATGGTTTGATTTGATATTGGTTAATTAAACTAATTTCGGAACTACGTACTGTAGAACTGCAAAATATGTGACATCGCACTAGGGAGGGAGGGGTCAAATAATCATGTAAAAAATGTAACGTACTTTATGGATGTCCCCTAATCTCACATGTAGTAAAACTTTCTAATACTTCTTGGTAGTTGGTAGTAAACAGTAGGGTGTTTCCCCAACAATCCACTAGATGGCGCTGTTACGAGCGCAAACTGGGTAACGGTGTGTTGCCGTGAAATCAACAAAATGAAAAACAAATTTTTTCAAACTAATCCTAAATCAATAAAGGGAATTTTTTTAACAGTGTCTTTATTGCGAAATAAAGTACTGTAAATAATATTAAAATAGCGTAAGTAAAATCAAAAAGGATCAGTCAAAAATCGTTATAATCAGAGTGGGGCAAGGACAAATGAATAAAAATAAGAAAATGTTAAATTACGGAATGATTACCTAACTGGTCCATTGTCAGTTGTAAAAACAAAAGTTGTCCACCCGGTGGTCAACAGTTAACGGCTTATGTACATGTAAGTTATGTTTTTATTACGTGGATTTATAGTTACGGAAATACCGTTTGTGCGGATTACTAGACCAATCCAAAATTAAGCTTTGTGGCCCTTAACTTTTGATATGTCCACCGAAAAGACGCGAACCAAAATCTGACAATGACCAACCTACAAGGCCTAGTTTTAATCAGATTCAGACATGCATGCATGACCACGCGTGTGGTTTGGAACACTGGAATACTCAGTTTGCGCTCCAGTGAGATTGGTTGAGCGGCTTCAACCGAATCTGAAGTGCGAGTGGAATCGAGCTACTAGTATTGTCGCTGGTTCAATAAACCTAGCGTTGTCATCTATAAACGATTGTGGTGGTGAGTAGGTTAATTGTAAATATTATTTGGATGACGACCAAATTCTTAGCACATAGAGGGTGTAACAAAAATAGTAGGTAGTGTTCCGATTAGGAAAAAATAGAAGGAAATGAAATTTTTTTTTGGCCCAATAAATTTTTGTATGTACAGTTGGCTGACTTGGACGACCTGCCCCACAGAAAAAAAAACTCGCGTCAAAAAATTTTTCTTTTACTTTTTCCTAATCAGAACACGATACCGAATATGCCCTTAAAACGGATCATCGCTATTTTTGTTACATCCTGTGTCTCAACGGAATCAATTAAAATGTAGGAGTACTAAATGCCTTAACTGTGTGCCAAAAATTTGGTCCTCCCTCTTTTTTGGTTCAAGGTTAAAGAAAATACCAGATTTAAACTAATAATTTATTTCATTAAAAGTACAATAAAATTGCAATGCCGGTGTCCAATATTAAACTACAATGAGGGCTACCGTGCTCACCAGTTGGCGCCACTGTCGAGTAAGGTCCAGCTGTCAAAAATTGTTATCAGTTATTATGGGCATGAGAACGATTTTTACATTTAAACCATATTTAAACGTACCGTAAAAATATCGAACATCCCGCATTGGAGCGGAGTCCCGTTTTGTTTGGAAATAAAGGACATAAGTTTCCGAAAGACAAAACTGTCTCAAAGCTCTGACAGTCATTGACCCGTAACTCATATTTGCCATAATCAAGCTCAGGTATTGCAAAACAGTCACCATATTGTTCCAATTAGATATTAACCCGCGTAGCGCACTCACAAAGGATATTTGACATTTCGGAGACCTCACGCTACACTAGCGCCTCTAGCGGCGAATTCATACGCGGTAGCCCTCATTGAGAGCGCCATTTTTAAGTTGCCTTACAAAACTATTACATTCTTTTTAGATTTGATTTTTAACAGTCATTTTCGTCGTTTCTTCGTACATTGTACATTTCACTTATGTCTGTTATCATGTTTCAAAGATAGCATGCGGTATATTATCCCGTTTGAAGATTGTTTTCCTCAATCGCATGCCGGATAATATAATAACCACGAAGATTAGTTGTTTTCGCTGTCTGTTCACAATAAGTTCTGTATTAAATCCTTGAAAGCTTGGAAACGGCAATGGTTTAAACAGGAATCTATAACAAAATATAGTGGTAATTTTCTAATATGTCCGAAAAACCATAAAACGCTTATCGTTACCAGTTCAAAACGAAAGGAAGTATGAAAAAAGATAATCCGCACAAATAGCTACCTTCCTTTCTAGATGGTAAGGTTCAAATTGTAATGACTTGTCAATAAAACGGTCACGGCGTAGCGCGTGGCAAAGGCTGCTACTGTTTTATTTCCATTACAATTTGAACCTTATCATCTACAACGGAAGGCTATTTGTGCGGGTTATCTATTTCCACATTTCCTTTCGTTTTCAACTGCTAACGATAAGCGTTTTCGGACATATTAGAAAAATACCACTATACCAGATGCCAAAAAAACCGCAGAAAATAACAGCTCATTCTTAGCTAAACTCAAAGCACGTCTAGTCTCCGCCGTTTCTACTCTTTGAAGGAATTCTTCACCGAGAACAAGTAGCCACTAGTCGTAAAACGATATTACTAATTATATATTAATTTTAATAGCATTGAAATTATAATTGTAAACTGTCATATTGTGACGTGTAAAATAGACATTTTATTAATAGGGTCAATCAACTTTTTCTTGTTGTTATTCTGTCCCGTCAGCGAGGAGACAACAGTAACCGAGACTCTTAGAAAAATGTTTATAATATGGAATTCAAGCATGCTCAAGAGATGACCCATGTCCAAATGGATTTATGCTCATCGCTAAACCTCATGTTTGGTAGATTTAAACCCTATAAAATCACAGTTTTAAAGAGTGACTCAGGAGACGTAACCATGGTAACGAGCAACAAAGAATAGTTGATCCACCCAATAAATGAATTGAATTGAATTATTAAATTTCTCAACTGCAAAGTGGTCGTCACAATAAACTAATGAGTTAAGCCGTAGTCGTTCGTTCATCTGCGATATAATTATGATAAAAAGTTAAAAACGTAGACTAAGAAATTATTGTTTTTGACGACCACTTAGGCTTCTAGGAATCCAAAATGCCTACGAATCCAAGGAATTGATTCGTGTGATGAGCACGAATATTTGTTCCTTAGTCTTGGATGTTTATTTATTTATGAAATATATATGTATTTGTATGTAGCTTTTTCTGGATAGAGGTCGATTTATGTAAGATTATCATAAATTTTAAACGATTCTGTGGATTTACTGCAAAACCAAAGCTAAAAAAATATGACACATTATTCTTTTTTACGTCAAAGCACTTAAAAATGGCGTCTCGAACGAGCTCACGCATACAAGTGCAGTAGCACCGCAACAACCAACTTGTCATTTTACAAACTCTAGAACAATCTAGGTAATGTCAAATTGATTATGACAGTATGAATATCTGAAGTTTAAGAGAAGAGAAATACTTAAATTCATGCCATTTCTAATTACTAATGTATATGGAAAATACATCTCCATTTTATACCTTGTTTTTTTTAAGATTACAAATGAGATAAACAAAGAAGCAGTGTTCGTAAACACACACACATTGAATTCGCAGTATTCGCGCGAAAGATCAGAATAAGTGACAGTTAGTGACTATGACAAATTACTTTTTTAAAACCCGAATTGAACTCTGACAATCTCTGCCTCATTGGGTTTTTTATTGTACAACTTTTAGATGAATGAAACGAAACGCAATTTAACAAATAATTGATGCATTTTAGTTTAAAATATATAAGTAAATATAAATAAGTATACATTTTCTTATTTTTGAATAACAGTATATAATGTAAGCATTAAATAAAGGGGTTGAATAATTTAGACTATTTGACACTTTTACCGCAGAATGTGCCTGATAAAAAACCTCGTAAGTTCTGTCATTCTTTCTAATACAAAAAAAAACAAGGTATAGGTGTACTAATGTATAAAAAAGTTGTAAGTTACTTAGGCTGGGTTGCACCAAACTGTCTGTAATCGTAACAGGTGTTCGTTAGGCCCCTATTTCACCAAAGCTGACAGGCGCGACAATTGTCAAAAAACATTACAATTGTAGTTGGTGAAACAGTTTTCACATGAAAATTGTCAATTTGTCAGCCTACATATGTCAACTTGGTGAAATAGGGGCCTGATTGTCGCCGGCGCCATATTTGACGATGACGCGCCTGTTTTTTTTTATGTTATAGGGGGCAAACGACAGACGGATCGCCTGATGGTAAGCAATTACCGTCACCCATAAACACCTGCAACACCAGAGGAGTCGCAAGTGCGTTGCCGACCTTTCAGAAGGGAATACGCTTTTCTTGAAGGTTTGAAGGTCATATCGGTCCGGAAATACCGCAGGCGACATTTCATTCCATAGTTTGGTTGTGCGAGGCAGGAAATTTCTTGAGAAACGCACAGTTTTGGACTGCCAACCATCTAAATGGTCCTGTGATCGTATGTTGGTGCAACCGACCCTTAAAGTGAGCAGCAGATATTAATATAGTAAATCGATTTTGAATACATTTTTGAGACGTAAAATAGTGTTATCTATAAAGTTGATTTAACTGTAACTTAATATAAACTTAAAGTAGAAAAATAAATCTTAAAATATATTATTTTCAAACGTAAATGCGTATTATTCAGATATTCATACTGGCCGTATAAAAAATAAAAATAATAAAAAATATAGCTTTAAAATGATCTCCTTAAAACATAATGTACGATCTCTTGGATGTACTTAGCAAGCGAAGGGTTAGGGTTCCGCACCGAGTGGGTTAGGCTGGACCAATGTCATGACAATTCAATGTATGTATACACTGTCAGCAACGGGCAAGTGGCCCTGGACTTTGACTTTAATGACTGTCGAGGCCATAAATGCAGAGATATTCTCGTTGTTTTTATTGCTAAATGTTCTCTAATAGTGTTGCTAACAGACAGGCATTAGAGTTCTCTGTTTTTCATTAACAACTTTTTCGTTGACTCAGGCCAATTTTTAAGAAAATGGAAAAGTTCGATTATCTCGAAAACCAAGGGACTTTTACTAAACCTGAAAGTCCTTTTTCTGGATCAGCCTCAGGTGCTCTATCGGTGGTTAAAAGCTTGTCCATTATTTACTGGACATCCTGTATAAGTAGTATCATTGTAATAAGCATATTTTGATAAAATGACTGACTGCAGAGTTTCTTTCGGCGTTTCTTCTCGGCAGTGGTCTCTTGAGAAACGCTAGTAGTTTTTGACTTGTAAAAGTGCCTTTGCGGCCTACTTGCAGAACAAAGTTCATTTATTTCATTTATTAAGAATAACGAGGTTTACCAAAACAGTATACCATATTTACTTTGTCAAGTGAGTGGGCAATTTGACTGTTAGAAGTTCTCAAGCCCGGACGCCTCTAACTTGGCTTAACGACTGCTATCGTAGACATACGGGATCAACGGCTTAAAGTGCCTTCCAAACAGGGACCGATACCGGTATTTAAAAAAAACCCTGAATTAGCTCAATATTTTGGATTATTTTTTGCTCTTTACGTAGGGCTGAATCATATATTTAGGTAACAACGTCGTATTATTTGATTGTCCCATTAAAAACGAAATAATGAACCGGTGACCGTAATAATACCGGTATTTTTCTATGGAGAAAATATCGGTATCCGATCCCTGCTTCCAAAGCATAGGAGCGCTCAGTTAATAACCCATCCAAGAACCGACCCCGGCCAACAGCTATTTTATCGAATGCTCGACACTGTCCAGCCTTTACATTTGTGACACATAATAAACCCTAACCTGTCAAAATAATATTTACGTCCCAATTTACTGTAAATAATTTAAAAAAAGGTGTAGGCGAGTATACTTAAGTTTACATAAGTAGCTAACATACATTATATTTTGTTTGATTACCTAATAATAATGTAAATTTATAACTGTGTGGACAGTTAAAATATTAGAGATGTTTACTACAAGTTAATAGACTTGTAGTAAACATCCAAAATGCACACAAAAATTACATTTTTTGTTTGATAGCCTATACAGGGCGTCCCACGGCTATGCCACATGGAGGGAAAGTACCTTCAATATTATAGATGGAGCATTTTACTGAATGAAGATATTATTTGAATTTAAAAAACATAGTAAATTGCATTCAGAGATATGAGTTGAGAATGCAGTATAAATTGTTTTTAAAATTAAAACAATGTCTTCTTTCAGTAAAATGTTCCATCTACAATATTCAAGGTACTTTCCCTCCATGTGGCATAGCCGTGGGACGCCCTGTATAGTGTCCCACTGCTGGGCAAAGGCCTCTCTTTTTCGCCACTCGTCTCGGTCGTGTGCCAGCTCCCACCAATCCGTACAAAATGTATCAAGGTCGTCCCGACATCTCCTTTTCGGTCTGCCTCTGCTTCGGGAGCCATCTTGTGAGATCCATTCCGTGGCTACTTTGACCCAACGCTCCGGGTGCATTCGACAGACATGCCCAGCCCAGTCCCAATAAATAAGTGGGCCAATAAATTTTTTCTTGTTGTTATCCTGTTGCGTCAGCGAGGAGACACAAGTAACAGAGTTTCTTAGAAAAATGTTTACAATATGGACTTGGCTAAAACTCGTATTTGGTAAATTTTAACCCTATAAAATCAGTTTTAAGAGTGATTCAGGAGACATATGGTAACAAGCATCAAAGAATAGTTGATTCATCCAAATATGTTTTTTTTAACGATTTTTGATACCTCGTATCTAATCCTCGTAATTATTAGAGTTAAATTACTTTTTTTACAATTATACTATTACGAAATAGCGTCCAAAATATTAGAATTTTAAATAACATTTTATGCATATAAATTTTAAAGCCTCTTTACGTATTAATGACGCCATCTGTTGGGAAATAAATTAAACTTTTGGTGTCTACGTATTCTCCATTCTATACGTAAAACGGTGTTCATCCGCCTTGACACCCAATAGTTGGTGTAGGTTCCAGTTTAACAAATGCACCGGAGTCGGGGTTCGAAACGCCGACCTCCAAATTGTAATCCCGCGCCTTACCGCTCGGTTGCAGTGGTTACGTACAACGATTTTATTAAGTTAAAATACTGTTTTACGTTTGATTGTTTACTTTTTTCAATCGTCTAATATAAGGAAGCCAAAATGTACAAAGATCACTAAGTAACAAATACCTACTAAAAATAAAGCTCGTATATCGGCATCGTTCCGGTATTGAGATACGAGGTTTCGAAGAATAGTGACAGTTTGATACTGTCACGATCCTGATTGTCAGACCATGTATGAATGTCAGTATCTATTTTACAGTACCCACACAGTTATAAATAAAATATTAATAATTATTTTTAAAAGCACAAGTGGCGAAGGGCCGAAATAAAGAAAGGTGGCTTAACACGATAGCATTACATGCTGTTACGCACCATAACTACAGGTCCGAAGAACAATAATACTGGAAACTGGATTTTGGCTCTAGTGAGGCGAGGGCGATTGAATTCTGAGAGAAGCGAAAGTTTTAAGTAGAATTTCATAGTAAAGATTTACATATAACAAAGTATATTAAAATATTTTTTATTATTAAAAAAATAGAATTAACTTCGCATTAATAAAACGGTGGGCTTCAACAGAGGCGTGAGCCAATGTCACTTATTACTGTATCTCATAAATTACAGCGGTCAATATAAAATACAGCCGCCGTCAAATATGGTCTCCATCAATTCTGACCACGTCTCTAACGCCTTGAGTATAGAAACGTGTTTAGATATTTATGAGCAGATCCTTCGCATCGATATATCTGATGGACACTGTACAATTCAACATCATTCCCGAATATATATAATATATATATAATTCTAAGATGTCGGGAAGATGTATACATACTTTTGACTACTCGTATTTTAAAATGGCTGCAAGTGATAAAAAAATATATTATTGTTCTTCGAACCGAATTTAAAAGGACCAGGTTGGCAAGTGAAATTTTGTCAAATGAAATTGTCCAAATAAATAAAACAACGGGATTTAGTTCACTTTTGTAAACACAGATGTCGCTCGATGCAAAACCGGTTATCGAAATAAACCGGTTACGTGTTAATCTTGAAACCGGTTTCACAAAAAATCTGGTAATGTATTTCAATACCCGATTTTTATGACGAAAATGTTTTTATTACATAAACCGGTTCGGTTATTTCATTAAATCGATTTTGCATACTGGCTTCTTGACGGAAGTCAGCCTTTCTGCAAAAGCTGCGAATGTCATTGTCATCTCTCACACAGCCGTTGCAAGGATTGACGTAGCTGTCAAGTCAATCTGTCAAGACACGACAAGTATATTTATAAAAGTTATGTCTAGCTAAAACAATTTGACATTTCTTTTAGGCAGTGTTAGTTATATTTTACAAGATTTTTTGTAGTACGCATGCATGTCACAATTTGTCAAAAAAATCTTGCCCCGCTTAGGAAAAAACCTTTTTTTGCAGATAATTTTATTGTCAAATTGTTCACACTAACATGAAATAACTTAACGAAAGCTCCCGAATACAACATTTAATTTCATTTATTTCAGTAACAATAAAACCACTATCGCCTCGCAGGTTATTTCGAGTGAATGCAAAACTAGTTTTTTTTTTAAATAACCAGTTATTATTAACCGGTTTTTTACTAACCGGTTTTTTATTAACCTTATAATCTGTTTACATTGCATTATAAACTGTGTTGAAAGAGTTGTTAACTCATCTAAAACTCAATGAATTTCGACAGGCAACGCTTGTGACTGCGTCCATAGACTACCTACAGTGTTTACAACACGTACACCGTATGCTTGTATGTCACAGAGATATAAAAAAGAACCGGTATTTTAGAAAAATCTGGTTTTGCACTCATTACATCATAATACATACACTTATAAGGTCAAAAGGTAATTGTATAAAACTAATTTCACACTTATGTGGGTCATTGTCAGATTTAGGTTCGCGTCTTTTCAGACATATCAAAAGTTAAGGGCCACAAAGCTTAATTTTGGATTGGTCTAGTAACCCGCATAAACGGTGTTTCCGTAACTATAAATCCATGTAATAAAAACATAACTTACATGTACATAAGCCGTTAACTATTGACCACCGGGAGGACAATTTGATTTTACAACTGACAATGACCCACTGATAAGCTCAAAAGGAAACTCGAAACTTAATTAACCCCTTCGGTATTATGGTGGTTGTAATGTATTTTCGGGAGCTTCGAAGCCCTCGGAAGCGGAAGCCACTCACAATGACGTAGGACTCACGCCTTACTTTAAAAAAATTACAAGTATTTTGAAAGCGAGATGGCAGTGATTTGTAGTAACATTTATCTGAAACAAAAATATTATCTATGTTATTTTTTTTTTTTATTTAATTTAATTTATTTACCAAAAAAGTTAGATACAGTTTTACATTAACAACCGTTCGCCAAACACAACGTTTATTGGCGAGTAATGAGTGCTCTTAACAAATTAATGTACCTATCTATCTTAAAACCTAAAATAAAATATGTATTTAGAGGGTATCTATTAGCAATTTTTTCAATTTAGCTTTGAAGACGTGTTTGCTACTACAATCATGTTCTGGAAAGATGGTATTGAAAATGCGTGGTGTTAAGTAACTTCGAGTTCTTTTGCCGTAATAGTTGTTAGCTGCAGGTTCTACGTAATTTCGGCGCGTCGTAACTCTCAGTTTGGTTGGTTGTTTTCTTAGCCTATATGGGTGTCCAACTGCTAGGCAAAGGCGAAAATGGGCATTTCGAAATATTCTTTGCGTTACACCTGTCGAGGTTTTGCGCCCGCATAGTGCGATAGACAGAATCATCACCGTCGGCTGTTTGGCCTTGGAAGAGGGTTGGTGCACTGGTATGCGCCCATACGCTGGCTGCGTCGTACCTCTCCTCCACCAGCAAGCATGCCGGGGCGGCCGCAGACTCCCGGGAGAATTTAAAGGCGGGCAAGTACAATTGTCTCGGCGCCCAATACGACTGTCGCATTTGGGGTCGAGACACTTGGCCCATGGGGCAGGTGCGCGCGGGGACTCCACAGGGAGCTTAGTAAGCGGCTGATGGAGGCGACAGGTGAACCACGCGCAGGCAGCTTTCTCGCGCAAAGAATTGCCATCGCAATCCAGCGCGGGAATGCTGCCTGCGTAATGGGCACCATCCCGAAGGGACCTAATTTTGATATTAATTTTTAATGTTTAGTTTTTACTCAGATATACCTAGGTGTTTATTGACCGAGTGAAACGAAGGTCTCTGCTTCAGCTTCGACAAAAATGCTTTCGTATGTCCAGATTCGGGATTTCCGTTTCTTCTCGTCTACAGGTCGCAATTCTCAACCGATTCTCGTGAAATTTCGTGAGCAGGTTCGATAGGTATAGAATTTTTTTGTCGAAACGGTTTTTGGAAATTTACAAAAACAATTTATTATCAATGATTTTGTAAGTTTCTGCGGGCGAATTTCGGTTTGTTCTCCTCTACAAGTCGCATTTCTAAACCGATTCTCGTGAAATTTTGTGAGCAGGTTGGATAAATATACAGATTTTTTGTCGAAAAGATTTTGGAAATTAAAAAAAACATATATTTGTTCAACGGTTTGTTCTCCTCTACAGGTCGCATTTCGCAAACGATTCTAGTGAAATCTTGTGAGCAGATCCGTAATTATATAGATTTTTTTTGTTGAGTCAGTTTTTGGAAATTTACAAAAACAATTTTTATTTCAAAGATTTTGTAAGTTTCTGCGTCCGAATTTCGGTTTGTTGTCCTCTACAGGTCGCATTTCTCAACCGCTTCTCGTGAAATTTTGTTAGCAGGTTCGATATTCATAATTGATCTTTTTTATAATCTCAGATTTTGGAAATGATAAAAATACTCACTCACGAGGTGTACAGCTCACAGAGCCACTAGTTTTAAGTTTTTAATTAATTTAATAATTGTTATAATTAAAGTAATATTCTGACATTTGACACAGACCACCTATTATCGTTCCGAAATTTTTCCTCTATTTCTAAATTTTTAGTTTACGTTAGCAGCGGTACTGATTAATACAAAATTATTAATTTTCAATGTATTTGTATTCTTTGACATGTAAACGAGCCGTTGAGGCCTACTTGCAGAGTGAATTTGATTTTGAAGTGCATCTGGAAGGGGCCTCATAAAGATAAGATAAGATACCTCTAGGCGGGCTGCGCCTTGTCCTTCTTCTTTTCCTTCTTCTTCTTGAGGAAGGAGGGCGTCCGCAGGCCCTTCTTCTTCTTCTTGTCCTTCTTGGGGGACTCCTCCGTCGACACCTCCTTTGATGGAGACCCCTGGAACATTACACGCTCTAATGAGGGCTATTGCGTATGAATTCGCCGCTAGAGGCGCTAGTGTAGCGTGAGGTCGCCGAAATGTCTAATGTCACTCTTTGTAGCTGCACTACGCGGATTAATATCTAATTGGAACAATATGGTGACTATTTTACAATACCTGAGCTTGATTATGGCAAATATGAGTTACCGGTCAATGACTGTCAGTGCTTTAAGACAGTTTTGTCTATCGGAAACTTATTTCCTCCTCTTTTCCGAACAAAACGGGACTGCGCTACAATGCGGGAATTTCGATATTTTTACGGTACGGTTTTAAGGTATTAAATATGATTTAAATGTAAACTTCGTTCTCATGTCCATAATAACTAATAACAAGTTATGACAGCGACCTTACTCGACAGTGGCGCCAACTGGTGAGCACAAAAACGATAGCCCTCATTGTATCACTCTCCAGGAAGCATAACGAGGTTCATGACTAATCTAAAATCCACAAGTCGAAATAAACTGACATGTAAGATGTTGCCAGGAGTAGAAAAAAATAAATAGTGACTATACAGGGTGTAACAAAACTAGAGAGGATCCGTTTAAGGGCATATTCAGTATCGTGTTCTGATTAGGAAAAAGTAGAAGAGTATTTTTTTTTGACGCGAAAAATTTTTTTTTATATGTGGCAGGTCGTCCAAGTCAGCCAACTGTCCATACGAAAGCCAAAAATTTATTGCATCGAAAAAAATTTCCTTTACTTTTTCCTAATGAGAACACGATACGGTATATGCCCTTAAACGGATTCTCACTAGTTTTAGTTACACTCTGTATATATCGATAAAAACATATCGATAAGCTTAACGTTGTACTACCAAACTTATTCCAATGTTTGGTTGACGTAACTGGTGAGGGAAGAGCTGGCGACTTCCTCGCACAACGTATTAGCATTGCGATACAGCGAGGAAATGCCGCCAGCATCCTCGGTACAATGCCCCAAGGGCCTGTTTTACATTTAAGTTAGCTGTAATATTATTTATTATTGTTATTTAACTATTATTACCGCTTGTAAATCAATAAATACTGAATAATAATTGTGTTGTAATCTATGAGGTATGCATATATTTATAAAGGCTCGTTAAGCGGGACAAAATAGTAGATTGTGTCTCAAGGGAGCAAAATTATATATTTACGGCGAGGGCGGTATATTGAAACTCGAGTGAAGCGAATGACTACAATAGAATCCTGAGCGTAGGGAATTCTAAAGTGGAATCTTGAGCGCAGCGAGGGATTCAAGTGTTTACGCCCAAGACGGAAATAATTTTGCTACAGTGTGCAACATACTGCTTTTCATACCGCCTATGAGGCCCGCTACTAAAAACATGAAATTTCTTACAAGTAATTTTGCTATCGAATGTCACATACCGGTTTTCACACCTTCTATGAGGAAAAGATGATGAGAGTAATTGTTGCCATCAAATGAGGGAAGAAAAGTACGACTTTGGTCCATTATTTGAGGGCAAATAAAGTGACATTGTAAATTACACCTTCTTGATTTATGACATAGTTGTAAATTGCGAGTTACTCTTTTGACGCTGGGCGGTTAAATAAATAAATAAAACAAATAAATATTTGTGGACAATCTTACACAAATCAACCTGGTCCCAAACTAAGCAAAGCTAGCTATGGGTACTAGGCGACGATATACATGCTTATATAGATAAATATATACTTAAATACATAGAAAACATCCAAGACTCAGGAAGAAATATTCGTGTTTATCACACAAATAAATGCCCTGACCGGGATTCGAACCCGGGACCTCCAGCTTCGAAGGCAGGGTCACTACCAACTAGGCTAAAGCGGTCGTCAAAGGGTTAAAGAATAGTTACCTCTTTACTGCTGTGCGAGAACGTGCTCTGGTGGGCGTCGGAATGGTCCCCATTAACGGTGTGCTCGCCTGAAAAACAACACTGATTGTAAGCGCTCTCTTATTAACAATGTACATGCAATGCAGGGATATATAAAACAAATTAGTCCTTCGAGCGGCTTGAGAACTTGTAACAGTCAATTATTTGATACAGAGAATAAATGCAAAGAAAAAATGGACCACGAAGCCTAAGACCGTTTGCCCGACCAGAGGGCTACTCCGAACTTCGTATCGCGCCGTCCCTTTCACTCTCGTGTTTATACTATATGAGTGAAAGGGACGGCACGATACGAAGTTAGAGTAGTAGAGAAGTAGGCCCTCTGCGCTCTTACTACCAGGCTACCCAGACCACTACGTCATCACAGCAAATCTTTGCCTTTACTACTAGCGATCTCTCTCTGTATTTTCTTCAAAGGCTCACAGCCTTTCGCCACTCTAATAGGTAAGTTATAAGCTTCATCTCATTCCAACCGGACTACATTAGGTAGTTTATTAGCGAGAGATGGCGTTGTTTTTTGAAAAAGGTTAGTTTTCTAACAGATAAGTTGTAAACTCACTTCGTACACTACAATACAATATATGATTGCCACTTCGGGTATAATCGTAATCCGAGTTTTTCATTACGGCAAAACCAAAGTTGTCTACAAGTAAAACTGGTTTTTACATTACAGAGTTATTCCCTACTAATATTATAAATATGATAGAAACTTTATCTGTTACCTTTTAACGCATAAAATACTGAACTAATTTTAATGAAAGTTGGCTGGCAGAAAACTTAAGGCATAGCGATTGGGACATTTATTTGACTATCATAATATAAAGTCTTAATACATGGTGCATGAAATCGCATGCGATTTTCATTAAATTGCAGTTTAAGCCGTGGTCTCCCGGCGAAAAAAAAAGAGAATAGCATTATTTTATAATGAGCCGACGAGTTTAGATGTTATAAAAAAACACCGTTTATACATATAACCACATTGAAATGATGCCCACGGCCTTTCATCATCGCACCGCTCGCCATCAGCAGAGAGCTCATCCCCACACCTTGGAGCCATTGCGTTCTCGTGCAGTATGATTTAACAGGCAGTTTATATGTGATAATCCATATTGAAAGGGACGTTATGGCGGCCGGCACTTACGCCTTTATGGCCGCTGTTCCAATACAATAGTGAATAGGTGCAACGTAAGCGCCTGCCGCCATAAGGTCCCTTTCGATGTGGATTATCACATATTGAGAACACTTAGGTTGAAACAAACACTTATTTCAAAAGCATATTATAAGATCGTTCTCACCCTACCCTAGTTGCCGTCGGCAATGAAAACCGCAGGCAAGTACTTGCACCGTATAAATCGGGTCTTAAAATAAAATAAGCAAACGAAACTCACCTCTAAACGCAGTTAGTATAAATCGCCTCTCCCGAAACGATCCAAACCATCCAAAAGCTTCATGCATAGAATGTGCAGTGTCAAGAGTGCAAACTAATACTTTCATACACTTAATTATCATACAGGGTGTAACAAAACCAGTGAGGATCCGTTTAAGGGCCATATCGTGTTCTGATTAGGAAAAAGAAGAAAAATTTTTTTGACGCGTGAACATTTTTTTTCTATTTTTTCCTAATCAAAACACGATACCGAATATAGCCTAAATTTTCGTTGGACTCATAATTAATTTATTTAAACTTTATTGCACAAAATACACAAATTGTACAAATGGCGGCCTTAATTCCAATTGGCATTCAGATTCAGATTCATTTATTTCAAGATAAAAATTACAATATAAGGACATATTCGGTATCGTGTTCTGATTAGGAAAAAGTAGAAGAAAAATTTTTTTGACGCGAAAACATTTTTTTTTCTATTTTTCACGTCGTCCAAACCAGCCAACTGTCCATACAGAAACCAAAAATTTATTGCGTCAAAAAAAAATTTCTTCTACTTTTTGCTAATCAGAACATGATACCGAATATGCCCTTAAACGGATCCTCACTAGTGTTGTTACACCCTGTATAAGAGATCGTAAACGGTTTTCTAAATGTCCATCTGTTGTAAATGCTTTAAAGTAAAAAACGCCGAAAGATTAACCGGAATCATACTAGGAAACCGGTTACATGGCTACCAAGTTGTAGTCTAGTCTAATATTAAGTAGTATGTGTAAGAAAGCATTGTTAACCATCTTAAAAAAAAAAAACAGAAGCCGTGTAAATATTAAATGATTTTTTTTACTTGGAATAAAATCAAAGTAATTTGTTCATTTGTTGTAATACTCTTGAGTTTATTTCAAGTAAAAACAGTGAGGTGGATTCAGTAAGATGAAACTAAGAGAAAAATATCCATTAACACATTGGTCTTAATGGATATTTTTCTTACCTTATACCTTAAGCTTTTATCCTCAAAATTCATCTCATCCCCACCTCACCTCCAGTTAGTGTAAAAAACAAAAACACGAAAGCGTCTTTTATTAAAATGGTGTGTATTTACAAGAACCGAAACATTGGCATAGCAGCATTCAGTAATCTTATAAAAATAGGACAAGATTCAAAACTATCTAAATACAATTATGTGTAAATATTTTTGAATGTCCGCCAAGCTTACACAATGTAAATTAATTAACAAAACAAACATTCATTAATCCATACAAACTGGACAAAACATCACGTACAATTAAAAATAATCAATAAATTGAATATAACCATCATTTACGTTCTAAATTGACTTATACTTTACCATATAAAATGATGATATTATTCAATTCACTCACAATTAACAGAAAGCTAAACAAACATACAAACCTCAAAACATTGGACAGTAACACATGCGTTGTAAATATTAAAAAAAAACACGACCATTCCCGAAAACTATAAAGCGGACCTTCGGACCATTAAGTGCTCAGTGTCAGTAAATATTTAATCATAAAAAAAAATTAAAAAGTAATAACTTTTTATTCGTCTATTAAGAGACATTCCTAAGTCATCCCTGGCCACAAAGCTGTAATTATCGTCTAGTAATCAGCCGGCCGAAGACCTAAAATGTTTTATAACATATTGAAAAAAGCATTAAGAGTTACTACTGTAGTGTATGCAGTGCCACACACACACACTCACACCAGCCGTAGTATATAAGCTCATGTACCACCATATTTAGGAGAATATATGTTAAATTCGCTGCTGACGTAAACCACAAATTTTGAATAAAGGAAAAACTTGAAAAAATTAGGCACCGAGCAGGATTCGAACCTGCGACCTCCCGGCACTCGCGGCCAGTCGCTCTGGCCAACTGAGCTACAGGTGCAATCGCCACCCAGCCCCAAATTCATCAACCGTTCCTTCATTTATACAAACGCCTTAGGGGAGGCGTGCAGCGGCAATATATGTTAATCTCAACACAAATAGTTGTATCAGTACGCCCATCCCTACATGGCGATCCTGCCAGTGCGGCCCGGAGCCGTACTGGCGGCGCGCTACGCCAACCAGAGAGGAACTTTAGTGACCTTGGTGCAATATGAAGAACATTTTTGTTTGAGTGAAGCTTAGGTGTAATCTTGGTGAAATACAGCGAACATTTTTGTTGCAATATCGGCCTAAGTGAAATAGTGTCAGTTTTTAACTTAGGTAGTCTTGATTTGCTTGGCCCTTTCCCATTTAAAGTCGGCGCAGCAGTCTTTTTCATTATATATATCCATTGTATATCGTTATCTCCATTCATACTTTTTAACAAACATTTCACAGCATGAATAATGGCGTCATACTCGCAACTAAATCATATACTTTGAAAAACATTCAACAATTTCAGACGCAGGAAACTTTTAGTTAAAAATTGTCAACTGGGTCATACTTAGTTGAAAAAACAAAAGTCGTCCCTCCTGTGGTCAATAGTTAACGGCTTACGTGCATGTTAGCTATGTTTTTATTACAGGCATTTATAGAAACGGAGACACTGTTTATGCGGGTTACTGGTCCAATCCAAAAGTAAGCTTTGTAGCCCTTAACTTTTGATATGTCCATAGAAAAGACGCGAACCTAAATCCGCGTATGACCCAACTTACTAGCTTTCTTACTTATGTCTTACATAGTAAACGTAAAATACTAATGCGTGGTGTCAGTTCTCCATACTTTCCAAATCGCTAGGATCGAAGCTTTCCGACATCCTGAATTTAGATATTATCCTGTAAAACAATGTATTCTCGAATGGAGGCCAGGTAGAATACAATCTTTTATTTGTTCTGTTCAATACTGATTGAGAATTGTACAGTAGCATTTTTTGGGGCATGTTCTCTATTAGATCCGAATCACAAGTGTCGTAATTATCTGAATTATGAGCTTTTGCGGATATGAAGCTCTCCTCCATAGCAACTTTACTGTCTTCTGTGCTATAATCATCTAAAAGAACACTGGATCTTCTGAAACTGCTCTCGTAACTGTCATGTAGCTCGTCGAAATCCACAGAAAAAAAACTAGGCATTTTATTTTCATTATATTTCTTGACAGGTCTCTCTTTTTTATCAATATCTGTAAGGCTATCATCAAATGAGAGCCAGTATTTAACTCCTCCCCTATTTTCTGTTTGAGACATGGAAATAACTGATGCTCTCTTGACGAATGGAGATCCTAAAATCGAGTCTTCTTTCTCATAAAGTACGCTTAAGTTACTTGTTATTGGAGATTCTGTACAGGCTTCAAATTTGGATTTTTGTGCGTTTGGTGATGATGTTATACTGTTAAAATAGTCGTCTTGGACAAACGCTGTGTTCATGTCGGTTGACATCGCAGAAGTACAACATTCCTCAACTATTACAAATGTTTCATTAAGAGTTTCTAAGTAAACCCCTTCGGTGTTGGTAACATCATCATGAGACTTATCCTCATTCAAATCTTCTAACTCTGCATCAATATGATATGTAGTATCTGCATGTATGTCTTCATAAATCTCATTAGTTACACGATTATTACCACGTACCTCATGTAATTTAATATCATTATGATCATTTTCAGCGTCTGCATGTATTGTATATTCTAATTCTGCTTGAATATCATTAGATAAAAGATTATCATGTGTATCATGTACTTTCATATCATAATGACCAGATCCAGTATCAGTCTGTATTTTATACAGTATTCCCATGCTATTTGACTCATGGTCTCTATCACTATACGTTACATTTAAGTCTTCAGAGCCATGGAGTTCTTGTTCTCCCTGCATTTCGTCGACCTTTGCATCAATTTCAATGTTATTATTGAAATTATCTGAGGCAGATTCCTCATATTCATCATCATCAACAGTTCTTATTTCTTCAATTGCTATGTCATTATCTTCATCAATGGCATTGCTCCAACCGTTGTTATATTGTTGTTCTTCATTGTCAGTATTACGAGGTTGGTAATCAACGTGAATATCTTCACATAATTTTTGTTCTACCAACTCTATATTATTATTCACATTGTCATCGACGGCATCTACATAATCAATATCACCTCCTTGCTGTGATTCAACGTGACCAAGTAACATACCTAAATCGTCTCGCTTTTCTTCTTGTATATCCGTATTATTAGTTTCAACATCATTCAATTCTTCATTGGCTGCCGGAGCAGTTTCTTCGTTCAAATATTGAAAAAGCTCATCAATGGCTTCTGTTTCTGTGCTTACTGTTTGTGCTTTTGCTTCCACAATGTCCTTATTTACTGGAGTTTCAGATGAGCATGTTTCCGTGTTCGACGTAGCATGATTTAAAGTCTGGAGGTCGGATTCAAATACTATTTTGTCAAGTAATTCATTTATCATTTCGGATCCTACATTTACCTTATCAAGATCATCATCTACGGTGTGATTATTTTCACCGCTGTGGAGCTTATTATATGCGATCTCTTCAGTTGTATCTGCTGATATTGTCATGCAGTCTGATGCAATTACTTTTCCCAATTCTACATTTGAATTAGTTGTTTCGCCCCATAAGTTAACAGCTGTAAACAGTATATCTTCACAGTCAACGATAGTCACAACTCGTTTAAAAGCTGTTACTTTAC
This sequence comes from Epiblema foenella, assembly GCA_963556455.1. NCBI lineage: Eukaryota > Metazoa > Arthropoda > Insecta > Lepidoptera > Tortricidae > Epiblema > Epiblema foenella. Next base: position 2,313,791 of record OY747119.1, on the reverse strand, counting down.
TCTTTTCTTTCTGTGCCCAGAGAGTGCATGCTCTATCAAATATGAAGTATACAATAGCTTCGGCTATTTTATAAGGCTGACTGTCCACTGCGCTGATATCCGTTGATACAGATTCGTTAAATTGCGCAGTACCTTCAATTTCTTGAATTAATTTTGTTATAGAAAAGGTTTCTATTTGACCACTATCTACTGAAGAAAAGTCTGGTGTAACTTGATCTGAAACATAAGACTCGATTTCATCCGTTGGATTTCTATAGTCGAAGTGAAGCTCGTCGCTTTCTTTCGCAAAATCAGGTACATTGACCATATACTCATTATCAGTTTCCATGTCAACCCAATTTAATATTTTGCTTATAACGTCAGTAACGACTTCATATTTCTCAAATTCGGCGGTAGAGTTGCAACTCATTCGTTCGGTACTGGAAGCAATACTGTAGTCATCAGACTTTCTCACTTTGAAATCATCAATTCCACCTTTAATATCTCGTGGCGGGATTGTATAAGGAATTTTAAAAACGCTTTCATCGTTTTGCTTAGTAGTATCAGGTACTATCGACGCTTCGATTTCCTTTTGTATAACGTTCTGAGATGTCGTTAGGTCTTTGACGATTATTTTATCCTCGACCTGCTCCGTAATCAGTTCTGTTTTACATTCGTCAACAGTTTCATGATAATTGGCTTCATTTGACGTTTCGATGTCTTCCTGCAACAATTCTTCTGACTGGCTATTTTCAAACCCAACGTTATGATTTTCCGAGTCACTAATGCCAATAATTTCCTTGCTTGCTTCGTTGATATCCGTAGACACAGTTCCAACATCAGAATCTCTTTTGACGGCGTTACTATCATTATTGAAACTACCAGATTCTTCATAAGAGCTCTTCGACTCTTCAAGAATCGGTTCTAAAATTATATTATCCTTAATCACTGCAATGATTTTCTTCGGCGACTTCTTTGGACTCTCTTTCTTGGCATAATCTTCACAATAGAAATTGATCGGTACTGAGTAGTCCCTTATGTCTTTCTCAACTAAATCTTTCACGGGACTCTCGTAGACTTCTTCAAAGTCCATGTCGTCAGAGAAGCTGTGGTATCCACCCTCATTCGTATCCTGGTTGTCACATAACCCTTCAGAATCTGTTTGAACAAGCTTAGCTTTGTAAGTCGGGTCATTATTTGTCACTTGTACACTGTCATGAACAATATTGGCTTCAGTGATAGTGACATCATTGTCATCTTTCTCGATCACCGTTTGGTTTTGAGAAGAAAAGCTATTCAAATCAGTGAGATAATTGTCTTCGTTAAACTCCTGGCTCTCAACAAACTCATCCTGTAATTCAGCTACTTTGAAAACGGGCACTATCTTCTCTTTGACTTTAACTATATCTGGCATTTCCTCCTTTTGACATTCCTGGTGAATGTTATCTACAGAGAAATACACAGAATGTGGCTTTTGACCTTTCCTTTCTTTAGTAAGCTCCCAAACGAAGGAGTTTGTACTGGACCCGCAGGATCTACATTTGGGTATATGGAAATGATTGGGTTCCGGATCCCTGATGTAAGAATTGAGGAATCCACTGTGGGATCTGGTCCTGAAGAGATTGGTGGATTTAACCTTTTTCCGCGGCAAGGATTGAGTACGCAATAAATAGTCAGATTTAAATCGTCCGTCCCACTCTATAGACGGAATGGAATATAGGCTAGATCTGCTGCTTAGATCACCCTGATTGCTCTTCCTATCTAGATCCATAAGATCTTTAGTAACTATTTGGTTAACTTCGACACCCGCATCTAAGGCGGAATTTGCTTTGAAATCATCAAGTTCCTTGAATTTACTATTATCATTGACTATATTTGCCCTAGCATCATTACCTAGCCTGTCATTAAGACTGACTTTGCACTTAGGATGTCTTTTATCCTCATCATCATATTTCTGAATGATCCTATCAACATTGCTGTTTCGGGAATAGTCATGCAATGATCGTATGTTACAGGAGAGTGCTTCGTTAGCTTCGGTTGTTAGCTTAGTACCTGTAATGAGATTAGGAAGCGTGCAGACCAGTTCTGAAAAGCACTAAAGTACCGAACACACTGACCATTTGTGAACCTTATTTTAACGTTATAACCACGTTAATTGCGTAACATATAAACTGTAACTTCTTAAAGGTGAATTAAGCAATTATCCTGCTAGTCGACTAATGGTCAGCGTAAAATGTAGTGTACATAAAACTAATAAGAAATTATAGAGACTTTTTTTGAACCTGACTGTGGCTTTATAGGTCGGGCCCAATAAAGCGATAAGTGTGCGCGGTTGGAGAGTAGCCGGGGGAAAATCAAGGTGAAAACCTCCGACACGACCACGCGGGTAATTTGGAACACTAGAATACTTTTAAGAGTTTGCGCTCCAGTGAGATTGGTTGAGCAGGGTCAACCGAATCTGAGGTGTAAGTGGAATTGAGCTACTGGAAGTTTTATATAGATTTAGTGACAAGGCTCGGAACCGGATTTTACTATTTTTGAAACATCTCGGTATTTTCTCCATAGAAAAATACCGGTAATATTACGGTCACCGGTTCATTATTTCGTTTTTAATGGGACAATCTAATAATACGACGTTGTTACCGAAATACATGATTTAGCGCCACGTAAAGAGCAAAAAATAATCCAAAATATTGGGCTAATTCAGGGTTTTTTAAAAATACCGGTATCGGTCCCTGGCTCGTAGTGATGGCCTGATAAAGTATCCGTCACTTTCTATTCCGTTACAGACAAACGAGACAAACAGACCACCGGAACAATCACAAGGGCGTTGCTGACTCTTATCTAATTTGATTTCTCATATACATACACAACAGGACATACACAAAACGATAACCTTAGCTTTAGCGTTGAAGATCACGAAGACATTAAGAATGACGTCACAATCTCGACTTCACAAGAAGACAGATGACGATAGACAAGACAAGGTATCAAACGAGTTGTAGACAGCGCCGGCGCCAGCCCCTTGATCAGGGTAGAGCGATATATTCCAAGCCACTCTAAGGACTTCCAAAATTATACAGGGTGTCCCACGGCTATGCCACATGGAGGGAAAGTACCTTGAATATTGTAGATGGAACATTTTACTGCATTCACAGATATTTAAATAATAATTAAACCGTGAACCGGGAATCGAACCCGTTACACAAGAAAAATAATTACCCTGTAGCTTTATCATACCAATCGAAAGGCTTCATCATATGGATTATTTTTTGCTAAATAACATAGTATCAGAAATAAAAGGAAGACCATGAATTTTAACATTATTAATACAAAATTAATCAATTTATCACGTGTAACGGGTTCGATTCCCGGTCCAACCATAAAAATATTTAAATATCTGTGAATGCAATTTACAATGTTTTTTAAATTCAAATAATGTCTTCATTCAGTAAAATGCTCCATCTACAATATTTAAGGTACTTTCCCCCCATGTGGCATAGCCGTGGGACGCCCTGTATACTTCCTTTTTAGAATTTAGGCGCCCTTAGGCACCTGGCCTAGAGCGACCGTTCGCTCTACCCTAAGGGACCGTAGACTACATATAGATCACAAACTAACACAATATGAATACAGGAATAGGACAGACAAGAAGACTATAACACAACAAGATCCCCAAAGATAGTCAGAAAACATTCTAAAAATTACAATTTTCATTCAATATTCCTTTCAGGCTTTTACACTTTCAGTCTTTTATATAATTCGGTGGTAAACAAGCATGTGGTCTGTTGGAGGGTAAGTAGAATATCAGAGCGTTTAAACAATTTAATTGCTTTGGCACCATCTATGGTGAAGTGTGTGTAGTATTATGATGTTTAAGTTATTTGGTAGAGGCCGGCACGTCTTTCAAACGACATGGTATGAAATTAAATTAAATTAAAAATTTATTCTTCAATTTATGCATATTGCATGCACTTATGAATGTCAAAAACTACCACCGGTTCATAAAACTTCTGCCTCGAGAAGGTCGGCGTAAGAAACTCGGCGAGGTGCCATTTTTTCAAAACAATATACAATGTCATTTCAATTCTTAACCTGACATGACACCTAACCACATACCGGACCACACACATTGTAACTGTTATAATTATTTCCCTAAATTGACATTTGTTATCTCTACCTTTAATCATTATAATTGTTGATGTTCTGCGAATATTTAATGAATTGCTATAATTATATTTTATAGCTTTAAATAATTAATATATATTAATAAGTAAAATTTATAATACATGACTATTGGAATAAATAAACAATTTCATTTCATTTCATGATAATTAATATCATTGTTTCCAATATTTACCACTCAATCTTCATAATTCATACAAACATAAAGAAAAACTGTTTTTGTAGCGCAAACATAGAATAATAAATACCTACACAAACAACCAAATTTCAAAATAAAATAAAAAAAGGAAATTTGGTTTCTCGAAACATATTACCACATCTTTTCACCAAAAATAGCGCAAACCGGAAACATCTTCAATACCTTCATACCTCTCACGCTCCGACCAGAGCTCGGAAACCAGTTTCGCCTTCATACAATTAACCGGTTAAAATTTCGGTTAATTGCGTTTTACGATATTATTTTGTACTTTAAATCATTTATTTCATAGATGAAGGTTAACAAAAACAAATCTCAAAATAATGACATTTAGGAGACATTTCAAAAATAGTGAAAACCGGTTCCGAGCTCTAGATACGACAACATATCCACCTCTAACCCACCCCCCCTCCAGCCTGCACCCTCACTACTAAACTAGCTCTGAAGAAACGTACCACCCAAACTCTGGCAGACACCTTCCATCACAAACAAGATTACACAGCTCACTTCACAGCTCCTAATTCCCTAACCCCTTCCTCAACCCACACGTTTGGCACCCCCACCCCTCACCTCTGACTACCCCGCCTGCACCCTCACTACTAAACTAGCTCTGAAGAAATGCACCACCCAAACTCTGGCAGACACCTTCCATCACAAACAAGATCACACAGCTCACTTCACAGCTCCTAATTCCCTAACCCCTTCCTCAACCCACACGTTTGGTACCCCCACCCCTCACCTCTGACCACCCCCGCCTGCACCCTAACTACTAAACTAGCTCTGAAGAAATGCAGCACCCAAGCTCTGACAGACACCTTCCATCACAAACAAGATTACACAGCTCACTTCACAGCTCCTAATTTCCTAACCCCTTCCTCAACCCACACGTTTGGCACCCCCACCCCTCACCTCTGACCACCCCCGCCTGCACCCGCACCATCGTCACCGGAGCGACATGAGGCGCGGGCGACGTCACCGCCGAAGACGCTGTCGACCCGACTGGCGAGTCCAGGAATACTTCGTCATCCGACAGCAGGTTAGGGTCACGTGGCTCGGGAATCGAGCCTGTATTTCGAAGGGCGACGACATTATGATCAACTAGCTCAAGGTTGTCTGGAAGAGATCGCTCTTTAGCGATAAGACCGTCTGTTGTTTACCTCTTTAATCGTAATGTCTTGTACTGTGTTCTTTGGAGGTGTTCAATAAAGAGTATTTGTATTGTATGAACTTATTTTTCTCTTTTCGAATTTCGAGAGAAGCTCTATTCATACATCTACCAGAACAGGAATAGCCTGCGTCGAATTACTAGACGGCCTCGCATACGCTCGTCTATATAACACACCCGGCGACCGGTTATTTCTTGCCGCGCCTTCGTAGTAATGTACTTATTTTTGGACGCGAACCGTAAACCAAAACCGAATTCTAACTTTATGTCTATCGTGTCCGAATCTTGCCAAACGATATAAGTATGAGGTTTAGAAATAAACCAAAAACCTTACCATGAGGTAAGACGGTGAAATAAAGAGTTTAAAACTATACACCGAGTAATAAGTAGGCAATAAAATAAAAACCACCATTTGAGAAATTAGTAAGAATTAGTTGCGATAGCTGAGAAAGATTCTTCACAGTAAAAATTACGACGATAAACGAAATCTAAAAATTCGATTTAAAAACCGATTATAACGGTTTTTATACAATAACGTTTGTAAAGAATCATTCCCAATATAATCTTAACACCAAATAACGTGCAATAGTGACATAACATAACATTATATCCAAACCAAGTACAGTGGAATCCGGATGAAGCGACAGTCAAGGGACCGGTGATATTACGTCGCACTAACAGGACGTCGCACAAAACGGACTGATTTACTTTGAAAATGTTTGGTATGAAATCTAATGTGCGGTGATTTCGAAGACGTTAAAAGCGGTAAAATATTATATGCGAAGTCGTTATAAGCGGATTCTACTGTTGATAGAACGAACGTAAATATAACTACTAATTTATACTACACAAATAAGTATAATTTAATAGATATCTTCGATTTAGTGTGATTTTGAGCGGGGAAAACCAAAATTTCCAAATTGTGAGACATAAGTTAATTATTAAACGCGCCTATATAAACTAGATAAGGTGCAGTGGTGCAATCTAGACAGCGAGAAATTAAGAGCGCTTTAATAAAATGTAACAGGTCCACTAGCGCCACTCGTAAATAATTGTAATTATTTAAATTTAACGATATACAACTAAAAAAGGGGGCCGCGACGTACTGTAGTTTGTATTTAAGTACTTTTTGAATCCATCAAACTAGTTATTACGTTGCTGGATTCGTTAATTTATGCGTCCAAAGTTAAAACGGAAAGTTATAACGTACTAAGGAACACGGGGTTAATAACCCGCAATCGACATTGCCCCGCTGCACCCTAAAGGTACTACCACGCTATTGTCTTGTTTTTTTTTGAACCTGACTGTGGCTTTATAGGCCGGGCCCAATAAAGCGATAGGAGTGCGCGGTTGGAGAGTGGCCTGGGGAAAATCCAGGGGAAAACCTCCGGCACGACCACGCGTGTGGTTTGGAACACTGGAATACTTTAAGAGTTTGCGCTCCAGTGAGATTGGTTGAGCGGCTTCAACCGAATCTGAGGTGTGAGTGGAATCGAGCTACTTGAATGAATGCTAAATGCTAAATGAATATGAATATGGGTCGGACTGACTCTACCCGGTGTGCGGCGGTACCGGGACGAATAGGGGCTATATGTGTCACTGTTGTCGCGATCGCGCGGTGTACGTCCCCGCCGGCGGGAGCCCTATTGTCTTGGCTTGGTGGACTAATAATATATGAAAATCCGTACTAACCTCGAATTCTATCGGCGTGGGCCCGCTCTGCATGCAGAAAGTCTGTCGTGTCCACTACAAAGGCAAATCAACACATGCATAGAAAGAAAACTAAAAAAAAAACACGAACCATTTTCTTGGCGGGGCAGTACACGTTCGCAGACAGTAAAGGATACACAGATTTACCCGCTTATTCATAAAACTTAATAAACCTCTGCTAACTAAAATGTTCTTTGTCCCATTCTCACAAACGTCAATGTCAAAGTGACAGATAAGGACAAACGAACTTTAGCGGCTAGTTAACTAATATAGGTTTGATAGACGTTTATGAATAAGCGTGTTAGGTACTAGTCTTTCCTGTGAACATTACTTAAAGGCTATCCAGGCGGTCTATGATGGTCAGATTTATCGCACGATAAGACGACAAGAAAAAGCGTCTGTCACTTTCTATTGAGCCGTATCAGAAAATGATAGATTCTTTATCTTGCCGTTTATTATGAACTAGCAGCGCCCTGCGGTGTTACCCGCGGATAAAAGGTAGCCTATGTCCTATTCTGATGTCTAAGCTACAATACTGGAAAGTTTCATAGAGATCCGTTCAGTATTTTTTGAGATTAAGCGGAACGTACATCCATCCGCACAAACTTTCACGTTTATAATATTATTAGGATTAGGATTGAATTTATTTAATTAGTTTTTAGACGAGTTTCATATAAAGGTTTTGTTCGATTAAAAATCGGATCCAAACCGAAATAAACCGGTATTTACCGATATATTATAAACCGGTTTGATGACATAACTTTTTGTTTTATGTCGACATTACTAAAGCGTCATAACGTGCTTAATATGCGTATCCGCTTCTATAAGACTGTCATTAAAAAAACCCGGTCAAATGCGAGTCCGACTCGCGCACCGAGGGTTCCGTACACAGATGCACCAATTTATTCAAGAAAATCTCAACAAAATGCTGTAGAAATTGAACGCCATGGGTACAGCGCCATCTAACGGCGAATTTTGTTACAAATTTGAGCGACTGAATAACTTAGTATGTATGATGGTTTTTCAAGGATGATTCTTCATCACGTGAACCGATTTCTTTATTTTTTATTTATTTGAAAAAACTTTCAGCGTAATTTTCAATCGTAGGAATTTATAAAACAATATTTTAAAAGGTGATTAAATATTTTAAAAATATCATGTACTATGTATCTGGGTTACCCTTTTTTACAAATACTCTAAATTCGAAATCGATGGCATAAGTAGTTCTTGAGATAATTGGCAATGTGACAGATAGACAAAGTGAAACCATAAGGGTTCCTTTTTACCATTTTGATACGGAACCCTAAAACATACATTCACTTATGCCAGTAACTATTGACCACAGGAGGGATAGTCATTGTTTTTTTCAATTGTGTATGACTTAGATAATAAAAATATTCCAATGAAAGTTCCGCGAACGTGTCCAAGTTACCAATAAAATATTAGAATTATTCACTCTTGTGGTGTATGTCTATATATAAGTCATGTATCATGTTATAATGAGTGAGTCTGTAAGAACAGTTTGACGAGTAAACATGGGTCATACGCGGATTTATGTTCGCTTCCTTTCTGTGGACATACCAAAAGTTAAGGGCTACAAAGCTTAATTTTGGATTGGACCAGTAACCCGCATAAACAGTGTCTCCGTTTCTATAAATCCCTCTAATAAAAACATAGCTAACATGCGCATAAGCCGTTAACTATTGACCACAGGAGGGGCGACTTTTGTTTTTACAACTGAGTATGACCCACATGTAATCATCAATCGTATTTTATTATAAATACACTGATCCCTACATGGCGACCCTGCCAGTCGCCGCGCGTGTTTACCATTAAATCCGATCCCTACACTCTGATGTGATGTTTTTTGTATGAGTACAACACACATAGAAAGGATAGATACAATACATAAAACAACATAAATATAATTAAATAAAATTAGTATAGGCATAGAAAAAACGAATACAAACAAGATAAAGGCAACTATAGTCAAAATCAACAAACAACTAAAAAAACCGGTTTATTAAGATCTAAACCGGTTTACGATATTGATATACTCACTATTGCTATACCGGTTAAAGGTTTTACCGGTTTTTTTGCTCGGCCTCCGGGAGAGGGTACCTCTCGCCTTGTTTACCAAATGCGTGCAACGGTTTTTGAGGTTCACTATACCTAAGCCATGAATAAATATAATACACATAATAAATATACACAAAATAAACATAATACATAGACATGTCAAATAATATACGATATAAATAATTTTTCAATTAAAGAAGTACAACAAATAACAATAATACGATTTGAAGCTAATACAGAAATAATATAAATAATGGGATATTTACAATATATAAAAAAATAGAACATGGGAAAAAACGAACCAGGAAGAGGATAGGGTCAATTAACTTTTTCTTGTTGTTATTCTGTCCCGTCAGCGAGGAGACAACAGTGACCATGTTTCTTAGAAAAATGTTTATAATATGGAATTCAAGCATGGTCAGGAGATGACCCATATCCAAATGGATTTATACTTATCTCTAAAACTAATGTTTGGTCGATTTAAACCCTATAAAATCACAGTTTTAAAGAGTGACTCAGGAGACGTAACCATGGTAACAACCAACAAAGAATAGTTGATCCACCCATAGATCACAACTAGACATCTATGTATCAACTATTCTTTGTTGCTTGTTACCATGGTTACGTCTCCTGAGTGGGTCATTATCAGTTGTAAAAGCAAAAGTTGCCCACCCGGTGGTCAACAGTTAACGGCTTATGTACATGTAAGTTACATTTTTATTACATGGATTTATAGTTACGGAAACACCGTTTGTGCGGGTTGCTAGACCAATCCAAAATTAAGCTTTGTGGCCCTTAACTTATGATATGTCCATCGAAAAGACGCGAACCTAAATCTGACAATGCCCTGAGTCACTCTTTAAAAACTGTGATTTATAAGGTTTAAATTCACCAAACATGAGTTTTAGCGATAAGTATAAATCCATTTGGACATGGGACATCTCCTGAGCGCGCTTGAATTCCATATTATAAACATTCTTCTAAGAAACTCGGTTACTGTTGTCTCCTCGCTGACGGGACAGAATAACAACAAGAAAAAGTTGATTGGCCCATATGCGAGCTATATATATTTCGGGACTGTTGCAAGCGCCATTATCAAGACAACAGGGACCTTGTTTCTTAGAAAAATATTTATAATATGGACTTCAAGCATGCTCAAGAGATGACCCATGTCCTAATGGATTGATGCTCATCGCTAAAACTCATGTTTGGTAGATTTAAACCCTATAAAATCAGTTTTAAAGAGTGACTCAGGAGACGTAACCATGGTAACGGGCAACAAAGAATAGTTGATCCACCTATATATAAATATCCATATAAAAATGTTAAATAGATGGCCTTTCTATGAATTGACAACTACAAAAATATGTTTAGTCTATCTTTACACAATAATATTTTATTGGTAACACCAGCACAACTACATACTAAAATTAGACGATATTATGCAATAATATGTCAACCAACTACAGGTTTTCCTATTACGTTATTGCATAACAGCATTCAATTAAGAATAAAAATCATGCACTACAAAAATATCGTGTTTATAAGTTTGGAAAAAATAACTAAGTTCAAAAAGTCCACAGATAAAGCAACAATTACGCTTAAATTATAATCATTAGAATTAAATTGATTCCGAGCAATTTGTACTGTATTCAGATGCAGGCACGTATCCAGACCGGTTCGGGGGGGGGGGACATTGAAACAACCATGTGAACTGTGTAAAAATCGCTGTAATCACTGTACTATAATTTTTAATAACTTAAAGAAGTACCGTCCGTAGTTTAGTTACAAACTTATAAGTATTTTATATTAAGAGGCCTTATAAGTTTTAAAATGTTTTGATTTCAAATTGTGACAAAGGTATTGATGATACCAATAAAGTGGTTGAAGGATACTATGACTTTATTAAAGTTTTAGATAGTAATATAGCCATTTTTTTATTTTATTGTGTGTATTGGAATTTAAGCGGAAAAACACAGTATTTAGCTTAAAAATGGTCGATTTGGAGTGATGTTTAAACCGATATTTCTTTATTAAAATTCAAAAAATAAATTTAAAATGTATGACATTAGGTCGCAATAGTCCTGTTCTAGATAGTAACATTGAGAAAATGTCAAGATACGTATCAATTCAATCAGAAAATCGTCTAGATAGATGAGCGTTTTTTAACTTATAAGTTATATAACTCTTATTTTTTGGAGGGGGGGGGGGGATAAATCCCAACTATACCCACCTCTGGATACGTGCCTGTTCAGATGTACCATAGAGAACAGGGATTGTCGAGACACTTGACGATGTTCTCAACTTGGTCGTATAATGCAAATTGTCACTCACACGACATCGGGTAACATCCGTCATTCATCCGTCATAACTACACGGCTTCGGTTCGGTTGCACCAACACACGATCACAGGCCGGTCACCGTCAAATATGGCGCCGGCAGCTGTCATCCCATAGAAACTTATCAAACTTTCCGTACAATCTGATTTTAACGAACACCGCTTACGATTACAGACGGTTTGGTGCAACCCACCCTTAATTACGGACAACGGCATGTGGCTCAAAAATCCCGGTTCGTTCAGCACTTTATCGTAAGCAATGATTGGACAGCAATGATTACTTTATCCGTGGACGATGTTAGCCTAAAAAACGCAATTCATTCAATATTTAGAAGTTACACTGACGACTATTGAAGCGCTCGTGTAATAACCCAGGTACAGTAGTACCCAACTGATAAGGCGCGTCGTGAATCTTCGTTCGCGCAGAAAAGTAAGTATCGCTCCGAAGATTAACGAAAGAATGCTTAAAACTTACAATTAACCTCAGATCACTATTATAAGATTCATAATACACTGTTCATAATGCGCGTGCACTCGATCAGAAGTATGGCGGCTGACTAACATGCTACGCGGCGCGCGCTAACATGGCGGCAGCTGCGGACCAATAGCGGTACAGGAACAAGAAGCGCGGTGCGTGGAGCGTGCCGATTGGTCAATAGCATTTCCCGCGCTTTAAAAATTCATCTTCTGCGCAGGTACATCGGTAAGCCATATCAGTTGGGTACTACTGTATGTAACTATATAACACTTACCATCGCTCAACACGACCTCTGGCTGACTCCTCACCGGCACTTGCTTCGTCTCTATTCTTAGCACGCGGTGTTCTGAAAACGAACAATATGGTAGTAAGGTCTTCGCACACTATATCAACTCCACGCCACTGCGGCAGCAATTCTACTAACACTTTCGATGAGTAATCAACTAGTTGATCCACACAATGGTCACTAATGGACAACGCGGTGTCAACGAGTGGGTGTGTATTTAACAAAGTCAATTTGTCTTCTAACCTCAGTTTTCTGTTGAACCTCTGCCTCGAGAAGAACCGGCGTAAGAAACTTGGCGAGGTGTCATTTTTTCAAAACAATAAACAATGTATATAAAATAACAGTATCATAATAATACAGAATTCAAATGCTACAATATAAACATACAGACATATTTTTTAATATTAAGGACAAAATATTTCTGTGTTAGATTTCTTGTGCGGGACGCTATCACAGCCAAACATCCCTATCCATTATATAATCGTTTATCTTATAATATGCTTTTGAAATAAGTGTCTGTTTCACGACAGACTTAAATTTAGAATCCGTAAGTTCAGTAATGTGTCTTGGAATTTTATTGTAGAATTTTATACAATATCCCAAAAACGAACGAACGGCTATCAAGATATCAAAGACCGGAACGTTTAGGGGCCATCCATAAATTACGTCACACGTTAAGGGGGCGGGAGGGGGTCGACGAAGTGTGACATTGTGTGACAAGGGGAGGGAGGGGTCCCACCTTTTGTGACGTCACATTTCAAAATCCAAAACATCTAATGAGTTAAAATGCCAAATATGGACTATTAACGAAAAACTTACAAGTGCATATACAAATAGAGTTGGAAAAACTCTATTTGTATACGCATAAGGTTTAAATTGCGTGTTGGCGATAATTTATTGTTATGTTATTTTTTTCAAATGTTTGAGTTGATGTTGGTTAGTAGTTAATTTTGTAGTTGGAATATGTGACGCCACACTATGGAGGGGGGGGTCTCACAAATGTGACCAACTGTGGCAAGGACGGGGGAGGGGTCAAAAAATCACAAAATTAGTGTGACATACTTTATGGATGACCCCTTACCCTACTCTCAGATTATGGTAAATTAGAAAGATGATATTACCGTCCCGCGACTCCTCCTCGGTCTCGGTGGCGCTGGCCGGCGAGGTGACCTGCGCCGCGCTCACAGCCTCCGACTCGGACAGGTCCGTATCATCTGTAATAATCATCATCATCATCATCATAATATTTAAGAGCTTGGCTCTTGTCGGTGGAGTAATTGCCAGCTTATTCTACATTCAGCTTTGTCCTTCACTTCTTTGTATGACGTAGCATTTATTTTATGTTTTGTTCAGTCAGCTCATATAGATATTTAGGCAGTATTATTACAGACGACTCTAGATGTACACCCGATATTATTACTAGGATAGCCATGGCAAAGAAAGCCTTTAACTCTAAAAGACATCTACTTACAACTAGAATATCAAGTTGTACTAAGAAGAAACTAATCAAGGTGTACATCTGGAGTATAGCGCTTTATGGCTGCGAAACGTGGACGATGACGCAAAGGGACCGTGAAAGATTAGAAGCGTTTGAAATGTGGTGTTGGAGACGGATGGAAAGAATCAGCTGGACAGAGAAGAAAACTAACGAAGAAGTTTTAAACTTAGTTAAAGAGAAGAGGACTTTATTGAAAATAATAGAAAACAGAAGAGGAAAAATGATAGGACATCTCATACGCCATGACGAATGGATCAGAACAATAATAGAAGGAAAGATAGAGGGAAAAAGGAAAAGGGGAAGACCTAGAATGACGTACATGGAGCAAATAAAACATCTGTAATAATATATAAAATAAAATAACGATGGGCCTCATAAGAAAGCTCAAGGTCACCCAAAGAGCAATGGAAAGAGCTATGCTCGGGGTTTCTCTGCGTGATAGAATTAGGAATGAAGCTATCCGCAGCAGAAATGGGGTCACCGACATAGCCTTCAAAATTGCGAGACTTAAGTGGCAGTGGGCAGGGCACATTGCTCGCAGGACTGACGGTCGATGGGGCCAGAAACTGCTTGAGTGGCGACCACGCACCGGAAGACGAGCTGTCGGTAGGCCTCCGACAAGGCGGAGTGATGACCTGGTGAAGGTCGCGGGAATCCGGTGGAAACGAACGGCACAGGACCGGTCTAAATGGCGAGCCTTGGGGGAGGCCTATGTTCAGCAGTGGACGTCTTTCGGCTGAAATGATGATGATGATGATGAAATGTAAATGAGGTTCATAGTTCATTTAACTTGTCTATAGTCTGTCTATGATATTTAAATATTTGTGGACAATCTCTTACACAAATCGACCTAGTCCCAAACTAAGCAAAGCTTGTACTATGGGTACTAGGCGACGATATACATACTTATATAAATAAATATATACTTAAATACATAGAAAACATCCAAGACTCAGGAACAAATATTCGTGTTCATCACACAAATAAATGCCCTGACCGGGATTCGAACCCGGGAACTCCAGCTTCGTAGGCAGGGTCACTACCAACTAGGCTAAAGCGGTCGTCAAACGTATTTGTTCGGAGTGTTGTCAGCAAACCTCGTAATTAAACCCGCAAATCTGTAGCAAATGTACGTCAGGGCTGTCACTATATACTAGGAATAATTACGTCCTTATCCATAAATGTGATGAGTGAAAGGCACCATCGTGAGTTATATACAAGCTGTGATCCATCTGAATATTACTATCCATTTTCTTTGATAGAAAATTAAACAAGGTTATATCTAAAGAGGGTCAGTAAGGTTGTCATTAAATTGTACTTATTAATCGTACGTGTAATAAAGTAAGTAAATTATTCATCGTTATCGCCAACCCTAACATCAAACTGTCAAATGCTATGGTTTTGCTACATCCGTTGCGAGGTTTAGTGATATATATCCCGGGTACCGAAAGATATGTTTCACTCTTTTCTTTAAGAGGCCTTATAAGTTTTAAAATGTTTTGATTTCAAATTACGTCAAAAGTATTAATAATACCAATAAATTTATAAAAGGCTAGGATAATATTATTAAAGTTTTAGATAGTAACATGGCCATATTATGATTTTATTGTGTATAGTAAAATTTAAGCCGAAAAAAGAAGTTTTTAGCTTGAAAATGGTCGATTTGGCACTCCAATGGTCGATTTGAAACGATATTTCTTAATAAAAAATCCAAAAAGTATATATAAATCTCATGACATAAGGTCGCAATAGTCCTGTTCTAGATAGTAACATCGAGGAAATGTCAAGATACTTACGTGTCAATTCAAACAGAAAACGGCGTAAATAGATGAGCGTTTTAAAGGGTCACATTTTGCCCATGTCTAGTCTCTAGCCCATTGTCTAAAAGGACAATGGCGTCAAAAATTAATAGAACTATCATTGGGGCAGACGCGACGCCTGAAATCAGAAATGCATAATGCCGGCGAAACGTTAACTAAGTGAAGCCACGTCGGCGAAACGTTCACTAGTTTACGCTAGTAACAGCGCCATCTGGCGGCGCGGAATGTAAACTCAAGCGACCACTACTACGGCTGTTAATACTTATCATAAAACCTCGCAACGGATGTAGCATTTGACAGTTTGATGTTAGGTTTGGCGATAACGATGAATAATTTACTTATCTGGCATTTAGGTTTCAATCCAACAAGAAATAAAAAGAAGATTCAACCTCCTAGTAAGATTAGTTCCCATTAGAAACCCTAGATGGCGCTAGTAGTAGCAGATTTCGTGAAACTAACTCTTTCCCTAAAATAAGGGAAAGACTATTTCATATTGTTAAAAATATTTAAAAACTATCCCGAATGTTTAAACTTAGATTAGTAAGCATCCTAACACATTTATACCTAACACAAATGTAATTCTGAAGCCTGTTTCTAGAGGGCGCTAGTTACATGCAAATAAATCAATGTTCCTGAAACTGTAAAAAAACAGAACATCACTTTCCATGTTATTTAAATTATTCTGAACATGCTTGCATTGATTAAATCTGTATTCACACATCAATGTAATAAATTAGTTTACCCAATTACATGGTAGATGTCGCTGTACCGACCATTAAATCTCCATACTATGGCTCAAGCTTAATCTCCTCACTCTTAATCTTGAGAAAACAAAGTTCATACCTTTTGCCATTACTAATGCGTCACTTCCCCCTCAGTCATACACCATAAAAAGCCATATATGTCAGTCCCTATCACCGAACTGTCTTTGCCACTCTCTTGCTCACACCCCTACCACAAAATACTTAGGAGTCACCCTTGACCGAAAATTAGACTGGCATGCCCACATTGACTCTTTAATAGCCCGTGTCAGGAAATTAATGTATGTCCTCAAGCAACTCCGTCATTCGGCAGATCTCAAGACTTTAATGATGGTATACACCTCACTATGTCAATCTCTCATCACCTACTGTATCCCTCTCTGGGGAGCTGCTGGGAAAACAACCTTACTTAAACTTGAGCGAGCACAGAGAGCCGTATTAAAGGTCACAACTTCCAAACCATATAGATACCCAACCACCCAACTTTACTCCGAGACGAATGTCCTGACCGTTAGACAACTTTTCATACTTCGTGCTATTCTTCGTAGACATCGACACCTCCCTCTTTGCGCCAGAATAAATAGTAAACGCAGCAAAAACACCGTATGTCCGGTAGAAAAACAGCGGACGGTCTTTGCCAGCCGCCAGTACGCCTCTATGAGCGCACGCATTTATAACAAAGCCAACCAAGAACTAAATATTTACCCTGTAAACCTTTACGCCTGTAAAACTAAACTACGGGCCTGGCTACAATCACAAACTTACCAGGAGTCAGAAGCTCTACTAACCTGCGTTAAGTAACCAAATCTCTCTCTCACACACACACACACACACACACACTCACACACACACACACACACACACACATACATACACACACACACACACGCACGCACGCACCACGTACGAACGCACGCACACACACACATACACGCGCGCGCGCGCGCAATGCACACACACTCGCGCAACGCATTCACGCACGCTAATCTTTCGTGTGTCACTTATTACTTCCCTTCAATTTTTTTTATTTTTTTTCCCCTATTACTTTTTTTTCGGTGTCTTCTTCTTCTTTATATACTCTTTATTAATTCGACTACTAACTACCTCCTTGGAGGAATCACTGACTCCCGAGTCACAGGCTTTGACCTAGTTCGGGGGACAGAGGCTCGACCTTGGTGAATCTGTTACAAACCTAATGTTAATGTTTGTGGTTACCTGTAATGGTGGTGAAACATTGTATTAGGTTTATAAGTCAATAAAGATTATTATTATACTAAATGTACATCCAGCCCCGAACCAACGTATAGTTGAGTTAGCTAGGAGAATTTATTAGTGTACGACAGACATCCACCTATTAATTCGCTTCAGGGACCCATAGCGATTACAATATTTATTTTTGTAGGCACCTACCTTGGTCCTACGGAATACGTATAGCCACCGCTGTTTAGATTAGTTATAGCTAGGTTAACAATATTCGCCACTGTACTTGTGTACCATCTGCTTGATAATACACGCACTGAACCCAGACTTCGTTGTTTCGCTGCTCCGCGCTCCTGCCTACCCCGAAACCCCTCTACAAACTGGCGCCCAACGTGGGGCATAGGAACGAAGAGAGGGAGCCGATTCTCACGATCTCACGATACTTATTAATCGTACGTGCAATAAAGTAAGTAAATTATTCATCGTTATCGCCAACCCTAACATCAAACTGTCAAATGCTACGGTTTTGCTACATCCGTTGCGAGGTTTAGTGATATATATCCCGGGTACCGAAAGATATGTTTCACTCTTTTCTTTAAGAGGCCTTATAAGTTTTAAAATGTTTTGATTTCAAATTACGTCAAAAGTATTAATAATACCAATAAATTTATAAAAGGCTAGGATAATATTATAAAAGTTTTAGATAGTAACATGGCCATATTATGATTTTATTGTGTATAGTAAAATTTAAGCCGAAAAAAGAAGTTTTTAGCTTGAAAATGGTCGATTTGGCACTCCAATGGTCGATTTGAAACGATATTTCTTAATAAAAAATCCAAAAAGTATATATAAATCTCATGACATAAGGTCGCAATAGTCCTGTTCTAGATAGTAACATCGAGGAAATGTCAAGATACTTACGTGTCAATTCAAACAGAAAACGGCGTAAATAGATGAGCGTTTTTAACTGATAAGGACCCTTAAAGTGTCACATTTTGCCCATGTCTAGTCCCTAGCCCATTGTCTAAAAGGACAATGGCGTCAAAAATTAATGGAAATGGCTTTAGGCCAGATGCGACACCTGAAATCAGAAATGCATAATGCCGGCGAAACGTTAACTAAGTGAAGCCACGTCGGCGAAACGTTAACTAGTTTACGCTAGTAACAGCGCCATCTGGCGGCGCGGAATGTAAACTCAAGCGACCACTACTACGGCTGTTAATACTTATCATCAAACCTCGCAACGGATGTAGCAAAACCGTAGCATTTGACAGTTTGATGTTAGGGTTGGCGATAACGATGAATAATTGACTTATGTGGCATTTAGGTTTCAATCCAACAAGAAATAAAAAGAAGATTCAACCTCCTAGTAAGATTAGTTCCCATTAGAAACCCTAGATGGCGCTAGTAGTAGCAGATTTCGTGAAACTAACTCTTTCCCTAAAATAAGGGAAAGCCTATTTCATATTGTTAAAAATATTTAAAAACTATCCCGAATGTTTAAACTTAGATTAGTAAGCATCCTAACTCATTTATACCTAACACAAATGTAATTCTGAAGCCTATTTCTAGAGGGCGCTAGTTACATGCAAATAAATCAATGTTCCTGAAACTGTAAAAAAACAGAACATCACTTTCCATGTTATTTAAATTATTCTGAACATGCTTGCATTGATTAAATCTGTATTCACACATCAATGTAATAAATTAGTTTACCCAATTACATGGTAGATGTCGCTGTACCGACCATTAAATCTCCATACTAAATGTACATCCAGCCCCGAACCAACGTATAGTTGAGTTAGCTAGGAGAATTTATTAGTGTACGACAGACATCCACCTATTCGGATTCTGCACGGACCTATTAATTCGCTTCAGGGACCCATAGCCATTGCAATATTTATTTTTGTAGGCACCTACCTTGGTCCTACGGAATACGTATAGCCACCGCTGTTTAGATTAGTTATAGCTAGGTTAACAATATTCGCCACTGTACTTGTGTACCATCTGATTGATAATACACGCACTGAACCCAGACTTCGTTATTTCGCTGCTCCGCGCTCCTGCCTACCCCGAAACCCCGCTACAAACTGGCGCCCAACGTGGGGCATAGGAACGAAGAGAGGGAGCAGATTCTCACGAGATCAAGGTCTGCGCTTTTGTTGAGAGAATTGGATACACAAGAAGACATGGCAGTGAATATGTCAGATACCCAGTTCCGACAGTTGCTGGAAGCCATCACCCAGCGAGAGACTGTTGCCCCGCCTGCACCAGTAGAGCGGCGATCGTCTTTTGCTGCTACAAACTTTGTCTTCAACGGAGAGCGTGATCCGGCCCGCGTGGAAGCATTCTTAACCGCTGCATCTGTGTTAAAGCTGGTTGAGAAAATCAGTAATGATGATGCCCTACTAAGCTTGCCCTTGATATTAGGAGGTGACGCTGCAACATGGTGGGACGGTATCAGAGATTCTGTTAAGAAGTGGGATGACTTCAAAGAATGCTTGCGCCGTGCCTTCGCGCCTAAGCGTCCAGCCCATTTACTGCTCTGGGACATTGTCACTATAAAGCAACCGAGTGATATGCTAACAGAGTCATTCATTGCACAGAAGCGCGCCCTATTCGCTCAACTCCCACCACCGATCATCGCTGAGACGCACCAGCTGAATTTGATGTATACTGCTTTGCACGAACGTATAAAGGATAAAGTTCCTAGGGAGTCAGTGTCAACGTTCGACGATCTTTTACAAGCGGTTCTAAGCGCCGAACGCCTGTACCAAGAGCTAGCAACCACCGCTGATGGTCAAGATTACGATCCGAGCCTTGTTAAGTCGAAAGGTGGAAAGAAATATAGCATAGTGCGTTGTCTGTAGGGACGCTGGATAGATATAGGAGGCCACCTAGGCTTCGGAACTTACCTAATGAACCATACTTTACAATTCCAAAGAAAAACAATGAATATGGCAGACGAGTATCCAGTACCTACTTACCTCATATACTAAACAGCTTCCCTAGACAAGTCATAGATTGCATAATGGAAAAGCCTAATAGAACTAAAAATATTGTCAAACAAGCACTCATAAACAAAGAAAATAAAATGTAAGCATAGTTATAATATAAATATATATGTATACACAATATCACATAATGTCAAATAAGTAAACAAATGTATATTTAAATTATAGATAGGGAGCCACTCCCAACACCCCATAGTTTAATAAAATCTTAAATGTAAAAGATTATAAACTATGTAGACTGTAATAAATATATTTGTAATTTAATACTGCAATAAACAGATTAAATTTAAAATTTTTTTTTTTGTATTGTCGTCTCTTTGGCCACACAATTGACGTCTGCCGCAAGAAGGAGAAAGCACAGCAAGGACAACACAGTTCTATTTCACAAGATCGAGCAACCCAGCGTAAATCAAATTACGTGGCGACCTCCACTCAGGCACCATCCCCATCTCAACCTGCCTTCACGTGCTACGGATGTGGCTCCCCTGGTGTCATAAGGAGTCGCTGCCCAACAAGTACCAGTAAAGTCGCACCTAAGTTGGAAGCAAGCGACATAGCCTTTTGCCCAGTCGATACCGTGCCCATACCCGATACGGATGCATAACCAAGACCCTACGTTGGTATCGGAATAGGCGACATCGTGGGGACAGCATATATTGATACTTGCGCCAAAACCAGCGTCGCATCGTATAGATAGACTGTATCAGTGTCTCAAAGCCCAAGGACACCGATTCTTCTCCGAGCAAGCAGAAGTGACACAAGCCGACGGGATAAGGAAGAGCCAAACCATCCTGAAGGTGAGGGTCCCGGTACGACTATGCGGACGAACGATACCAACAACGTTCATTGTACTACCACAGTCGCGGAATAACTGCACACTTCTGGGAGTGAGATTTATTCAGAATGCTGGCATGATCCTGAATTTGGCCCAACTGACATGGTACTTCTTGGACAAACAGGAGATAGTCTACGACCTCCACGAAAAGCAAGGTGACGGGGTATCGATGGCGCACATGGAAGCTACCTCCATGAGAGAGCCCGCTCTTGGAACCTACAAGGCAAAGGAACCATCCCTGCCTCAGGCTAGTGCGACCACTACGCTACAACGGGCCCTACCGTTCGAGGAAGCTGCTCCACCTGTATACCAACTAGCTGCTGTATAGCAACTGATACCTACCGTATGGTATCTATCAGCGTTAACGAACGTACCCCGCCTTCGAAACGCACTAGGATGCAGATGTTCGATGGCGATTCACCCCGGGACAATTACATGTTCAGAGACGCCCAGCAAAGCATCCACAACGCAGAAGTCCAGCTGTCACCTCACTCGTTGGCATTATTCCCCGACCCGGAAGACATCAGTATCGCTTCCATAGCAGTCGATTCAATCCAGACGGAACTAGTAAGTGGAGAGCAGAAACAAAAACTTATATGCTATCTATAAACCAGATTGTCTTCCAGTTTAGTCGTGAGCCAACCACACTGGCAGAACATCGCATCGACACTGGCAACCACGGACCTGTGTCAGTCCCTCCGTACCGGATATCGCCTCCACGGCGACAAATGCTCAAAGATGAGATAGCAAAAATGCTGGATGATGGAGTGATAGAACCCTGCTCCTCCCCATGGGCGGCACCGGTGGTCATGGTACCAAAGAAGGATGGAAGTATCAGAGTTTGCGTTGATTATAGACGGCTTAATTCTATCACGGTGCCTGACGTATACCCTATCCCAAGAATGGATGACTTGCTGCATGCCGTAAAACCGACACTTTTTATGTCAACGCTAGATTTACGTGCAGGCTATTGGCAAGTGAAGGTCAGAGAAGAAGACCAAGATAAGACTGGGTTTATCACACCATTTGGCATATATAGGTTCAAGAGAATGCCATTTGGCCTACGCAATGCCCCAGCAACGTTCCAGCGGCTGATAGATCGCGTGCGGGTAAGTCTGGAAGACGTCAAAATGCTTGCGTACCTAGATGACTTGATTGTGTTCTCAGATTCGTTCCAAAGTCATCTTGAAGACTTGGAGAGAGTTCTCAATCGGCTAAGAGCATGTAACTTGTCAGTCAATCTCAACAAGTGCCGTTTCTGCTGCGCCACTGTAAAATACTTGGGGCACTACATAACTCCACAAGGTCTAGAAGTTGACCCTGATAAAGTCTCGGCCATAACCCAGATACCGGCACCAACAACAAAAACGCAGTTGCTGTCGTTTCTGCAAACCTGTTCCTGGTACCGACGCTTCATACCCGAGTTCGCTAAGAAAAGTGAACCCCTAACACGGCTTACCAGAAAGAAAGCTACCTGGATGTGGAACGATGAGCAAAAGAAAGCTTTTGAAACCCTCAAACGTTCCCTCACAACAGCGCCGGTACTTCAGCAAGCAGACGAAACGAAGCCCTACACGATAAAAACAGATGCAAGTGGGTACGCTCTTGGAGCAGTTTCAGTCCAGGGGGAGGGAGAAAACGAGCATCCTGTGGAATACGCGAGTCGACTTCTTAGCCCAGCGGAAAAGAATTACTCCACCACTGAACGGGAGGCCCTCGCTGTAGTATGGGCTATCACTAAGTTTCGTGGCTATATCGAAGGACTCCAAGTCACCATCGTGACTGACCATCAGGCTCTAAGGTGGTTAATGTCCATCAAATCACCGACAGGTCGGTTAGCAAGATGGGCCCTCCAGATCCAAGCTTACGATTTAACAATAAAGTACACCCCTGGTAAAACGAACGTTGTAGCTGATGGGTTATCACGACCCGCGTATCACGAAAGTAGTGCTGACAATTGTGAAATATGGTTTACTTACAGCCGGGGCACGACGCTCTACTCGTCGACGTCGTGTCTGTGGACAATCAACCGGTTCCACGGTTCACAGAATATGAACCGGTTTCTACGTAGACTAACAAAACTAGTTTGTCTATAGACGAAACCGGTCTTTTCTATGTAGACTAAAAAAACCGGTTTTCCTGTAGACGACACCCGTTTCTGTGTACTAAACCGGTTATACTCAGTCGGGTCTTGCGCTACGCTCCACCAGAGAGCGGTACTCGTCGATGACCATGTTGTTGGGGAGGAGGGCGCTGTACAGGGGTTGCGTTGAGTTGGAGTCCACCGGATGACGCCCCTGTCACGTTACCCTACTCACGGTCTGGTCTCGCACGACGTTCCACGCGCCGGCGATACTCGTCGATGTGACTGTCCGTAGGGTGCGCTGTACACGGTTGCGATGTGTTGCTGTCCACTGGATGACGCCCCTGTCACGTGAGGCCCGGTCACGTGAGGCCCGGTCACGTGACGCCACTGTCACGTGACACTCCGGTCACGCGCCGCTCTGTCACGTGACACCCCTGTCAAATGACACCCTGGTCACGTGACGCCCATGTCACGTGACGGCACGGTACTCACAGTCGGGTCTCGCGCGGCGCTCCACCAGCCGGCGATACTCGTCGATGTCACTGTCCGTGACGTGCTCGAACGGGTTGCGCGCGTAGGGCGCGCTGTACACTGTCGCGTTGTGCTGGTGGCCGCGCTGTATGATGCCCTTAGACGCTGCGCCCATAAGTACCTGAATATAAAACGCAACGTTACAAACGTCCAATGTTTTTGTAAGCACTAAGGTAGGGATGCCACTTCCGTCTTGAACAATCGATTATTAAATAATCGATTATTTTTCTCCAAATTAAAATCGATTTTTAAAGAAATAATAATAGTTTTTAATTAATCGATTTTTTATTTATTTTCCAACGGGATGATTTTTATCATGCGAATCATGCGATACACTCATATCGCGATCAGTATCACAAGAATATTGACGTGTATAGCAGTATCGTGATAATACCTGAGCAAATCCAGATATTTGGAAATCCGGGATACCTAAGCGGCGTGGCTTCAATATTAGCTTCGTTGCTAGAAATGTCCTCATAATGCCAGGGTCTTAACTAGGACTTTGTAGACGTCTAATATTCTCATGTCCAAGGTGGTAGCTTACAATATTCTTTGATAAATTATGTTACGATTAATCAGCTGTGAAAATCATAATCGATTCTGTATTAATCGATTTATTGCAAAATCTAAATCGATTTAAATATCGATTATTTTTAAAATAATAATTTTGCAACACTAAAGGTCGGTTGCACCAACTTACGATCACAGGCCGGTCATCGTCAAATATGGCGACCGCAGCTGTCATCCGATAGAAACTTGTCAAACTTTACATACAATTAGATTTTGACGAACACCGCTTACGATTACAGACGGTTTTGTGAAACCCACCCTAAGGGCGGGTAGCACCAACATCGATTACAGAGGGGATTGTTTTCAAGACATAATTAATTAACATTTTGATTAATTTTGGAGTCATGTCCACATTATTGCGAGCAATGACGCAAATTTGTCCGATCTCTGTTTATGGCAATAACATAACCGGATATAAAATTATAATTATTTGTGATATTATTTCTAAACCCAGCGGGAGCAGCAATATACAATTGACCTTACTTTTAAATAGAATTTCATTATTCTCAAAAGTTAGGAAATTTCCCTTACGACAGAAGTTACATACGTGTTACGCGAGCCGATCAAAAGTCACGAAAAATGTAAGAAATATAACCATCTGGCAACGCTGGGCTACTCACCACATGGTCTCCGGTGATTTTGATTAATTTTGGAGTCATGTCCACAACGTGCGAACAATGACGCAAATTTGTCCGATCTCTGTTTATGAGAATAACATAATCGGATATAAAATTGTAACTATTTGTGATATTATTTCTGAACCCAGCGGGATCCCGTGCGATTGAGAATCTACAATCCCGCGAAAACCGGGATCGTGATAATCGCGCGGGATTTCATTCCCTACGGGGCTACTCACCACATGGTCCCCGGTGTGCGTGTTGACCGCGTCCTCCCCCACCAGTTTGCTGGCCTCGTCCCAGGTCACCCCCTCCAGTATGTGCGACTGCGGCCCGGCGCTTATCTTGTCCGCGCGGCGGTTATCCTTGATCTGGTGGCGCCGGTTACGTTATTATCAGGGATCGGTTACCGGATTCGTTTTTATTATCAGTGACTTAGAGACCATATACATCTCTAACAATATTAAATTAATTTTAATTTTGACGCTCAGAGACCATGTACATCTCTGGGATAATATATTAATTTCACTCCTTGTTTAATCTTGAGACCTTATACATCTCTAACTTAATATTTGTAATAGATAACTTTGCAAGTTTATCTTCACTGTATGACATTAATTTTGTTATAATTGTTAAACTCGAAATTATTATTCCTTCTTGAACTGTAAATTAATATTTTGACATGAAAAATGTATTACTTATTATAGTCAGACTTTCTTAAATTGTAAATTAATATTTTGACATGTAAAAGTGCCCTTGTGGCCTATTTGCAGAATAAATGTTTGTATTTGTATTTGGTATTTTCTCCATAGAAAAATACCGGTATTATTACGGTCACCGGTTCATTATTTCGTTTTTGATGGGACAATTTAATAATACGACGTTGTTACCTAAATACATGATTCAGCCCTACGTAAGCAGCAAAAAATAATCCAAAATATTGGGCTAATTCAGGGTTTTTTTAAAATACCGGTATCGGTCCCTGGTTATTATACATACGGAGGAAAATAAAACCGGTTTTATTAAATACCTGTTATAGAAATTGACAAACTATTACCGGTAATAAAAGAATACCTACAGTAGAATCCGCTTATAACATTTGACCGCTTTTAACGACTTTGAAATCACCACACATTAGATTTCATGCCAAACATTTTCGAACTAAATAAGACCGTTTTTTTTTTTTTTTGAACCTGATTGTGGCTTTATAGGCCAGGCCCAATAAAGCTATAGGAGTGCGCGGTTGGAGAGGAGCCTGGGGAAAACCTCCGGCACGACCACGCGTGTGGTTTAGAACACTGGAATACTCTACGAGTATGCACTCCAGTGACATTGGTTGAGATTTCATGCCAAACATTTTCAAAATAAATCGGTCCGTTTTGAGCGACGTCCTGTTAGTGCGACTGTCGCTTTATCCAGATTCCACTGTATATTCTAATTAGAGGTATTGTTGTCATTCCGCTTTTATCTATACCTCTATGTATAGATTATTTACGATATTAAATACCTGTATTCAATACCGCTATTCATTGCACTTGAAAGATAAGATGTCAATTAAACCGGTAATGGTTATTATGGGTAAAGTGTCAAATAGAGGTATTGTT
Source organism: Epiblema foenella (assembly GCA_963556455.1). NCBI lineage: Eukaryota > Metazoa > Arthropoda > Insecta > Lepidoptera > Tortricidae > Epiblema > Epiblema foenella. The sequence goes on along the minus strand of OY747119.1, from coordinate 2,286,839 downwards.
GTCAATTGGCGAAACCGCTAATATATTTGAATACCGGTTTTGATTATGTCGCTAATCAGAGCTTTAGCGATATAAGTAGCGAAATGCAATTACAACTGGTTATACCTTATTTAAAACCGGTAGTAAGAATACCGGTAACGATTTCTGAAGTATCTGAGGATATTTATTTATTAGATTTTATTATTTTCATGTCGACGCTTAGAGATATATCGGACAATATTTTATTATGATTAGTGTACCTACCTTATTACCTTTTATCTTGACGCTTAGAGACCTTATACATCTCTAACAAATTTCGATTATTAGTTTCTTAGTCTTATTTTTGACATGTAACACTACATTTAGTTAATGATACTTTCATTATTGTATTAATTTTATTTGATATGGATAGATTTTGACTTGTAAAAGTGCCCTTGAGGCATATTTGCAGAATAAATGTATTGTCTTTTTTTTTTAAACCGGTTTTGTTAAAAAAAAACTGAATTATCATCCTCGACTGATACTAATGAAAATGATCAAGCTGTTTACATGAGGATAAACCTCTTAATTCTGTTCAATTTCTCCCTTTTCTCCCGAGTTCGAACACACTCCACCAACAAAAATTAATATGTTGACATGTAAAAGGGTCATTGTCAGTTGCAAAAACAAAAATTGTCCCATCGGTGGTCAATAATTAACGGTTTATGTGCATGTAAGCTAAGTTTTTAGTACAGGGATTTATAGAAACGGAGACACTTTTATACGGGTTACTAGACCAATCCAAAATTAAGCTTTGTAGACCTTAACTTTTGGTATGTCCACAGAAAAGACGCGAACCTAAATCCGTGTATGACCCATCAATATTTCTATAGAGATCCTATACGCGGGCCACTAAGAGGGGCGGAAAAGGTGTTATGCAGATAAATTGAGAATTTGTTTAATTATAGCTGACGGTTTACCATAAATTAACTCCTTAACTTGTAATCGTTTGTCTGACATAATTGGGCACAACTGTCATATAAAGGTTGTGCTCGACAAAAAAAATGAATATATGACAGGGACAACAAATGATGTGTAGCTCTCTGTCGCTCTTATACAAAAATGTATATGACCGTTTCACTCGGTTGTGGTATCCTGTTCTGTCAACGATTTCTTAAATGACAAAAATGCTTTTGGGTCATACTTAGTTGAAAAAACAAAAGTCGTCCGATGTTGAAATATTTATAATAGATAACTTTGCAAGTTTATCTTCACTGTATGACATTAATTTTGTTATAATTGTAAACTCGAAATTATTATTCTTCCATGAACTGTAAATTAATATTTTGACATGAAAAATGTATTACTTATTATAGTCAGACTTTCTTAAATTGTAAATTAATATTTTGACATGTAAAAGTGCCCTTGTGGCCTATTTGCAGAATAAATGTATGATTTTGATTTTTTTGATTTATTTGTTAATTTTATTTGAGTCTGGTAAGTCTGTATTGTAAATCAATAATTAAGTATGGTACATACCTGTTGCTGCAATGCCTTAAACTCCTTAGGATTTGTGTTCTTAGGCACAAACTGTAGGGTGTCTATTTTGACAGGCGTGCTCGAGTGCGCGGGCGAGCCATCCTGCACCCACTGCCGTACGCCATACGGTCCAATTCAGATCGCCAACGAACACGCGAGTGTGGGGGGAAAAGAAAAAAGTCATGAGTAAAAATGTTGCCAGAGTAATAAATGAAGGTTGAAAGGATAGGATATATATATGTTGAGAAATAAAAGTGTGCAAATATAATTTATGTGCTAAATAAAAATGATGGCTCAAAATTCTTTATTTTACCTGGTTACATCGAGCGTGTACAGTTTTTTTTATTAAAATTCCAGACATCATGCAAAGACAATCATGCTTGAAAAAAAAAAGAAAATAGGTTTTTAATAAGACCCGACCAATATCAACAGAACTGTATCTATAAAACAATACCGGTTTGTCACAAAAAAATGATAAAGAAATTAAAACAATAACATTTTCTAATTTACGAATATTTCCAAAAACGAAACGTGTACAGTGATCATTAAAAATATATTAAATATGCAAAACTGGCTTTCAGTTAAGTTCGACCGTATGACATTAAACTCGATAAAATGATGTAATTGATTTTATAATTTTGACTTATAGACATTTTTTTGACTTTATTTTTATCTGTATTTTGACATTAATGACCATAGTATACTGTATTGCAGGTGTATATACCTCTCAATTTCACATGCCATTTATGGTAATACTACGACTACTTTTAAGATCTCATTGTACCTGAAATTATGTGAAATAAATTATTTGATATTTATTTGATATTTGACCCGTAAAGTCGGCGTCAAAATTAACTACGCATATGAAAAGGTCAAAAGTATTATGACTTCCACACCTGGGGAAGTTCAAAAGCCAAGACTACCACTAGATTTCACTATATCTCTCACTTAATGAGTTCAAAACCGGTTTTATGCCAACAGAGAAAACCGATTTTTAATTCTGTATCACCAATAGCACGATAAAAAAAATAATACAGAAATGTTCGTATTTTTTTTTTTTAGTAGCATAAAATCAAAACGTGCAAAAAAACTAGGAGAAGGGCGTGCAAGGACAGGATAACGTGGCAACACTTTTACCGATTTAACCTTTTCCATTTCCCTACACTGTACAAACTCGATGTTACAAGGGTAAATATGAAATGCTGTTGATATATTTTTTTAATAACTTAGTACAAGCTTTGATATATAATAATGTTAATATATATATTATAGTCTAACCTGGTTCTTTATACAAAACAACTATTATACAAGTTATTTTCATTTGGTTAATAACCAACTCCTCCTTTTATAGGGGATTGACGAGACATCACCCTGTTGTGGATTCGTTTTTATTATAAGTGACTTAGAGACCATATACATCTCTAACAATATTACATTAATCTTATTTTTGACGCTCAGAGACCACGTACATCTCTGGGATATTATATTAATTTCATTATGCTCCTTGTTTAATCTTGAGACCTTATACATCTCTAATTTTACTGATGTTGTAATATTTGTAATAGATAACTTTGCAAGTTTATCTTCACTGTATGACATTAATTTTGTTATAATTGTAAACTCGAAATTATTATTCCTTCTTGAACTGTAAATTAATATTTTGACATGAAAAATGTATTACTTATTATAGTCAGACTAACTTAAATTGTAAATTAATATTTTGACATGTAAAAGTGCCCTTGTGGCCTATTTGCAGAATAAATGTTTGATTTTGATTTTATAGGAATAATTTTCAGGGCTCGAAACCGGTTTATACTTTTTTTGAAATATCTCCTAAAGTATTTCTCATATCTCCATTTTTATTGTATGTGTTGTTTTTGTTAACTTTCACCTATGAAATAAATGATTTAAAAGCACGAAATAATATCGTAAAACGCAATTAACCGAAATTTTTAACCGGTTAATTGTATGAAAGCGAAACCGGTTTCCGAACCCTGGTAATTTTGACAATTACCATTTATTTCAGCTATCAAAAAAATGTTTTACTCTCTCCAAAATTCCGAAAGCTATTTTCCGCTATTACTGTACCTTTATAATAATACAAAAAATTAGGGATGCGCCGAATACTCGGTTATTATTCGGTATTCTGCATATTCGGCCGAATTATTTGGTTCAGTTGCCAAACAATTTTGAGAGAGTTTTGTTACAAGTTACAAGAGTTTATTATAGTTACTACTTCGTGAAATAAATACTTGACCCATTATTAACAGTGATTTAACTTATTTTTTGTCAATATTTCGCTTTGATAATGAACAGTAATTTTATTGTCTGTTTTACAACAATAGATGAAGGATTACGTTGAACCGAATAATTCGGCCGAATATTCGGTTCGGCAACAGCTGGACCTAATATTCGGCCGAATGTTCGTATTCGGCGAATCTCTAAAAAGAATCATAAACTAATTTAGCAAAAATTTTATGTCAGCAGAAAATGACTTTTGAAATATGTACATTTTTCTGAGAAATAATCCTCACACACTTAAGTTACTTGAGTCTTTGAAGTACGCCACTTCCACTACTACTGCAAGCTTACAATATGGAAGCAGTTAACCGGTTCCGTGTCCACAGAAAAACCGGTTTTCCATACAAATAAACCGGTTACATTCTGTAGCTGTAAACCTAAACGAAATTATTAAAATTCGATGAATCCCTAAATATTAGAACCAGATAGACATAGTAATAAAATATATGTAACCCATTCGATGCCCAGAATCGACGACCAACGTGTTAGAAAGCGAGATGAAGAAAATAAACCGAATGATAGAAAGAGAAGGAAAGTACCCGGAAAATAATAAGAAAGATTTTTTTCTAAATACTTTTACACACACTTTTGTTTTATTTTAGTTACAATTTAAAAAAGTTTCATTTTATTACACTTTTCTAATGTAGTTACTAAAGAGAGGAATGTAGCTATTCGTTAGAGTGAGACGGGTGTTGAACTTCTCGCTCCAACGTATTGCTGCGTCCTTCTCGCCAGTGCTTTAATTGGGATGCTATAATAAGCCATTAAATAATAGCAACTTTTTTAATTAGACGATTAGATTTATCGTGAAATCAAATAAATAAGGAAATGTATCAGCCACGTATCTCACTCACACTTCATACAAATGAATGTGATGCGCAGATATTACTGCGCAAATAATCCCATTGTAATACTTTAAAAGCAGACAAAACTAACATTACAGTCCTTTCGAGAATTGCTTATTGATTGTATTCATTATCAAAAATTTAAAAATACTTAACGTGGTATGTACATTAAAAAAAAACTCACCTATCTGATAAATTTGGCATTTTTTTTTATTTCTATAAAAATATGTCATCCAATAGAAAGAAAGCTCCCCATGTATTAGCATTTGTGCGATAAAAGTATTTAGAAAAGCGTTTAAAAAAAAAATTCGGACACAAAAATATTACCTCTTCGTTGTTAGCGTCGACCCACTGCAAAATATTATTACATTAGTCACAAAAACATTAAAAAAAAGACATTATTATTTAAAAAAAACATTAAGTTATTTAAAAACATCTCAAAAGCATTTCACAAGTGTGAGAAGCGAGTGAAAGATTAATTTTTCGTATATTTTATTGATTTGTAAACATATATAACTCTATAAGCACAATTATAGGTAAAGCGAAATACAATAAAGCATAGTTCATATAGAACTGGCACGCGTTTATCATAAAATAAAAAAAAAATACGGTTTAAAAAATAAAAAAACTGACAATCACAACTCAATGTCAATACGTTGATGACTCAATGTTAGAAATTCGGTTGATCTGACTTTTCGCGTTTGTAAATTATTGGTGATGGAAGTTGAACGGCGAAAATGTATTGTGAACAAATACGTGGAAAATCCCACTTGGTCTGGGTCAATGATTGCTAAATCATTAAATTTCCCGAAAACTACTGTTTGTAGGGTGATAAAAAAATACAAAAATTCTCTGGCCTTCGATAGGCAGCCTCAAATCAACCGACGGTCTGGTACAACGGATAAAACTTTGGAGAAGAAAGTTTTAAGGTCAGTGGCACAGAATCCCGGGCTGTCGGATTATGATTTAGCTCGAAAATTTAATAAAAACCGCAGTACTATAAGAAGAATTCGCCTTCGATCAGGGTACAAGAGCTACAGAGCAATTAAGCAGCCAAATCGAACCGTCAAACAGAATAAAACAGCTAAAACACGAGCTCGTCTGTTGTATGACCAAGTACTGACCAAATTCAAAGGCTGCCTCTTGTTGGATGATGAGACATACGTAAAGCTCGACTTTAACCAACTACCAGGTTCAAAGTTTTACAAGGCCGACGCTAGAGGGAATGTTGACGAAAAATACAAGTTTCACAAACTCGAAAAATTTGCAAAAAAACATATGATTTGGCAGGGTATATGTAGTTGCGGTCTTAAGACTAAAGTTTTCGTCACTGCGGCAACAATGACATCAGATGTTTATGTGAAGGAGTGTCTGCAGAAACGAATATTGCCCTTCATTCGAAGCCACAATAGTCCTGTCAAATTTTGGCCCGATTTGGCTAGCTGCCATTACTCAAAAAAGGTTTTGAAGTGGTATGCTGAAAATCACATTGATTTCATACCACGTGAGATGAATCCACCCAATTGTCCCCAGTTTCGGCCAATTGAAAACTACTGGGCAATAATGAAAGGAAAATTGAATAAAACTGGCAAAATAGTCCAAGACATCCACTCGTTGCGGTCCACATGGAATCAACAGGCAAAAAAAGTGGACGAAAGTCTTGTTCAGAGGATGATGAATACTATTTCAAGAAGAGTCCGTAATTTTGTGCATAAACGTAGTGAATGATTGAAATTTATGTGTCACGCTATAAATTAATAAATGATCTTTTATACTGTTTAATTTAAAACATTGTTTTTCTTTTCATTTAAAAATTATATGCGTTCCATCGCGTTCCAATTCTATATGAACTATGCTTTATTTATCCCAATTTATACAAAAAACCATTTATTTTGGTGACAACCCTATTCTAATAAATAGGGTGACCAAGTGCTTGCAAGAAATCGGGATACTTTTTTTTTGAAATAAACTTCAAATCGTACACACAGTAGCCATAAGCATTATAATAAAACACTATATATTAATATCTGATTAAAATATCTCTCTAATTAACTAAAATAATTTCGATGATTATTATTGATACAAAAACTGCACGTCAAAAAACTTTTTGTAAAGATTTTTGAGCCATTTTGAGCGAAACTGCTATTACTTTAAAAAAAAATCTATTTATTTTTTAAATATTTAGTGACTGATTTATTATATATAGGGAATGTAGAGGGATAACATGTCTCTCTATTATTTCTATAACAGCGATAAATAAAACAGATTAAAAGACAAAACATACTATTCAGAAAAGCAAAGACCCGGCCCCTTAAACATAATAAAAGTTCAAAAATAGAAAAAAGAAACATTTGGAATGTCCTAGAGTAAAGCAAGCTTAATAGTCACCATATTTGTGACAATAGAATAATATAATTACGTATTTTTAAACATCTTAGAACGTAAATGTGAAAAAAACTGTGATGGTTGTAACATTATAATTTTCTTTACAGGAGACATCACTTCTTTTTTCATTAAAATATCGAATAATATCAATTTACTCACACATAAAGCGATACAAATTCAAAATTTACAAAATAATCTTTGCCCAAGTAGCTTTTTTTCCTACTACAAATTTCCTCTTCGACTATTAGGGTGACCAAAATTCTATATAGACCGAGATTATTCCTAATTAAAACCATTCAGACTGGTGTCTAATTTTAACGATAAATTATGTTATAATCATCGGATTTTTTTCGCACAACCCACCAAATACATTTGAATCAAATTAACCATTAAGCGTGCCACACACTAAGCAGATACGATAAGATATCTGTATCTGAACGCATATCTGTCAATATCGCTCCCTATACAATTCAATGAGCTAACACACACAGCGCAGATGACTTATATTTTATTGTGAAGTATCTGTGGGCACCGAGATATATCGAAAGATGGCAAAGATATTATCTGCATATAATATCTGCCGATATAAATATGGTATAGTATTTTATCTGCAGATAGATACAGGTTGATGCGAGACGGAGCCGCCCGCCCGCCCCGCCGCACGCGCCCCGTCCCGCCCGCGTCCCTTTTCGCCCCGATGCCCGCTGTGTTCGCTGCGCTGCTGGCTCATTCGTTGTTTACCTTTGGATGACGTGCGTACTGCGCATGGTGCAGAGATAAACACGAAAACATTCTGTATAAACAATCCGCACAAAAAAACAAGTCTACTCAGTTTGAAGGATTTAGACTGAATGTATCGTCTCGTATATTATCGTATCTGCGTAGTGTGTGATAGTTTCAGATCATTAAGTTATTATACGCAGATAAAATATTAACGTATCTGCGTAGTGTGTGTCACGCTTTAGGACGCCATTGGCTTATGCACCGTGACTACGGCGCCAACGACTATAGGTGTTATGCTGTACGTTGACATAGTTACCTTCGTGCGTTACACTAAGGTTCAATTCTCCTACGGAAAATTAGCTGGCGCGTAGGTGTCCTGCCGTATTTGAAGAATGGCGTCCAAACGGTTAAGTTACATATGTGAACATATTTCTCTATTGACACTGCGTTAGGATGGGGGTGTGTTGAGATATTTTTGAGCATCTCGTATCAATGTATTTGATGGTTATGGTACTTTTTACTATGTTATAGTCTAATCTTTGATTTTGTTGAAATCTCAGTGAATCCCGTAGCAACAAAATAGGCGACAATTGATTTGACGGATATTGTCGTCATTGTTGTACGTAACCGAGCTATACGTAGTTTTTGTTGATGTTTAATGTGTAAAACGTCTACAAGTCCGACGTATAAATCCGTCAGACGTATTAATCCGTCGGACGTACAAATCCGTCTCCCTCAAACGGAAAAGTACACGTTGTGCAAGTTCAGCCAGGAGATGCGCTCGCCAGACTTGCAAGTGCCTTTATAAATATCGAGGTGTGGCCTAATGACGGATATAACCGCTGCTTGTTTGATCAACGCGCTTGCCAGGGCTAACTACACGATTTTTTATTATGACTGATTCCAGCGCATAAATACGTCGGACGGCTCTATACGCATGACGAATAAATACGTCAAGAGGTGTATATGCTTCCTCTGTGGAAACAGACGCTGGACGGATATATACGTCTGACGGATATATCCGTCGGACGTATATATCCGTCGGACGTAAAAATCCGTCACTCCCCCCAAACGAAACGCCCAGTCTACTCGGCCTCGACCCGCAGGTATTCTACCTTGGTGATCTTCTTGGGGTCGTTGGTGCCCGTCTCGAGCACCTCCACCTTCTGGTAGACGTTTGGCGAGTTCAGCCAGCGGGTGCGCTCGCCAGCCTTGCCGGTGCCCTTCTTCCAGATGCTGTAAAGAAAAAAAAAATACTTAAAAAAAAATAAAGACACACTCCCTGACAACTTCATCTATGAAATAAATTATTTAAAGTACGAAATAACATCGTAAAACGCAAATTTTAACCGATTTTTTTAACCGGTTAATGTATGAAGACCAAATCGGTTTCCGAGCCCTGCTCTTAAGTAACAAAATTAATAGAACAGAACTATAAACTATACTTATATACTACCTACATATATAAAATACCCCGCCCATTGGATTTATTAAATTAATTAAAGGATCGGCACTCGGCAACAAGCTTAGCGCTCCTCTGGCGTCCATAAAAATATGAAATAAATTTAGGCTACAGAATTCTATCGGCTATGGCTTTTTTGCCCCCGTAAAACCTAAACCAGACCCTAACTTCACGAATTACGTAGTTACTGAAGTAATTGGGTCATACTCGGATTTAGGTTCGCGTCTTATCTGTGGAAATATAAAAAGTTAAGGGCTACAAAGTTTAATTTTGGATTGTAGTAACCCGTATAAACAGTGTGTCTCATTTTTCTATAAATCCCTGTAATAAAAACATAGCTAACATGCACATAAGCCGTTAACTATTGACCACAGGAGGGACGACTATTGTCTTTTCAACTAAGTATGACCCAATTAAATAAATAAATATTAGAGGACAATCTTACACAAATCGAACTAGCCCCACAGTAAGCTCAAGAAAGCTTGTGTTATGGGTACTAGACGACGATATATTTAATAGATATAAATACTTAAATACATAGAAAACATCCAAGACTCAGAAACAAATATTCATGCTCATCACACAAATATTTGCCCTGACCGGGATTCGAACCCAGGACCGTCAGCTTCACAGGCAGGTGCACTACCCACTAGGCTAAACCGGTCGTCAAACCGAGTCGAGTGTCAATTGGCGTAATAAAAATTCAAATTTTACCCTTGTCGGTAAAGCTCCTCTTCCTCAAGCAGATATCCGAGAGAGGACACGGCCGGCGGCACTTCCACGTCGTTCTTGGGTCTCGGCACTTCGTTCTGAAATAGAATAGTACATTACTAGAGGCCGGGAAGTAAGGGGTTGCCGGCCGAGCGTAACGAGGCCGCATAGTTACGAGGTTGGCACTCCTTTTCACGCCGAGGTATTTATAGGGCTGAATCAACTTTTTAGTGCCATGGTTACGTCTAGCAACTATGTACACGAACAATATTTCACGACAAAAACTGCAAATTTCCCTTTTTTCCATACAACGGTAGTGCGAGGCCATGTAGGCGTGACAGCACGCCTGCGTGTAAATCAGTATGGAGCGTTTTTAGTGCTCGCTAGCTATGCTGTACTTTGCCTTTCATTTTCAGACAGTAATTTTTTTCCTCCGTGAACGCAGTTTTAATTATTTTTGAAGAGTTTTTAAAATTAAGTGAAGTCTTCTTTCGTATGTATCATATATATTCGCCTCAAACTCCTCGCCGCCCAAAACCCACTTGGCGTCGCCGGCCGCTCGTGTATATCCTTCGGACGTATTTATCCGTCGGACGTATATGTCCGTCGGGCGTGTATATCCGTCGGACGCATATATCCGTCGGACGTGTATATCCGTCGGACGCATATATCCGTCGGACGTGTATATCCGTCGGGCGCGCGCTAGACATTACCTTGATGAGCGGGTGGCGGTAGATGTAGCCGGTCCTGAAGCCCGCGTTGTCCAGCATCCGCATGAGCGCCTCGAACTCCTCGCCGCCCACACGCCACTTTGCGTCGCCGGCCGGCGCTGCGCGGGATTGCTCGTAGATCTGAAATAAATACGTCAAAATCAAAATCAAACATTTATTCTGCAAATAGGCCACAAGGGCACTTTTTACATGTCAAAATATTAATTTACAATTTAAGAAAGTCTGACTATAATAAGTAATACTTTTTTCATGTCAAAATATTAATTTACAGTTCAAGAAGGAATAATAATTTCGAGTTTACAATTATAACAAAATTAATGTCATACAGTGAAGATAAACTTGCAAAGTTATCTATTACAAATATTACAACATCAGTAAAGTTAGAGATGTATAAGGTCTCAAGATTAAACAAGGAGTATAATGAAATTAATATAATATTCCAGAGATGTACATGATCTTTGAGCGTCAAAATTAAAATTAATTTAATATTGTTAGAGATGTTTATGGTCTCTAAGTCACTGATAATAAAAACGAATCCACAACAGGGTGATGTCTCTCGTCAATCCCCTATAAAAAGACACTAGTATTAACGTAGTCACTGTGTCCTAGCAAGCATGAACAGACCGGACTCCACAAACGTCACCATCGTCACATATAGAATAGAATAGGAAAGTATACATCGTCACCCGCAGTCTTTTAATGCCGTCAACCCATCGAAGTCGTTGTATAATACAGATAACAAATATAAAAAAAAAATAAACGTGATATCAAACATCAAACATTTATTCTGTAAGTAGGCCTCACTCAAGGGCTCTTTTACAAGTCAAAAACATAGTTAGTACCTACAGTGAAAGCACACAGCAATAAGTGAACAATACATCAGACGAGTAACCTGGGCACGCGTTTGCAGAGAGATGTATAGTCTTAGGGTCTATAATAACTTTTTATAGTATAAACTTAACCTATAACTAAGAGATGTAAAGAGTCTCGAGCAGCAGCCCCCAATGACAATCGAACCCGCTCTCTGGTTGGTACCCTACCACTAGGCTAGCCAGACGACTACGTCACCACAGTGTGGATTGCCTGCTGAGTTTACGGACGACCGTATATAACACATTCGGCAAGCAATCCCAGGGAGCGTATGGTAATGAGTATGTGGAGAAGGTTTCTTCGAGTGAGGAAATGGTTCCTCACACCGGATCCTGTCATAATGAAGCATGTCTCATCTTATGTCTAGTCTCCTCCTCCAAGAGATACAGCTCACCCTGAGGCTCTGAAGCCAATCGTAGCAGTCAGCTGGCACTCCTAGAAGACTGTTAGGTTAGGTCGTATTAAGTCTCACCTTATGTCTAGTCGCCTCGTCCAAGAGATCATCCTGAGGCACAGACGCCAGTCGAAGCTGGACCCACAAGCAGCAGTCAGCTGGCACTCCTAGAAGACTGTTGTTAGGTCGTATTAAGTCTCACCTTATGTCTCGTCTCCTCGTCCAAGAGATACAGATCATCCTGAGGCACGGACGCCAATCGCAGGTGGACCTCACAAGCGGCAATCAGTTGGCGAGCGTGGTGGAAGGCTTCCTCAAGAGAAGCCCCACAGCAGAGGGCCCCGGAACCGCTCAGCATGAGGACCTTGGACGAGGGCCCGAGGGCGCGGACCATCTTCTCGTGCTCCTCGTTGTCAAGAAGACCTGGAAGCAGAGATGAACTTCATCAGATTGAATAATGCATTGCAGAAACTTTATTGGCAGAAATACATTTTTTCTGAAATTTCCTTCGAAAAGGGTCATACTAATCTAACCTACTTTTCTGGTAAACCTAATCCCGGCAATGTTGTACGAAATTCCATTATGGGCCCAATGATGAAGACTACTAAGGGTGGGTTGCACCAAACCGGTTGCAATCGTAAGCGGTGTTTGTTAAAATCTGCTTGTATAGAAAGTTTGACAAGTTTCTATGGGATGACAGCTGCCGGCGCCATATTTGATGATGACCGGCCTGTGATCATACGATTGATGCAACCAAGCCTAAGTGATGGTACTACGCACCTAATGCTGTCGACTATTTAGGTTGAGTTTCACTAAACTGTCTATAATAGGAAGCGGTGTTTGCATGAAAAGTTTGATCAAGTTTCTATGGGTAAGTAGGGGCAATCCGCGGGCTGGAGTTAGGGTGACATGACGCGTGCCGGGTCGGCACAGTGACACGGGACGTGACATACCGGGCGGCACGCTGTGGTAGGCGAGCGGGCCGAGCAGCGCCGCCTCGGGCGCGGCGGGCAGCAGGCCGCGGCGCGTGCTGGACACGGCGAGCGCGGGGGCGCGGGGGCGCGGGGGCGCGGGGCTACATACCGGGCGGCACGCTGTGGTAGGCGAGCGGGCCGAGCAGCGCCGCCTCGGGCGCGGCGGGCAGCAGGCCGCGGCGCGTGCTGGACACGGCGAGCGCGGGGGCGCGGGGGCGCGGGGGCGCGGGGCTACATACCGGGCGGCACGCTGTGGTAGGCGAGCGGGCCGAGCAGCGCCGCCTCGGGCGCGGCGGGCAGCAGGCCGCGGCGCGTGCTGGACACGGCGAGCGCGGGGGCGCGGGGGGCGCGGGGGCGCGGGGCTACATACCGGGCGGCACGCTGTGGTAGGCGAGCGGGCCGAGCAGCGCCGCCTCGGGCGCGGCGGGCAGCAGGCCGCGGCGCGTGCTGGACACGGCGAGCGCGGGGGCGCGGGGGCGCGGGGGCGCGGGGCTACATACCGGGCGGCACGCTGTGGTAGGCGAGCGGGCCGAGCAGCGCCGCCTCGGGCGCGGCGGGCAGCAGGCCGCGGCGCGTGCTGGACACGGCGAGCGCGGGGGCGCGGGGGCGCGGGGGCGCGGGGCTACATACCGGGCGGCACGCTGTGGTAGGCGAGCGGGCCGAGCAGCGCCGCCTCGGGCGCGGCGGGCAGCAGGCCGCGGCGCGTGCTGGACACGGCGAGCGCGGGGGCGCGGGGGCGCGGGGGCGCGGGGCTACATACCGGGCGGCACGCTGTGGTAGGCGAGCGGGCCGAGCAGCGCCGCCTCGGGCGCGGCGGGCAGCAGGCCGCGGCGCGTGCTGGACACGGCGAGCGCGGGGGCGCGGGGGCGCGGGGGCGCGGGGCTACATACCGGGCGGCACGCTGTGGTAGGCGAGCGGGCCGAGCAGCGCCGCCTCGGGCGCGGCGGGCAGCAGGCCGCGGCGCGTGCTGGACACGGCGAGCGCGGGGGCGCGGGGGCGCGGGGGCGCGGGGCTACATACCGGGCGGCACGCTGTGGTAGGCGAGCGGGCCGAGCAGCGCCGCCTCGGGCGCGGCGGGCAGCAGGCCGCGGCGCGTGCTGGACACGGCGAGCGCGGGGGCGCGGGGGCGCGGGGGCGCGGGGCTACATACCGGGCGGCACGCTGTGGTAGGCGAGCGGGCCGAGCAGCGCCGCCTCGGGCGCGGCGGGCAGCAGGCCGCGGCGCGTGCTGGACACGGCGAGCGCGGGGGCGCGGGGGCGCGGGGGCGCGGGGCTACATACCGGGCGGCACGCTGTGGTAGGCGAGCGGGCCGAGCAGCGCCGCCTCGGGCGCGGCGGGCAGCAGGCCGCGGCGCGTGCTGGACACGGCGAGCGCGGGGGCGCGGGGGCGCGGGGGCGCGGGGCTACATACCGGGCGGCACGCTGTGGTAGGCGAGCGGGCCGAGCAGCGCCGCCTCGGGCGCGGCGGGCAGCAGGCCGCGGCGCGTGCTGGACACGGCGAGCGCGGGGGCGCGGGGGCGCGGGGGCGCGGGGGCGCGGGGGCGCGGGGCTACATACCGGGCGGCACGCTGTGGTAGGCGAGCGGGCCGAGCAGCGCCGCCTCGGGCGCGGCGGGCAGCAGGCCGCGGCGCGTGCTGGACACGGCGAGCGCGGGGGCGCGGGGGCGCGGGGGCGCGGGGCTACATACCGGGCGGCACGCTGTGGTAGGCGAGCGGGCCGAGCAGCGCCGCCTCGGGCGCGGCGGGCAGCAGGCCGCGGCGCGTGCTGGACACGGCGAGCGCGGGGGGCGCGGGGGCGCGGGGGCGCGGGGCTACATACCGGGCGGCACGCTGTGGTAGGCGAGCGGGCCGAGCAGCGCCGCCTCGGGCGCGGCGGGCAGCAGGCCGCGGCGCGTGCTGGACACGGCGAGCGCGGGGGCGCGGGGGCGCGGGGGCGCGGGGCTACATACCGGGCGGCACGCTGTGGTAGGCGAGCGGGCCGAGCAGCGCCGCCTCGGGCGCGGCGGGCAGCAGGCCGCGGCGCGTGCTGGACACGGCGAGCGCGGGGGCGCGGGGGCGCGGGGGCGCGGGGCTACATACCGGGCGGCACGCTGTGGTAGGCGAGCGGGCCGAGCAGCGCCGCCTCGGGCGCGGCGGGCAGCAGGCCGCGGCGCGTGCTGGACACGGCGAGCGCGGGGGCGCGGGGGCGCGGGGGCGCGGGGCTACATACCGGGCGGCACGCTGTGGTAGGCGAGCGGGCCGAGCAGCGCCGCCTCGGGCGCGGCGGGCAGCAGGCCGCGGCGCGTGCTGGACACGGCGAGCGCGGGGGCGCGGGGGCGCGGGGCTACATACCGGGCGGCACGCTGTGGTAGGCGAGCGGGCCGAGCAGCGCCGCCTCGGGCGCGGCGGGCAGCAGGCCGCGGCGCGTGCTGGACACGGCGAGCGCGGCGGCGCGGGGGCGCGGGGGCGCGGGGCTACATACCGGGCGGCACGCTGTGGTAGGCGAGCGGGCCGAGCAGCGCCGCCTCGGGCGCGGCGGGCAGCAGGCCGCGGCGCGTGCTGGACACGGCGAGCGCGGGGGCGCGGGGGCGCGGGGGCGCGGGGCTACATACCGGGCGGCACGCTGTGGTAGGCGAGCGGGCCGAGCAGCGCCGCCTCGGGCGCGGCGGGCAGCAGGCCGCGGCGCGTGCTGGACACGGCGAGCGCGGGGGCGCGGGGGCGCGGGGGCGCGGGGCTACATACCGGGCGGCACGCTGTGGTAGGCGAGCGGGCCGAGCAGCGCCGCCTCGGGCGCGGCGGGCAGCAGGCCGCGGCGCGTGCTGGACACGGCGAGCGCGGGGGCGCGGGGGCGCGGGGGCGCGGGGCTACATACCGGGCGGCACGCTGTGGTAGGCGAGCGGGCCGAGCAGCGCCGCCTCGGGCGCGGCGGGCAGCAGGCCGCGGCGCGTGCTGGACACGGCGAGCGCGGGGGCGCGGGGGCGCGGGGGCGCGGGGCTACATACCGGGCGGCACGCTGTGGTAGGCGAGCGGGCCGAGCAGCGCCGCCTCGGGCGCGGCGGGCAGCAGGCCGCGGCGCGTGCTGGACACGGCGAGCGCGGCGGCGCGGGGGCGCGGGGGCGCGGGGCTACATACCGGGCGGCACGCTGTGGTAGGCGAGCGGGCCGAGCAGCGCCGCCTCGGGCGCGGCGGGCAGCAGGCCGCGGCGCGTGCTGGACACGGCGAGCGCGGCGGCGCGGGGGCGCGGGGGCGCGGGGCTACATACCGGGCGGCACGCTGTGGTAGGCGAGCGGGCCGAGCAGCGCCGCCTCGGGCGCGGCGGGCAGCAGGCCGCGGCGCGTGCTGGACACGGCGAGCGCGGCGGGCGCGCGCACGTGCAGCACGCAGCGCAGGTCGGGCCGCGCCGCGTGCACCGACGCGTGCAGCGAGAACCCTGCGGAAACAAATACAGTCAAACACGAGCAGTGCCGATTGTACAGTAGTACCCAACTGATATGGCTAACCGATGTACCTGCGCAGAAGATGAATTTTTAAAGCGCGGGAAATGCTATTGACCAATCGGCACGCTCCACGCACCGCGCTTCTTGTCCCTGTACCGCTATTGGTCCGCAGCTGCCGCCATGTTAGCGCGCGCCCCGTGGCATGTTAGTCAGCCGCCATACTTCTGATCGAGTGCGCGCGCATTATGAACAGTGTATTATGAACCTTATAGTAGTGATCTAAGGTTAATTGTGAGTTTTAAGCATTCTTTCGTTAATCTTCGGAGCGATACTTTCTTTTCTGCGCGAACGAAGATTCACGACGCGCCTTATCAGTTGGGTACTACTGTACGCGCACCCCGCTTCCCCACGATGAGGAGCTGTCAGTAGGCAGTTGATCTCACCCTCAACGTTGACGGGGAAGTTGGTGGTCCCCTGGTCCTGCACCACGCCCTGCATGTCGACCTTCACCAGCGAGGACGCGGTCACCTCGTGCGGGAGCAGCCCGCGCGGGGTGGTCAGCACCTGTTCGACGGCCGTGTTCAGGCGGGCGGTGATTTGCCCGTGGATACCGGCTGAAAAGACAAACGTACAACATTTAATTCTTATATTTAGGGATGCGCCGAATATTCGGTTCATCATCATCATCATCATATCAGCCGAAAGACGTCCACTGCTGGACATAGGCCTCCCCTAAAGAGTGCCACAATGACCGGCCCTGCGCCACCCGCATCCAGCGGACTCTATCCGGTGTGCGGCGGGACGAATAGAGACTATATGTGTCAGTGTTGTCGCGATCGCGCGGTGGACGTCCCCGCCGACGGGAATGCCTAAGTGTACGCGTCGTCGTCGTGTCTGATCTTTCAATGGACGCTGTGATTACGTCGTCCGGGTCCGTGAGTGTGTCTAGGGCGGCGGACCGTGTGGCCCCTAGTTATAAGTGTACGCGTCGTATCTGAGTTGGACGCCGTAAGCGCAGCGTTCTATCTTTCGACGTACGCTGTGATTACGTCGTCCGGGACCGTGTGTGTTAGTGATCGCCGAGTTGCAACAGACGAGGGGAGCAGTGTTGCCAGGGCCCTTGGGACAAAAATTACGTTTCTTTTCTTGAAAAGTTACATTTTTGATGCAAAAGTTACATTTTTTATATTTTTCATAATTATTTGTCAAAACGTTCGATTCTAAGAAATGAGTAGCCACGTACAGCTACAATTTGGCGAGTTCGGCGACAGAATAACGTCAGGTTGATGGGTGGTATCTCAAATGTCATACAGAGACGGACAGACAGAGTCGTACCATGTAGGTTCTTTTATCACCTTTTCTGTATCTGTAAGTCTATAAATTGTCTCGCTTGGTCCCGGTTAGATACAATTGACCTTTCTTTTTAAATACAGTTTCATTATTCACAAAAGTTACGAAAATTTCATTTACAACAGAAGTTACTTACATGTTACGGGAGCCGGTCAGAAGTTACGAAAAATGTAGAAATGTAACCGTCTGGCAACACTGCTTTCGACGTACGCTGTGATTACGTCGTGCGGGTCCGTGTGTGTGTCTAGGGCGGCGGACCGTGTGGCCCCTAGTTATAAGTGTACGCGTCGTATCTGAGTTGGACGCCGTAAGCGCAGCGTTCCAGCGTTCGATGGACGCTGTGATTACGTCGTCCGGGACCGTGTGTGTTAGTGATCGCCGAGTTACGACAGAGAGGGGAGTGCGTTTACAGATCAAGCAAAAGAGAAGGTCAATGTTATGTCGTATTTTTGTCGCGATCGCGCGGTGGACGTCTCCGCCGGCGGGAATGCCTAAGTGTATGCGTCGTCGTTGTGTCTGGTCTTTCGATGGACGCTGTGATTACGTCGTCCGGGACCGTGTGTGTTAGTGATCGTCGAGTTACGACAGAGGGGGGAGGGATGGGAACGTAGGAAGACAACTTACTCTGCGTCCAACCGAACAGGTCGACGAGACGGTAGCAAGCGGCCAGCTTGCAGCGTAGGATCTTCTCCCCCTTCTCGTAGCCGAAACCCTCGATGCCGCGGATGTCATTGATGGGCAGAACACAGCTTGGGCTCTGAAACGTGTGATTCTTTATTTGACGACCGCTTTAGCCTAGTTGGTAGTGACTGTACGAAGCTGGAGGTCCCGGGTTCGAATCCCGGTTAGGGCATTTAATTCTTTTTTTAATTTTTTTTCAAAAAGGTACATAAAGTTTCCAGTTTCAATTTTACTCGCCAAACTGACAAGACAGTTTGTTGGCGAGACCGCGCTCATTTTAACAAGTCTATTATCATGCACCTAAGTTACATAATTAAGTACTTAATACTTGTAATTGTAAGAACCAGAACAATAAAAAAATATACATATTAACAAATTTTAATTGTGTGAGTAACATGAATATTTGTTCCTGAGTCTTGGATTTAAGTATCTATTTCTCTATATAATTTGACGACCGCTTTAGCCTAGTTGGCAGTGACACTGCCTACGAAGCTGGAGGTCCCGGGTTCGAATCCCGGTCAGGGCATTTAATTTTTTTTTAATTTATTTAGAACACAAACAGTCGCATATTCAAATTATAAATGTTGTACACGTGTTGTACATAGAAACATTAACACAAAGACCTGGAGGTTCATTTTTTCGTACAAGTTGTTAAACAAAACATAATATTATGACTAATAAAAAACTAAACTAAATTGAACCGGTCCTCGACGCAGTTTTAATATCCATCTCATGTACTTTTTAAAATAAATGAGATAAGTGGGAACTGGAAATCATAACAATAGCCTGTGTCAATCATTGGAAGCGTCGAAAACAGGAACATTTTATAAAACCTGTAAATTTACATTCAAGTAGATACCTTAATTATTATTTAGCATAGATGAACTAAAATAGTTTGCGTTTGACTAACATTTTAAGACTAGAAAGTGAACTGTGAAAAGGATCAATATCGATAAGATTATGATTATAAAACCTAGGTTAATTGTGTGAGTAACATGAATATTTGTTCCTGAGTCTTGGATTTAAGTATCTATTTCTGTATATAAGCATGTATATCGTCGCCTAGTACCCATAGTACAAGCTTTGCTTAGTTTGGGACTAGGTCGATTTGTCTAAGATTGTCCACAAATACATATTATTATTAAAATTTAATTAAGGATGGGTTGCACCAACTTAAAATTACAGAGCTATCACAATTAAATATGGCCCATATAGACTAGTGAAACTTTTTTTTTATACCACATCGTAGGCAAACAAGAGTACGGCCCGCCTGATGGTAAGTAATCATCGTATCCTTTAATCACTTTATTGGTATTATCAATACTTTTGTCATAATTTGAAATCAAAACTTTTTAAAACTTATAAGGCCTCTTATGTATAACTACTAACATTAGATAATAAGAATTATTAATTAATTAATTGCTTTGTATTGTATGTTTTTGTAATGTCTAATAACATATATGAATGTACTCCGAAATAAATATAAATAAATAAATAAATATTAGAGGACAATCTTACACAAATCGAACTAACCCCACAGTAAGCTCAAGAAGGCTTGTGTTATGGGTACTAGACGACGATATATTTAATAGATTTAAATACATGTTTAATACATGTTTTATGTTTTATAAATAATGCTTTTGGATCTTCGCGCTGGCTGTTTGTGGTCCTTCGAGCCGGATGCTTCTAGTCCTTCGAGTCGGTATTTTCTGGTCCTTCGAGCCAGATGCTTCTGGTCCTTCGAGCCGAATATCAGCCTAGGAACCATAGTCGTCTATGCTTACCCTGAAGGTGCCGGTGTGCAGCCGGCCGCCGACCATCTCGCGTATGCGCTGCAGCAGCGGCGCGTCCCCGCCCTCGTGCATCTGCTGGTCCAGCACCCGCTCCAGCTCCTCGCGGAACAGCTTGGAGGACATGAGCGCCTCCACGCGCTTGCGGCGCTCCATTTCGCGGACATCCTGGAAATAAGAGCATTGAATGTGAAGTACTTTTATTTTTATTAAAAATGGGATCGCTCTTGGCCAGCGTCTAGCCAGGGGGCAAAGATGAGGCCGACGATGAAGCGAGCTCACCCAGAAGGTGCCTTAAAAAGGTCTAGGTTATATGAGCTCGGAAACACAAACGCCGGCGGAGAATTCCAAACCTTAGAAGTGCGCATTATAAAAGATGATGCAAAGCGCTTGGTTCGAATAAGAGGAATTTCGACCAAGTAAGGATGGTATCCAGCCGTACGTCTGGATGTCCGATAGAAGAAGGGGGAAGGCGGTATGAGCTCATGGAGCTCCTGAGCACACTCTCCGAAGTACAATTTGTAGAAGACGCACAGACATGCTACTTTGCGTCTATGTGCTAGGCTCTGCAGCTTGTTTCCCACTACCTGACCGTCGCCAATAAGCCTCCTGGCTCTGCGGTCCACCGAGTCGAGTGCGGCAAGTTGGTACTTAGCCGAGCCATCCCAAAGGTGACTACAATACTCCATGCAAGATCGGACTTGGGCTTTGTATAAAGAAAGAAGCTGCCGTAGTATACTATACTTATAGTAGTTTATCAGTCAATCGACTATTTCTTGTTGCTCGTTACCATGGTTACGTCTCCTGAATAACTCTTTGAAACTGTGCTCTTATAGGATTTAATTCTACTGAACATGAATAAAAAAGACCTGGTAAAGGTCGCGGGAGTCCGCTGGATGCGGGTGGCGCAGGACCGGTCATTATGGCACTCTTTGGGGGTGGCCTATGTCCAGCAGTGGACGTATTTCGGCTGATATGATGATGATGATGATGATGAATAGGGATGTGGACTCAAAATTTGACTACTCCGTCAATCAAAAAAATATGTAAATGGTGAAAATCCCATTCAATTGTCTTAAAAAATAACGAGAGAGAGAAAGTGCGACAGATCAGTGACGTCATTGACCACGAGCGCCATAGTAAATGACGATCGTTCCAATACAAAGGTGGGTTCTGCGGAAAAGGAACCTAACCTAGCCAGCAACATTAAAACGGTTGTTATTTTTTGAGATATTTGATTAGAATTTTCACAATTTGGCATGTTTTTTTGCCTTGTTTCTTTTGAAATAGTCCCTATATTTATATTAGTCCTATATAACTTTTGCATGTCGTTCGACGACTGAATACTTTACTTCTCTAACTCAATTTTTTTTATACAAACGCCTTAAGGGAGGCGTACATTTGGAACTGGGTAGTGATTGCACCCATAGCTCAGTTGGCTAGAGCGACTGGCCGCGAGTGCCGGGGGGTCGCAGGTTCGAATCCTGCTCGGTGCCTAAATTTTTCAATTTTTCCTTTATTCTAAATTCTCTAACTCTGTTGAGTTAGAGAAGTAAAGTATGTACCCTGTACTATGTTAATAAGTATTATGGCAAATAAATTCTTCTAAATAAATAAAAAAATATTAGAGGACAATCTTACACAAATCGAACTAGCCCCACAGTAAGCTCAAGAAGGCTTGTGTTATGGGTACTAGACGACGATATATTTAATAGATATAAATACTTAAATACATAGAAAACATCCAACACTCAGAAACAAATATTCATGCTCATCACACAAATATTTGCCCTGACCGGGATTCGAACCCAGGACCGTCAGCTTCACAGGCAGTTGCACTACCCACTAGGCTAAACCGGTCGTCTTCTGATTCTGAATTCACAAACGGTTACACAAATGTCAACACATTATCGCCGCTCACATCGGCACTCTCTTATCGGGTGTTGATTGGTTTGCCGACGCGCTAAGTTGACTCTGAGAGCCCTAAGTGTGTGATAATATTTGTTATGAGAACTTGAGTGCTGACGGAGTGCTGAGACGCATTTTTAGGGTTCCGCACCCGAGGGGTCCAAACGGAACTCTATTGCTTAGAATTACGATTTGAAACGGGATATTTACCAAGTGACAAGGCGGACGGTGGTAGTGACGGTGACACTGTGCGAAAAAAGCGAACCAGGAAGACGGTAGATCGCTATGGTGTGTGGGTAGACCACAACTAAAACTCGCAGCACGTCAGTTAATCCTTGATAATGGCGCTTGCAACAGTGCTAAATATCGGGAACTCAAAAATACAAATATACATGGTACATATCCCGTTTCAAATCGTAATTCTAATGTAAATGACCATGTAAGCTTGAAATCTTATAACTCTATTGCTGTCCTCACGCGTCCGTCCGTCGTCTGTTACAAAATTTTGTTACTTAGTTTTTTTTTTAACCTGACTGTGGCTTTATAGGCCGGGCCCAATAAAGCGATAGGAGTGCGCGGTTGGAAAGCGGGTGGTTTTGAACATTGGAATAATCTGACAGTTCCCGCTTCATTGAAATCGGTTGGGACTTTTGTCGCTGGTTCACAAAACCCAGCCTAGAATCTCCGCAACGCCCGACCTGGGTCGAACTGATTCTACCCAAGAGTTTTGAAATGAAATTAAATCATTTATGGGGTCATACGCGGATTTAGGTTCGCGTCTTTTCTGTGGACATACCAAAAGTTAAGGGCTACAAAGCTTAATTTTGGATTGCACCAGCAACCCGCATAAACAGTGTCTCCGTTTCTATAAATCCCTGTAATAAAATATAGCTAACATGCACATAAGCCGTTAACTATTGAGCACAGGAGGGATGACTTTTGTTTTTTTAACTAAGTATGACCCTTATTCTTCAATTTAGGCATGTTACATTGTCAGGCTGGTCCCTAAGCTGGGTAATAAATTAAAAACGTATTCAAGACTAGGTTTATATTAGAATAGTTTCGGAACCCGCACTGATCGTAGAAAATATATAGGGTCGTGAATCGTTGGTTGGTTGAATGGAAACGAGTGGCCGGGACTCCCCTGAGGCTCGTTGCTGGCTGCAGACTGCGAGGATGGCAGGCCTGTTCAGGGTGGCTGTTCACTTATGAATGTCAAAAAACTACCACCGGTTCATAAAATAAACCTCTGCCTCGAGAAGAACCGGCGTAAGAAACTCGGCGAGGTGTCATTTTTTCAAAACAATATACAATGCATATAAAATAACATTATCTAAACACAGCTCAACAACAGCTCTATTTTAGCAGAATTAAAATGCTATAATATATTTAATATTTAGGTCTGGTTTCCCCTGGGGTTGGAAGGAAAGATGGCAGTCGCTTCCGCAAAAAGTAGTGGCTACGCCAAATCTTGGGATTAGGTAGCGGACCCCGGGCATCCTTCAGGATGCAACTGTACTGGGATAACGCTAGGAGAATAATGACAGATAAAAAATAAATAAATATTAGAGGACAATCTTACACAAATCGAACTAGCCCCACAGTAAGCTCAAGAAGGCTTGTGTTATGGGCACTAGACGACGATATATTTAATAGATATAAATACTTAAATACATAGAAAACATCCAAGACTCAGAAACAAATATTCATGCTCATCACACAAATATTTGCCCTGACCGGGATTCGAACCCAGGACCGTCAGCTTCACAGGCAGGTGCACTACCCACTAGGCTAAACCGGTCGTCAAACAGTAAAAGAAAAAAGTTTGAATAAGTGTTATAATAGGGACTTCAAGCATGCTCAAGGGATGACCCATGTCCCAATGGATTGTTGCTCATCGCTAAAACTCATGATTAATAGATTTAAACCCTATAAAAATCACAGTTTTAAAGAGTGACTCAGGAGACGTAACCATGGTAACGAGCAAAAAAAAATTGTTGATCCACCCTTCTATGGGATGACAGCTGCCGGCGCCATATTTGACGATGACCGGCCTGTGGTCGTATGTTGGCGCAACCGACCCTTATCGTAGACGTATGTATAATAACGCATGCGCACAAGTAACACTCACAGCATCAATGTCCGCCGGACGCTGCTTCAATCTCTCCTCTTCCTCTGCTGACACCGCATTGCCGTTCGGCAGCGGCTCTGTGGCAGTGTCCGCCATCGCTCTGAAACAAGGAAACAATATATTTATTAGGGATGCGCCGAATATTCGGTTATTATTCCGACCGGTTTAGCCTAGTGGGTAGTGAACCTGCCTGTGTAGCTGACGGTCCTGGGTTCGATTCAGGGTCAGGGCAAATATTTGTGTGATGAGCATGAATATTTGTTTCTGAGTCTTGGATGTTTTCTATGTATTTAAGTATTTATATCTATTAAATATATCGTCGTCTAGTACCCATAACACAAGCTTTCTAGAGCTTACTGTGGGGCTAGTTCGATTTGTGTAAGATTGTCCTCTAATATTTATTTATTTATTTATTTATTCCGTATTCGGCATATTCGGCATGTTTTTGAATGTTCGGTATTCGGCCGAATTATTCGGTTCAGCTGCCGAATATTTACCGAAAAATTTTGAGAGGCTTTTGTTACATGTTACAAGAGTTTATTATAGTTACTGTTTCGTGACATTAATACTTGACCCATTATTAACAGTAATTTAACTCATTTCTTGTCAATACTTCGCTTTGATAATGAACAAAATTTACCATTCGATCAGTCTGTTTTACAACAATAGATGAAGGAATTACGTTGTAACGAATAATTTGGCCAAATTCTGATGAAACTGACAACTTATTTTTTATGATATTTTCAAATATGGTCCATAAAAGATCTATTTTATATTTTAGTATGTTGTTTATGCTCTTATATATATGAAAAGTACATGTAACTGTTCCTTATTGACGTCTATAACAACACAAGAGAGATTTTTATTTTTAACTCATCTTCACAAAAGTTACGTTCGAAAAACTGGTTTTTTGGTCTAACATTGTTGACGATTCATAAAGTTCATGATCAGTAAAATATCGTGTTCGTAAATTGACAGGTAGCGGGTTAAGTTGTATGCAAACTAAAACCTAATTTTATATGAATCAAAAATAATGGTAAGAAAGATCATTTATTCATTGACCGAGTGAAACGAAGCTCTACTTCAGCTTCGACAAAAATTCTTTCGTATGTCCGGATTTCCGTTCTCGTCTACAGCTCGCAATTCTCAACCGATTCTCGTGAAATTTCGTGAGCAGGTTCGATAGTTACATAGAATTTTTTTGACGAGCCAATTTTTCAAAAAATTTCAAAAACCATTTTTATTTCAAAGATTTTGTAAGTTTCTGCATCCGAATTTCGGTTTGTTATCCTCTACAGGTTGCATTTCTCAAGCGCTTCTCGTGAAATTTTGTTAGCAGGTTCGATATTCATAATTGATCTTTTTTATGTCAGATTTTGGAAATGATAAAAAAACTCACTCACGAGTTCTAAAGCTCACAGAGCTACTAGTAATAATTAGTACAGTAGTAGGTAAAGATAATATATAAGACACCCGCTCCGAATCGTTTCTGGTGCAAAGACTTTCTATCGCTATTCAGCGCGAAAATGCTGCTAGCGTTATGGGCACTTTTGCACCGGGACGATAAGGGGCGGGTTATATGACTAAATTGTTATTGAGATGTAATAACTGTAAATATAAATAAAACATATAATGCATTAAAATAAATACATAAATACGTAACATATTTATGTAAGATATAAAAAAGATATAAAAAACATTTTTAATCGATGTGAGGGAGGGCATCTCCGTCTTCGAACCCGAGCCACTTGGCAGCGGGTTTAAACCGGTGCCTTGTGCCGCGGATGCACATACTGGTGGCACTTGTCACAGCGACGCTGTCCTAGGCACACACTTACGGACCCGGACGTAATCACAGCGTCCATCGAAAGATGGAACGCTGCGCTTACGGCGTCCAACTCTGACACGACGCGTACACTTAGGCATTCCCGCCGGCGGGGACGTCCACCGCGCGGTCGCGACAACACTGACACATATAGTCCCTATTCGTCCCGCTGCACACAGGGTAGTCACTCCGACCCAGGTCGGGCCTAGCTGAGTTTTTTGCTGGACTCTTCTCAGCTAGGCGAGGTTTAATAATGCACCAGCGATAAAACTCCCAGTAGCTCGATTCCACTCACTCCTCAGACTCGGTTGAAACCGCTCAACCAATCTCAGTGGAGCGCAAACCCGTAGAGTATTCCAGTGTTCCAAACCACACGCGTGGTCGTGCCGGAGGTTTTCCCCTGGATTTTCCCCAGGCCACTCTCCAACCGCGCACTCCTAAACAGCGACACTGATTCTTGCTCTGAGCCAGCCCAGTATAGTTCTTAGGGAGCGATTCCAGCGTTCAGATATGGTTTCACTCATGTGAATCATATATAATAGTTCAAAGTTATTCCTCACAGTTCAACGGCCCCTTTTGAATATGAAACAAGTGGGCGGTAATTACAAGATTATCGAGCTGTGCTGACTAGAAACTTAATAACACATTAACAATACATATCGTGTTATTCATGTTGTGAAAGTAGCCCTATACATAAAAATAAAGATCTTTTTTTAACCTTACTGTGGCTTTATAGAAAAAATGGAGGACATAAGTTTCCGAAAGACAAAACTGTCTCAAAGCACTGACAGTCATTGACTTTTAACTCATATTTGCCATAATCAAGCTCAGGTATTGCAAAATAGTCATCGTATTGTTCTAATTAGATATTAATCCGCGTAGCGCAACCACAAAGAGTGACAATTGACATTTCGGAGACCTCACGCTACACTAGAGCCTCTAGCGGCAAATTCATACGTGATAGCCCTCATTGTAGATGGTTCCATACAAATATGATAATCCATATTG
The DNA here is from genome assembly GCA_963556455.1 of Epiblema foenella. Classification (NCBI taxonomy): domain Eukaryota; kingdom Metazoa; phylum Arthropoda; class Insecta; order Lepidoptera; family Tortricidae; genus Epiblema; species Epiblema foenella. Next base: position 2,259,839 of record OY747119.1, on the reverse strand, counting down.
AAAGGGACCTTATGGCGGCCGGCACTTACGTCTTTATTGCCACTGTTCCAATACAATAGTGAATAGGTGCAACGTAAGCGCCTGCCGCCATAATGTCCCTTTCGATGTGGATTATCACAAATAGTTAGTTGATCGTCTTTAATAACTGGTACGAATGACGCCATAGATTTTTTTTAGTCAATTAAAAACATAATCGCTTCACATTATATAGTACTAGCGACCCGCCCCGGCTTCGCACGGGTGCACTATTTAATAGATGTTATTATACATATAAATCTTCCTCTTCAATCACTCTTATCTATTAAAAAAAAACCGCATTAAAATCCGTTACGTAGTTTTAAAGATTTAAGCATACATAAGGATATAGGGACAGAGAAAGCGACTTTGTTTTATACTATGTAGTGATAGATTATTCTCAGTGCCAAGATGCGCATTTGAGCATTTTGAGCGAACGAAAGTTGCGTTAACGATGCGGGTCTCGATTAAATCTGTAATCTTTACAATGGTTGCGCAGTGCCACGGTGTTGTGCAAAACCGCCATTTTGGGTTGCGAAGCGTTCGAGGGCGCGAGGCATGAGCGATCAGCGTACAGAGACAGAATAATCAAAATCAAACATTTATTCTGTAAATAAAAAGGGCACTTTTACATGTCAAAATATTAATTTACAGTTCAAGAAGGAATAACAATTTCGAGTTAACAATTATAACAAAATTAATGTCATACAGTGAAGATAAACTTGCAAAGTTATCTATTACAAATGTTACTACATCAGTAAAGTTAGAGATGTATAAGGTCTCAAGATTAAACAAGGAGTATAATGAAATTAATATAATATCCCAGAGATGTACATGGTCTCTGAGCGTCAAATTAATAGTAAATAGGTGTAGTAATAACCTGCTTAGAATTGTTTGTGGTAATGGTTTTGCAGTTTGCTACATATGTTCACATAACTTTCATTTATAGGTGTTTCAGGGGTACATAATGTTGTTAGTAATTCGTAAACATTTGTGCTGAGCTTTGTAATGAGCAGCGGCACTTTTTTATTATCCTCAATATCGTTTAAAACGAAAAAAAAAAAACATTAGATTACAGAAGTGATTGTACCCGGGGTGACCTACGAGGTTGAGGTGGCTGGCCAGAGGTGGAAACGGCATACCAATCAGCTACTAAAGTGTAGTCAACTGTTAGATTAGTTTCATTTTAGTATTATTTACTTTAGCTAAGCGGGGAAGAGTGTAGTAATAACCTGCTTAGAATTGTTTGTGGTTTTTCATGTAGAAGTGTTTTTTGACGTTGGGTTAAATAAAGATGTTACTTGCAAATAATTTGTCGTATTAATTAATTACGAAGCAAATCTACATATATAACAATAGGTACAGAAGGTTGTCTGTCTAACAAAACCGATGTTTGACAGCTAGTCATGGCATGGCATCCCGCTCGCCGCATATCACGTGCTCTTTCATTCCTAGCGCGATAGGGTATCTGGATACCACGGAGGTGTTTCAGAACTGCGAACTTCGTTTCGTGCCGTCCCTTTCACTCTCCTGTTATTTGCTATATGCGTGAGAAGGACGGCACGATACGAAGTTTGGATTTCGAAGTTCGGAGTAGCTACCTTATTTTTTTGATATTCACGGCCTGTTCATGTTTATAAGGACTAGTAACTTCGTACTAGTTTTCAGTGGAATTGACATGATGACTGATGAGAGACTTCGCTCTGTTCTCATTTGATTTTATTTTTAGACTGACGCACAGAGACCTTATACTATTATGATGAGGCTATTTATTTATTAGATTTTATTATTTTAATATTGACGCTTAGAGATACATCTCACAATATTTTATTATGATTAGTGTACCACGGATGCGAGTAACTCGGTATGCGAAACGTAACCTTACGCTGAATATATTTAGAGTGCTGAGTAGCTCTGGCTCCTTGAGATGCTAAGAACTAAAACACTAAACATGTATTATTTCTAAGTTAAATTTAAATTCTCATTTAAGTGAATAATATATTCTTATGAGAATAAATGTCTTACCCTATTACTTTTTATCTTGACGCTTAGAGACCTTACACATCTCTAACAAATCTGGATTGTTATTAGTTATTTATTAGTCTTATTTTTGACATATATACTACATTTATCTACACCCGTACAGTAAATCCTCTTTAATGTGCTCAAAAAATGTACGTAAGGACCAGCTTTACAATATCGCGCCGGCCCACGGCGGAGATGGCCATAATAACATCGACAACGGTATCGTTATGGCCATCTCCGCCCATAACGATACAGGCTCGTGCTCAAAAGACTTCAACGGGCTCACACTCGACCTCACCACACTTGCAACGCAATGGTTCCTGAACACATGAAAGAGGATTTAATAACGGATGTAGATAAAGTAGTGTATGCAACTGTACATAATTAGGCCTTAAAACACTCGTGACGCTCGTTTCATAAAACCACACTCGTGTTTTAAGACCTCTCATTATGTATCAGTTGCATAAACTAATATTAATTAGTGATAGTTTGATTATTGTATTATTTTAATTGATATAGATATATTTTGACTCGTAAAAGTTCCCTTGAGGCCTATTTGCAGAATACATAAATAAATAAATATTTGTGGACAATCTACACAAATCAATCAAGCTTGTACTATGGGTACTTGGCGACGATATACATACTTATATAGATAAATACATACTTAAATACATAGAAACATCCAAGACTCAGGAACAAATATTCGTGCTCATCACACAAATGCCCTGATCAGGATTCGAACCCGGGACTTCCAGCTTCGTAGGCAGTGTCACTACCAACTAGGCTAAAGCGGTCGTCAATGTTTCGAATTTCATATTAATCTAGATCTCCGATACCTAACTGTTTATCTCGTAATTCCTACAAACGCTTGTGTTTTGTACCACTCACTATTAGGAAATAAGCTCTCATCATCTCCGCTGACTCAGCTGTTTGGCTCCGTGTACGCTGATCTAGGTTTGTTCTAAATTGGTTAACGTGAAAGACTTGAACTTTTGTTAATGGCGTTTCAAATAAGCAGAAAAATCCTACCTACTTACGTGGTGCAATAATCGTTTCTGGTGCAATACGCGTCATACTCGTGAACGGGTGCTGTTTGTGGGCTCCGGTCTGTTCATGTTTGCAAGGACTAGTAACTTCGTACTAGTGTTCAGTGGAATTGACATGATGAGAGACTTCACTGTTCTCATTTGATTTTATTTTTTAGACTGACGCTCAGAGACCTTATACATCTCTGAGGATATTTATTTATTAGATTTTATTATTTTCATATTGACGTGTTATAGATATAGCTCAAAATATTTTATTATGATTCATGTACTTACTTTATTACCTTTTATCTTGACGCTTAGAGACCTTATACATCTCTAACAAATCTCGATTGTTATTAGTTTCTTAGTCTTATTTTGGACATGTAACACTACATTTAATTAATGATACTTTGATTATTGTATTATTTTTATTTGATGTACCAAGATAGATTTTGACTTGTAAAAGTGCCCTTGAGGCCTATTTGCAGAATAAATGTTTTGATTTTGATTTTGAAAGACTTTCTATCGCTATTCAGCGCGGAAATGCTGCTAGCGTTATGGGCACTTTTGCGCCGGGACGATGAGGGGCGGGTTATATGACTAAATTGTTATTATTATTAAATGAATTAAAAACCAATATATATATATATATATACATAGGTATTCATTAAAAATATAAAGTTCTGTTGCTTTAAATATATTTAAGTAATATAGGATAATTTGCAAAGAGCTACAACGATACACAGTATTTTATTACTTAAGTTATTTGTCTGTGGTGTCAGTCTTACGTGGTTAAGTATTATTTACTGAAAATCAGCTCTGGTTACCATGCCTACATGTATGCTGAGGTGGGACCATTGCGTGCCATTTTTAGGGTTCCGCAGCCAAAATGACAAAAACGGAACCCTTATAGATTCGTCATGTCTGTCCGTCCGTATGTCACAGCCGATTTAGTCGGAGACTACTTATACAATTATGAAATTTGGTAGGAAGGTGTATTCTATGAACCGCTACATAAAAGTGATGAAAATAACAAAAACATATTAAATTAGGGGGGGGGGGGCACTCCATACATGTAATGTAACCGGTGGATGAAAAATAAATTTCAACGCACATACTCGTGTGGGGTATCGGTGGATAGGCCTTTAAAAATGATATGGAGGTTTCTAAAAAACTTGTCCATTCAAGTCAACCGTTGGTGAGATATTAGCTGTCAAAGTCATAGAAAGTGTGTCCCCCCCCCCCCCCTCTAATTTCCAAACTATAAAGTCTAAAATTCTGAAAAAAATTGAGGTGGTGTGCATTAGCAAATACTTTCAACGATTTCTGGTTTGTACAATATAGGTTTTACGGTTTTTGAGTTCTCGATTAAAAACTGTGTTGCCCAAACAAAAGGTCGTAAGTGCCGTGAGTTCCCTATGAAGATACGACTTTTTTAGATTCAATGTTTTGGATAGTCATTTTAAATGTGGATTAGTAGGTGTTGGTACGGAACCCTTCATTGTACGTGGTCTGACACACACTTGGCCGGTTTTTGCAGTTGTTCTTTGAAGTAGATACTTATTTGTTGTAGTTTGTATGAGTTAGCTGCCGTACACACAACGTTTACTATTTCAGATCTGTTACAAACGCTAGATTTATTTAATTTTTTATTTTTATTTATTCGGGGCATCAACAGCATTACAGAAAAATAATACAAAACTTAATAGCTAATAACAAAGCCAATTATAGATGTCCACACAAATACAGTTAGTTGAAAAAGAACGAAGATACAATACACAATACAAATACTCTTTATTGCACACCTCACATAATAAAATAGCACATAAAAAACAAAAAACATATATACAGGGAGACAGAGGCAAAACAACAGGCGGTCTTATCGCTAAAGAGCGATCTCTTCCAGACAATCTTTGGTTAGTGAAGATACGTACTAGATGGCGTTAAATTAATGGGCTACGGTATCTCAACGACCTTCAATCTGTAACTCTTCACTTTCACGTTTTGTTTTTGTGTTTGAACGGCCGTCCTTAACGATACACGATCTCACTTCACTCGTAACTCAACCAGTCACTAAAACCAAGATATACGCCATTCAACATTGTAATTTTTACGTCAAAAAAAACAGTTTTTGTACTTTTCTCGAAAAGTATTAATAAAACAAAAAAGCGCAGATGTAATATGGAAAAGGTGGTGCTTTTTTATTGTTCGAGTGGGAATATGGCTTTTTCACTTCTCATGCTCGAAAAGTGTGTCATATTAGACTTGTCAAGCGGGGCTAAAGTAGTACATTTAACCCCTAGGGAAAATATGAATACATATTTATGATTTACAAAACATTTTAATTTGACCAATCAAAATACTTCACCTTTTAAATCCACCAATCACAGAACACTAATTTAACTTTAAAAAATATTTGGTATTGGGTATTAACCAACCAGAATACAGCTTTACTAAAATCGACCAATCAGGAAACATAATTATTTTTTCTAAAGAGTCTAAAGATTAAGTTTGTAGTAGTCCCTATTTCACAATAACAAACAGTTATACACACTCTACTTTTCACTTCGATTGCGGGAAAATAAATAAACAACTTTTTTTAAACTGTTATGACTCGAATACATAGTAGTTGAAAGAGGGACGAAAAAAGACCTAATGTTAAATTAGTTGAACAATGTATGTACCAAAATGGACCCAACGTTCCGATTGGCTGTCAATGTGTTTGCTGATTGGTGGATTTAATTTAGTGAAGTGTTTTGATTCGTCAAATTAGATTTTTTTGTGTATGACACACTTTTCGTGCATGACAAGTGAAAAACTATTTTGCCTATAGTTATATACATATACCACTTAATGATACAAGCTGTTACTACTTTTTGCTTTTTCGATCTGATGTCATTTTATGTGTCCTGTTTTTCTATTTATATTTCCGAGTAATGAATAATACCCATGTTGAATTTGTTTACATTGTCGGTTTGCTGCTACAAAGTTTTGACAGATCAGCAACAACACAGTTCTAGGAATTCAATCAACCGATATTGCGAAAGGATGTTTACGTATCCATTATGTATATTAATACATCCATTTGTTGATGTTTTAAGTAACTGTAATTATGAGAAGTAGTGATATCTTCAGAACATATTTATTTATTATCTAGGATCACCAACAGTGGCAACAACAGTCATTAGCACTATACACAGAAAAGTACATAGTTTACATTTAATTGCGCCACCAATTACAGGTGCACAGAGCATGCATTACAGGAAGCGTCGACTTTAGAAAAACTTAAGAAAACATCTACATAATGATAATTAGTTAATAGTACGTAATATGCTTAAAAATAAACTAGGAACAAGAGGGTCCAAACTCTAATGACGAATGGCTATGGTTATTGAGGCACTTCAATCGATAATCGACAGAAGATATGTATATGGACAAACAATATTTATATACAAAACGCACAACTCAATACTGAACTCAGAACTACGTAGCGTCGTTGGTGCACACACTACGTATCTTAGGTAGTTATTGTTAGATTTGTTAGTCTGTCATTAGCATTGCATGATTTAGTTTATAGGAAAAAAGTAAGTGTAAGTTCCGAACCTGTAAGTGGGAGAGCGCAACACTCGCCAACAAACTGCATATACAGTTTGGCGAGGTAAAATCATATGCCTACTGTAATTTATATTTTTGAGTTAAATAAAAAAATAAAAAATTACAGAACTAAGACTGATAGTTGATGATAACATTACATCGGGACCATTTAAATTGGCTTCGTCATAGTCGCTTCTTGATCGAAATATCTTAGCGCTAACCATGAAACACTAGGAGTTTTGGATCACCATCCGCGATCTTCTTTCACCAAATGCTACTTTCTGAATGCAAATCCTCGATTTGTTACCGAAAAGACTAAAACAGCCATATGTTTTCGTTGAATTTTTGAAGAGTTCCCTTAATTCCTCATGGTTCCCATCATCAGGAGTGAACTTTGATAACAACGGGACCGATATGGAAGCATATGCTTTCAAACAAACAAATAATTTTCCAAATCTGTTCAAAAATGGCGGAGTAATCACGTCAAACATACAAAAATAAAAAACACAATCAATTTTTTTTATACAAACGCCTTAAGGGAGGTGTACGGAATTTGGAACTGGGTAGCGATTGCACCTATAGCTCAGTTGGCTAGAGCGACTGGCCGCGAGTGCCGGGAGGTCGCAGGTTCGAATCCTGCTCGGTGCCTAAATTAATTTTTCCTTCATTTTAAACACAATCAAATTGAGAATCTCCTTTTTTTGAAGTCGGTTAAAAAACACTCGGAATTGGAACGTATTTAACTTACCTTTACTATACCCTCCCTAACGAGCTCCTATTACTGAGCCCACGCGGTCTGCCCGTCTGTCCTTTCCTTAAAGGGTCGTATCTCGAACCTTGTTAGGAAACCGGTTGAGGATTTAACAAAAGGCATTGTAACCACGACAAACAAAAAACAGTATTTGAACTTCACCGTTTGGCATCATCCAGGGGTCACGTGTAGGGTAACGGTGGGCACTCCCTACGGATGTGGTGCAAGTGGTGCAACTTCGAGCCCCGAAATGAATGGGCAACTTGACTGTTAGAAGTTCTCAAGCCGCCCGGAGGCCCAGTGTTGCCAGGGCCCTTTGGACGAAAATTACGTTTCGTTTCTTGAAAAGTTACATTTTTGATGCAAAAGTTACATTTTTTATATTTATCGTAATTACTTATCAAAATGTTTGATATTAAGAAATGAGTAGCCATATACAGCTACAATTCGGCGAGTTCGGCTGCAGAATTACGCCAGACTGATGGGCGGTATCTCAAATGTCATAGATAGTTGCAACAGACGGGCAGACAGAGTCCTACCATGTAGGTTTCTTTGTCGCCTTTTCTGTATGGAAGCCTATAAATTGTCTCGCTTGGTCCCGGTTAGATACAATTGATCTTTTTTTTTAAATAGTTTCATTATTCTCAAAAGTTACGAAAATTTCCTTTACAACAGAAGTTACTTATGTACATGTTACGCAAGCCGGTCAAAAGTTACGAAAAATGTAAGAAATGTAACCATCTGGCAACACTGCGGAGGCCTCCAAATTGGCTTAACGATTGCTATCATAGACAACAGCCGGGATCAAACGTGGCTTTCAAAGCACGTGAGCGCTCAGTTAATAACCACTCAAAGCGGTCAGCCATCCAAGAAATGACCTTGGCCCACATTGCTTAATCTCGCATAGCCACGAGCGCATACCGGGTAGAGTAAGTCCGACCCAGGTCTGGCTTTGCCGAGTTTCTAGATGGCCAAGAAGTTTTCTATGTATTTAAGTATATATTTATCTATATAAGTATATATATAGCCATCTGGTACCCATACAAGCTTTGCTTAGTGTGGTACTAGGTTGATTTGCGTAAGATTGTCCAGAAAGATATATTTTTCAGAATTATGTATCCAAAAACTTTCAAAGTTTAGAAACGACTAGAACATATAGCGTCCGAAAGCGCTTACCAGATTTTAAAAATAAAGTAAATATTTGTGGACAATCTTACAACACAAGACGTGTGGACAAATCAACCTAGTCCCAAACTAAGTAAATCAAAATCAAACATATAAAGTAGGCCACAAGGGCACTTTTACATGTCAAAATATTAATTTACAATTTAAGAAAGTCTGACTATAATAAGTAATACATTTTTCATGTCAAAATATTAATTTCCAGTTCAAGAAGGAATAATAATTTCGAGTTTACAATTATAACAAAATTAATGTCATACAGTGAAGATAAACTTGCAAACTTATCTATAGCAAATATTACAACATCAGTAAAGTTAGAGATGTATAAGGTCTTAAGATTAAACAAGGAGTATAATGAAATTAATATAATATCCCAGAGATGTACATGGTCTCTGAGCGTCAAAATTAAAATTAATTTAATATTGTTAGAGATGTATATGGTCTCTAAGTCACTGATAATAAAAACGAATCCACAACAGGATGATGTCTCTCGTCAATCCCCGTCACTATGTCCTAGCAAGCATGAACAGACCGGACTCCACAAACAGCACCCGATCACGAGTATGACGCGTATCTCAGCCATCACCAGTAAAGCTTGTACTATGGGTACTAGGCGACGATATACATACTTATATAGATAAATACATACCTAAATACATAAGTCGTTGCAGTGGCATTACCGAGCTGGAATATTTCCCATAATACTGGAATTTACCCGGTAACAGCACATCCCTAGCGTCGACAATAAGGTCGTGTAGATATATACGATCAACACGTCCGCTTCGATGTATAATGGCTACTGTTCCGAAAGAAACAAATCGAACTCGGGCGCAACAATGGGCAGTGAAATTCAAAGATGGCCGGCGGTCAGTGACCCCCCGCTGCCGTACGATACGAACTGGCGATATTTGCTGACTATACAACACTATGTTTGCATAGTAATCCGGTGTCTACTAGTTTTGGTAGTCTAGTGTGTCGACACCGCGTTTTATTTGTATTGCTTTGGAGTCTTTGCACCACCACAGAGCTCGCTGTACGCCTCCCTTAAGGGTCCTTATCAGTTAAAAAACGCTCATCTATTTACGCCATTTTCTGTTTGAATTGACAAGTATTTTGACATGTTCTCAATGTTACTATCTAGAACTGGACTATTGCGACCTTATGTAATAAACTTTAAATGTATTTTTTGGATATTTCATTAAGAAATATCGTTTCAAACATTACTCCAAATCGACCATTTTCGAGCTAAAAACTTGTTTCCTCCGCTTAAATTTTACTACATACAATAAAATCAAAAAATGGTTATGTTACTATCTAAAAGTTTAATAAAACTATAGTAGCCTTTAATGACTTTATTGGTATTATCAATACTTTTGTCATAATTTGATTGCAAAACATTTTAAAACTTATAAGGCCTCTTAAGGCGTTTGTATAAAAATATAGTTTACGTTAGCAGCGGTACTGCTTAATACGAAGGAACAGTTGATGAATTTAGAACTGGGTAGTGATTGCACCTATAGCTCAGTTGGCTAGAGCGACTGGCCGCGAGTGCCGGGAGGTCGCAGGTTCGAATCCTGCTCGGTGCCTAAATTTTTCAATTTTTCCTTTATTCTAAATTTATTTGTATTGCTTTGGAGTCTTTGGACCACAGAGCAAAGATTCCATAGAGAGGTAGGGCATAGCAAAATGTCATCTTGCTAGAATTTGGAGCGGCCCAACTGGAGAAGTACCTCCGCCTTGAAGAAGACAACAGCCATAATAACATTATCTACTATACAAGTATGTAGTGTTGTGTTCCTGGAGGTGAGCAAGGTTGCCAGAGCTCCCGAAATCTTTATAAAGGGTCGGCAACGCGTACGCGACTCCTTTGGAGTTGCGGGCGCCTATAGGCTGCGGTGGCCGCTTACCATCACGTGGACCGTACGCTTGTTTGCCACCGGCGTTGTATAAAAAAAAACTATTTAATAATAAATTTGTGGCAGACAAACGATTACCTGCTAAGTTAAGTGCTAATTATGTACAGTTGTATACTATACTTTATTTACATCCATACATCAAATCCTCTTTCATGAGTTGAGGTACCATTGCGTTGAAAGTGCAGGAGTTCGAGTTGGTGAGCTCGTTGAAGTCTTTTTGAGCACGAGCCTGTATCGTAATGGGCGGAGATGGCCATAACGATACCGTTTTTGATGCTGTTATGACCATCTCCGCCCCGGACCGGCGCGATATTGTAAAGTTGGTCCTTACCTACACTTCTTGAGCACATAAAAGAGGATTTACTGTATGGGTGTAGATAAATATCATTACATGTCAAAAATAAGACTAAGAAACCAATAACAATCCATATTTGTTAGAGATGTATAAGGTTATTAAGCGTCAAGATGCATTTATGTCTGAATTATGCTTGAAACTCGATATACATAAGTAAATACACACTCCCCTATCACCGACCCCTTTGATTCTTGCCCCTGACTCTGAAGCCATACGCTCTGACACTTTCTTTCCGACTAAACGTCTCAAATGTACAGTATATTTCCTTTGCTGTGCCGTTTGTGGTTTACTTTTTGAAGGTACAACGGACGGCCGGCCATGACAACCAGTGTTGCCTGATGGTTACATTTCTTCATCATCATCATTTCAGCCGAAAGACGTCCACTGCTGAACATAGGCCTCCCCCAAGGCTCACCATTTAGACCGGTCCTGTGCCGTTCGTTTCCACCGGATTCCCGCGACCTTCACCAGGTCATCACTCCACCTTGTCAGAGGCCTACCGACAGCTCGTCTTCCGGTGTACATTTCTTACATTTTTCGTAACTTTTGATCGGCTAGCGTAACATGTAAGCAACTTCTGATGTAAAGGAAATTTTCGTATCTTGTGAGAATAATGAAACTCTATTTAAAAAGCAAGGTCAATTTTGTATCTAACCGGGACCAATCGAGACAATTTATAGGCTTCCATACAGAAAAGGTGACAAAAGAACCTACATGGTACGACTGTCTGTCCGTGTGTTGCAACTATGTAGGTATGACATGATACCGCCCATCAGCCTGGCGTAATTCTGTCGCCAAACTCGCCGAATTTTAGCTGTATGTAGCTACTCACTCCTTAAAATCGAACGTTTTGATAAGTAATTATGAAAAATATAAAAAATTTAACTTTTCAAGAAACGAAATGTGATTTTCGTCCCATGGGCCCTGGCAACACTGATGACAACCGCTCATATTTAGAGCAGTCCAACTGGGTAAGTATTTGTTTATTTTTACCCACGACGGAACGGAGAAGGTATATGCGTTTAGGGTGAGAGGTTGTTTGTTTGTTTGTGTGTGCACATCAATATCATCAAAACGGCTTGACGGATTCAGAAACGGTTTTCTGCAATAGGTTTGTTGTTCAGTCGGGACGAATTTTAGCTAGGTGTTACGATGATAACTCGCCAGGGGGCGCTGCAGTAAACATTTTTCACTGTACATCCGTCGCGGGTTTTTCAAATATTTTAATTTTGTTTTTTTTTACTAACTTATGCCCGCGACTTCGTCCGCGGAGTACGCGTTACTCTTGATTCTTAAATAACACCTACGCAAAGGTCAAATAACTGTCATTTAAAATTATTTTCGTGGCCTCCCCACGTCCCTTTAGCCTGCACGGTAAGCATATCATAGCCAGTATATTAACTTTGTACAATCATTATTCATTATATATACATTAGCCTGGTCTGTGCCTCTTGCCGAACCGGCTAAGCTCGGCTCCTCCGTGATGTCTAGATATCCTATAGGAACGAAAGAGAACGAAATATATATATGCGGCGAGCGCGCACGAGCGGGAGGCGATAATTAGTTGTCAAAAATCCGTGCCTTTACCATGAGTCTGCATGACCGTACTCGCTAGCGACTGCGTAAAGGATTTAGTATGCCGATTCTTAGTTCTATTGCGTAACCGCCAGAGGCGCTGTACTGTCCATACAATTTTTTACGCAGTCGCTAGCGAGTACGGTCATGTGAACTCATGGTAAACGCACAGTTTTGTTAGACAGAAAACCTTCTGTAGGTACGTATCGTAGGTACTATTAGTATTATGTGACATAGCGCTCCAATTTTATTACACCGTTTGATTCACAGACCATCTGCGGAACCTATTTATCTAGCAGCATGTGTGCTTATAAAGTGTTCAAAGTAGCAGGATATTTATATAATAATAAGAGCGGTTTCAGAGGAATTTCGTCCCTCGGACGCTCCGGTTGCGGAATGAGCTCCATGCCGAGGTTTTCCCGAGGGACTACAGTATGGGGTTCTTCAAGGAGTGACATTTTTTTTAAAGGGCAAGCATGTGACACCCCTGGAGTTGCAAGCGTCCATAGCCTGCGGTGACGACTTACTATCAGGCGGTCCGCGCGCTTGTTTGCCACCGACGCGTTATAAAAAAAAAAGTCAAAAATTCGTCGGGTTACAAGCAAAAGTCACTAAGTAACAAATACCTACTTAAAATAAAGCTCGTATATCAGCACCGTTTAAGTACTGAGATACGAGGTTTCGAAGAGTAGTGACAGATTTGATAGTGAGTTTTGCTTCTAACCAGACGTAATCATCATCATCATCCCAGCGTTATCCCGGTACAGTTGCATCCTAAAGGATGCCCGAGGTCCTGTACCTAATCCCAAGAGTTGATGTAGGCACTAGTTTTTACGAAAGCGACTGCCATCTGACCTTCCAACCCGAGAGAAACCGGAATTAGGCTTGTCAAGTGAGAGGGCAACTTGACTGTTAGAAGTTCTCGAGCCGCCCGAAGGCCTCTAACTTGGTTTAACGACTGCTATCATAGACAGCAGCCGGGATCAACGGCTTAACGTGCCATCCAAAGCACGGGAGCGCTCAGTTAATAACCACCCAAAGCGGTCACCCATCCAATAACTGACCTGGGCCGACGTTGCTCCTCGCATACCGCACTCGGTACGCGGGCGCCGCTGGGCCACGAGCGCTCTTTCTAACCAGACGAAATACTGTGTAATTAGACTGTGGCTAGACAACCGCTCCCTGATTGCTACAAATTACTGATTCATACTTACATCGTGACTCCAGGGCCCCTCGTTATTTCATATCTTCATATTATCTTTAGTTATTCATTCTTTATTAGAATGGACGGTCTGTCTGTTTCAATCAATGCACTTATTCAAATGTATTTCAATTTGACGACCGGTATACCCTAATGGTTAGTGACTGCCCGCAAAGTGACGGTCCCGGGTTCGAATCCCGGTCAGGGGAAATATTTGTGTGATGAGCGCGCCAACTGTGCATTTACCATGAGTTTGCATGACCGTACTCGCTAGCGACAGCGTAAAAAATTGTATGGGCAAAAGTGCAGCGCCATTGGAAAGGCACTGGTGAGCACAAAAACTGTAGCTCATATTGATATCCTCATCAAATCATCATCTCATGGCATTAAGTCCGCCGTCAAATTCAAATTCAAAATTATTTTATTTGCCATAAGTATATAGATATACATGCAAATACAAAGTAAAATAATAAACACAATGCATTTTAATTTTATATCTTAGGGTACCTACATTTTTGTCTTAGTCTAGTGCATTAGAAAAATATTCATTGATGGAATAAAATGGTCTTGTTAGAAAAAAACAATTCAGTTTTCTGTCGAAAGTATTTACGTCAGTACAGTCTTTAATGTCATTACTTAAATGATTATAAATTTTAATTGCATTGTTATTAATACTATTACTAAAATGTTTAAATTGTGGTCTGCATAGAGCTAAGTCATTGATTTTTCTTAAATTGCGATTAGAACTATTTCTAACTGTAGGGAAACATTCAATCCGCCGTCCGGGTCCGTGAGTGTGTGCCTAGGACGCCGGACCGTGCGGCCCCTAATCAGCGATCGCCGAGTAACGACAGAGGGGGGAGGGATGGGAACGTAGTTGACAACCTTCCTAAGTAACGGATTCCTATGATGGGGAGCGTTGTCAAAATGCTTCTCACCCGACGGTTGGGTCATACTTAGTAAAAAAAACAAAAGTCGTCCCTCCTGTGGTCAATAGTTAACGGCTTATGTGCTAGCTATGTTTTATCACACCGGCGACCGGTTTAGCCTAGTGGGTAGTGCACCTGCCTGTGAAGCTGACGGTCCTGGGTTCGAATCCCGGTCAGGGCAAATATTTGTGTGATGAGCATGAATATTTGTTTCTGAGTCTTGGATGTTTTCAATGTATCCAAGTATTTATATCTATTAAATATATCGTCGTCTAGTACCCACAACACAAGCCTTCTTGAGCTTACTGTGGGGCTAGTTCGATTTGTGTAAGGTTGTCTTCTAATATTTATTTATTTATTATAGGGATTTATAGAAACGGAGACACTGTTTATGCGGCTTTCTGGTGCAATCCAAAATTAAGCTTTGTAGTCCTTAAACTTTTGGTATGTCCACAGAAAAGACGCGAACCTAAATCCGCGTATGACCCGCATTCAAACGGTACCGTAGCACGTACTCGCACAATAGCGGGTCATGCGCATTGGCAGCTTGTTAGTTGAGCTTTTACGAGCTTTCGACAAACTATGACGGACGGCCGGTGCAATAATAAACTTCGTCGGCGTGTGCTTTTAAAAGTTTTACGTATTACAAAACTGTACTGAACGCTGACCTACCGCGTAGATCAGTGTTGCCAGATGGTTACATTTCTTACATTTTTCGTAACTTTTGACCGGCTCGCGTAACATGTAAGTAACTTCTGTTGTAAATGAAATTTTCGTAACTTTTGTGAATAATGAAACTGTATTTAAAAAGAAAGGTCAATTGTATCTAACCGGGACCAAGCGAGACAATTTATAGACTTGCAGATACAGAAAAGGTGATAAAAGAACCTACATGGTACGACTCTGTCTGTCCGTCTCTGTATGACATTTGAGATACCACCCATCAACCGACGTTATTCTGTCGCCGAACTCGCCGAATTGTAGCTGTACGTGGCTACTCATTTCTTAGAATCGAACGTTTTGACAAATAATTTGCATCAAAAATGTAACTTTTCAACAAAAGAAACGTAATTTTTGTCCCAAGGGCCCTGGCAACACTGGCGTAGACATGAGTAGTTCACGAATGTATGATTGAAATGTGTCACTCTTTCGTTCAATAGTTCAGTTCGGATTCATACATCAATACTTCAGTCAGGCCAGTTCAAGAATCATATCGTTTACGCGATTGCGGTTTTTGGCAAAATGGTTAGTCGATGCCGACGAGAGCTGGTAGCTTCCTAGGTACAGTCGCCATCAAATATATCTGTACTCTTCAGGGTGCTCAAAAATATCTGAACATGCACCTTAACGCCTTGACAATAGAGTCGTGTACAGATATGTGTGAGCACCTCGTTCGCTCCGATATATCTGATGGCGACTGTACCATGCCACAGGGGCCTATTTTAGAATTCAACTTTTAGTTAGAATTACGATTTGAAACGGGATATTTACCATGTATATTTGTATATTTGTAAAAGTGCCCTTGAGGCCTATTTGCAGAATAAATGTTTTGATTTTGATTTTGATTTTGATTTGTGAGTTCCCAATATTTAGTTTCCCAACTTTTAGTTTTTGTTTTATACAGTTGATTAATAGCGACCCGCCCCGGCTTGGCACGGGTGCACTATTTAATGGATGTTATTATACATATAAACCTTCCTCTTCAATCACTCTATCTATAAAAAAAACCGCATCAAAATCCGTTGCGTAGTTTTAAAGATTTAAGCATACATAGGGATATAGGG
Source organism: Epiblema foenella (assembly GCA_963556455.1). Taxonomy (NCBI): domain Eukaryota; kingdom Metazoa; phylum Arthropoda; class Insecta; order Lepidoptera; family Tortricidae; genus Epiblema; species Epiblema foenella. Next base: position 2,243,481 of record OY747119.1, on the reverse strand, counting down.
ACAGAGAAAGCGACTTTGTTTTATACTATGTAGTGAAGTTAGTTTTAAGTTAGTATGACGACCGCTTTAGCCTAGTTGGTAGTGACCCTGCCTACCCTTGTTGACTTGTGGATGGTTGTGCTGACAGCTAGTAGAGACGGGTCCTACATAAAGTTATCTCTGTTTTTCATTAACAACTTTTTCGTTGACTCGGGTGGTAGCCAGTTATTAAGAAAATGGAAAGTTCGATTATCTCGAAAACCAAGGGACTTTTACTAAACCTGAAAGTCCTTTTTCTGGACCAGCCTCAGGTGCTCTATCGGTGGTTAGAAGCTTGTCCATTATTTACAGGACACCCTGTATATTTTTATAAGTCGTTTCTCAATAAATTTTAGCTTGAATTGTTATCTTATTTACCTAAAACCAATACTGTGTTCAAAATATACCCGACAAAATGGGAACGATAATTTTAATTTTCCTTTATAATTGGGTGGATCAACTATTCTTTGTTGCCCGTTACCATGGTTACGTCTCCTGAGTCACTCTTTAAAACTGTTATTTTATAGGGTTTAAATCTACCAATCATGATTTTTAGCGATGAATATAAAACCATTTCCACATGGGTCATCTCTTGAGCATGCCTGAAGTCCATATTATAAACATTTTTGTAAGAAACTCGGTTACTGTTGTCTCCTCGCTGACGGGACAGAATAAAAACAAGAAAAAGTTGATTGACCCAATTATGTTTCTAAATATTGTGGCACAAAATATATGCTAATTTTGTAATTAGTATATACCTTAGAGACTTCGTGCTCACCCAGTTTTTACTTTATAATTAATGTATGTATATCTCAATAATAAGCAGTTACATTTTTATTTCTTTCATTGAATCTTACATGAACACCAGGCTTAGTCTTGTAAATTTCAATTAAACGTAGGTAACACATATTTATTTTGCATGCTTCATCATGAAGTTAAGTTGTAACCATAGAAGAATGAAATGTTACTTATATTAACATAACTTCAGATTTAATTTAGTTAAACACTAGCATAATACTTTTATAACCTTTAGGAAGAGCGGCGCCATCCAACACAGGCTTTTTTGCTTACCGGATGGCTCCATCGCCTTATACTATAACAAAATGTACTTTACCAAATAAAGAATTTTGAATTTTTGAATTTTTTTTTTGAATCTCTAGTTTAAGTGAAATGTAAAATTTCTAAGAGATAAATAGATTCTTTAACCACAAAACCTTATCCGTGGTTTAGCTTAGTCACCCAACCGAACCACACCGGAATAGGGGTAAACAGTAACACAATAAGGGATAATCCTTTAAGTCCATTATAGTACGGGTACGATGGACAAGCCGTTCGCTATCACACACAGTAAAATCCCTTTCGACGGACAATATCATAAACGGAAAATAACAACTATCAAGGGACACTACACCATCACTACATTCAATTAGACATGTTAAGCAAGACATAAATAATAATAAAATCTTGCTGGACTCTTCTCAGCTAGGCTAGGTTTAGTGAACCAGCGACAAAACTCCCAGTAGCTCGATTCCACTCACACCTCAGATTCGGTTGAAACCGCTCAACCAATCTCACTGGAGTGCAAACTCTTAGAGTATTCCAGTGTTCCAAACCACACGCGTGGTCGTGCCGGAGGTTTTCCCCTGGATTTTCCCCAGGCTACTCTCCAACCGCGCACTCCTATCGCTTTATTGGGCCCGGCCTATAAAGCCACAGTCAGGTTCAAAAAAAAAATAATAATAATAAATAAAATAAATATTAGAGGACAATCTTACACAAATCGAACTAGCCCCACAGTAAGCTCAAGAAGGCTTGTGTTATGGGTACTAGACGACGATATATTTAATAGATATAAATACTTAAATACGTAGAAAACATCCAAGACTCAGAAACAAATATTCATGCTCATCACACAAATATTTGCCCTGACCGGATTCGAACCCAGCACATGACATGGGACATGTTAAGCAAGTTTTTTATAAATTACTACTTTATTATGGTCTAAGATCTGAGAAACCAAAACTATCCTCATCTGCTATTCGATAATGAAACACGGGCCAATTTTTATGTACTTGTTGTTTTTTTTTAATTATTAGATTACGGTAAAAAATGGCGGATTAAAATATTGATCGGAATAAGGAACTTATAGATTAAGTTCCTTATTCCGATCAATATTTGAACAATTTCCTACAGTGTCCTATAATTTTTTCCACTGAGTAATAAAACTTATGGGATTTTCATAACTCAGTGGAAAAAAAAATAAAGTCCATGAGAAATAAAAAAAGAGTTTTAGGGTAAATATTATGATTTTATACGTGTTTTGTATAGAATCAGGAGCTCTTCCAACCTCTATTTTCATCCAGTTCAGACGAAAAAATCGACAACAATATATAAAATTGTCCCCTACATGTCATCATCATCATCATCATCATTCAGCCGGAAGACATCCACTGCTGGATATAGGCCTCCCCCAAGGCGCGCCACAGCACACGGTCGCGAGCCACCCGCATCCAGCGACTCCCCGCTGCCTTGACCAAGTCATCAGGCCACCTAGTGGGAGGCCGTCCAACGCTCCGTCTTCCCGTGCGAGGCCGCCACTCGAGAACCTTTCTTCCCCAACGGTTATCGGTTCTACGAGCAATGTGGCCCGCCCACTGCCACTTCAACTTGCAGATTCTCTGAGCTATGTCGGTATTTGTATTTAAGAACAAATATAAAAAAAAAACAGAATAATATAAATATTTAAGGGGGCTCCCATACAACAGTCTTTTTTGCCGTTTTTATAGATGGTAGGAGCCCTCGGCCTGTTTTTTTTTTTAAGGTAATCATGACGACTGTTTGTTTACAAGCTATCGTTATCTGTAAAGGTAGGTCAAGGGCCGGGTAGCATGACGCTGACATGTCTATTCACGGACATGTCACCGTATGACGCGTGACGGCTACGGTACGAGTTAAATATAATCTGTTTATAGGTCACGTGGTTCGAACGTGGCTCCCCGTGGTTGAAACCGCTCAACCAATCTCACTGGAGCGCAAACCCTTACCCCCTTATTCATAAAACTTAACAAACCTCTGCTAACTAAAAAGTTCTTTGTCCCATTCTCACAAACGTCAATGTCAAAGTAACAGATAAGGACAAACGAACTTTAGCGGCTAGTTAACTAATATAGGTGAACTAATATAGACGTTTATGAATACGGGGGTTAGAGTATTCCAGTGTTCCAAACCACACGCGTGGTCGTGCCGGAGGTTTTCCCCTGGATTGTCCCCAGGCTACTCTCCAACCGCGCTCTGGTCACTTTATTGGGCCCGGCCTATAAAGCCACAGTCAGGATCAAAAAAAAAAAAACCAAGACAATAGCGTAGTAGTACCTTTAGGGTGCAGCGGGGCAATGTCGACTGCGGGTTATTAACCCCGTATTCCGAATCACGCCAACAACGCTCACAGCGCTTACAGTCTGGCTGGTCCGATACAAAATCAAAACATTAATTCTGCAAATAGGCTTCAAAGGCACTTTTACAAGTCGAAATCTATCATCATCATCATCCCAGCGTTATCCCGGTACAGTTGCATCATGAACGATGCCCGGGGTCCGCTACCTAATCCCAAGATTTGGCACTAGTTTTTTTGAAAGCAACTGCCATCTGACCTTCCAACCCGAGGGGAAAAATCATGGTAAAGGAACAGGGCAGCCATCAAGAAACATTTTAAAAATCCGATTCCTTTAATACTATAAGCCGTCCTTAGAGATCTTTTATTAGATTTGAATCTTCTAGCAAACCAAATAAAGTCGCCGCTAATTCAAATAAACTTAAGTATACTGACAAAACAAACGCTCCAAGTGTGCAGGCAATTTTGAAGCTTATCCGACTGATATAAGTGATAAAATGTTTAGTGTTGGAGGATGCTCTAAATGGAATTTGTGGCGTTGGTGTATTTATAGCGAATAGGGAAGCGTAAAGTGTGACAGCGTTTTTGTAAGGGTTCCGTAATTGAACTAATCGAACATCAGCTACATAATTTTCAATCCAAGTTATAAATTGAAAAATGAATAGCACCAGGTGGGATTTGAACCACTTTATTACTGAATCATTAAAATATCATTTACTATTACTTTTATTTCTCATTTATTTTCCTCTTAGTCGAAATGAAAAATAGTTTTATTTTTGAACCTGACTGTGGCTTTATAGGCCGGGCCCAATAAAGCGACAGGAGTGCGCGGTTGGAGAGTAGCCTGGGGACAATCCAGGAAACCTCCGGCACGACCACGCGTGTGGTTTGGAATACTGGAATACTCTAAGAGTTTGCGCTCCAGTGAGATTGGTTGAGCGGTTTCAACCGAATCTGAGGTGTGAGTGGAATCGAGCTAATGGGAGTTTAGTCGCTGGTTCAAGCAAGAAACTCAGCTAGGCCCGACCTGGGTCGGACTGACTCTACCCGGTGTGCGGCGGTACCGGGACGAATAGGGACTATATGTGTCAGTGTTGTAGTAGTCAAAGTGGAGTGTTTAACTCGGGTGAAATGGTTCATTTTCAATCCTTGGTTAATAATCTATTAATGTATGTTTATTCCAAACATGTACATTGTGCATGTTATTCGTTCGTATCTCACCATATCTATGACAGCCACACCTAAATATTTAATGAGTCATGGCACACGTAAACAAGACAACGTAAACATATTGGTATGGTGTAGGGGAGACCTTGGAGATTTGTGACAGAGGAGAGTTGTAATAAAGACGATTTCTCTCTACCTATAATAGTTACCGAGCTGGAAACAACGCTCGTTTGTCGCTTTAAAGACGTGCTACTTGACTCTGTTCCCAATGGCGGCGCCTCCTATTTGCCTTCAATTATCAGCCGGGTTATTTCAACATTTTTTTAAATTAATTTGCAATGTATGTAAGTGTGTTTGTACATTTACTATTTTAGTATATTAAGTTCATTAAGTATATTAAGTTCAAATCTTGCAAGTACAGTTCGCAATAAAAGTTTGTGTCAAAAAATTCATTTGTAATAGAAACATATATTTGGTCTTGTGGTGTGTTGTTGCATACTGGATGACTAGTTTTTTGTTTCAGAATGCCTAATAACTAGACACGAAAGACTGATAAAGGCATCGCTGGTGTCGAAATATAGGAACTGTCTAAGTACAAGGCTGTAACATCTTACCTCAGTACCTGTCACAACTTACCTCGGTGATAGGAGAGTTGTGACAGAGGGAATTGTCTTACTTTTTGTTAATTTTCTCGGAAAGCGCAATACTTTAATTAATTTTGATGATTGTTTTGGTTAGGGAAAGAATGGTGCTACATCAGTTCACATAGGTTATATAACTGTGGAATGTTCCTTAAGCGAGATATGTCATTTAAATTAAAAATTGTCACAACACTACTAGTCTCCCCTACCTTGACTTACTTAACCTAACTTATTTACACTGGGCATAATCAGTAGGTATTGTATAAACGCCAACACAGTTAAGACGATTGTTTAGCAGATTTTTTATGAATAGAGCGGCAACGTTTTCCAGTGCTTGTACTCCGAACTTCGTATCGTGCCGTCCCTTTCACTCTCGCGTTATTCATTATATGAGTGAGGGAGACGGCACGATACGAAGTTCGGCGGAGCCCCCCAGAACCGATTTGCATGGTTTTTGGACATGTTGAAGATATCATTAAATACTAGGTTTAATATTGGTTACAAGTGAAAATTCGTAAAAGTGAAATTGAAATTGTTTTTTTTTCACTCGATAACTTCCTCCTAATTTTCTGCTATTATGGCGCAGGACCTTGAGGGCCAACCGCGAACCCAAACCAACGAAGTTCGAATATCTCCCTCTCTATCGCACGAATAAGTAAGTGCGACAGAGAGGGAGATATTCGAACTTCGTTCGTTTAAGGCAAGTATGCGATGGGATGAGATGAAAATATTTTTATTTATTTATTTAAATATGAAACAAACGGTCATACAAAAAACTATTGTTACAGATTTTTATCTTAATGTAGACCTATAGTTTCCATTTTTATTAAACATATATCTCAAACAATATAGCACGAAGGTACTGTGGTATATATATTAATACTGGGGTATGCTGCACGAGAGGTACGGGTTTAGAGGTACTGGAAGGAGATCGTAGCTAAAATATAACACTGGTAGCACATATGAAACTAGTATATTTCTTACTGTACTGAAATATACATACAACGATGATCTCTTAAATGATTTACAGTACATGTATTTCCGATGGTGTCGTGAAGATCAGTCCCTGGAAAACCAATTGTTTCCAGAAGAATGCCAGTTTGACGCCTTCTCGAATCATAGTTTAAATTCAATTTGTATACGTTATGATTCTGGACCTACACGGCCAGCCTCATACCGTAACAACCTCTACAGTACCTATCTAGGTTAAGCTTAAAATATGTCGAAATGGTCTTCATGATACGCGGGGAGAAATCCCAGTAACGTGTAACTGCGTCCTGTACCTTGGGCCATCATGGCCAATGAGGGCTATCGCGTATGAATTCGCCGCTAGAAGCGCTAGTGTAGCGCGAGGTCTCCGAAATGTCAAATGTCACTCTTTGTGGTTGCGCTAAGCCGGTTAATATCTAATTGGAACAATATGGTGAGTATTTTGCAATACCTGATCTTGATAATGACAAATATGAGTTACGGGTCAATGACTGTCAGTGCTTTGAGACAGTTTTGTCTTTCAGAAACTTATTTCCTCCTTTTTTCCGAACAAAACGGGACCGCGCTACAATGCGGGATGTTGGATATTTACGGTACGGGTTTAAGGTATTAAATATGATTTTTTCTACTCGTCGACTTCAATGTTTGAATTACGATATAGTAGATAAAACTAAAATCACATATATTTCTCTATTGGTTCCCTTCAAGTGAACTCTTATAAAATAGACCAATCACGTGTCGTCTTTTACTGTACTCTTATGAAATTGGCCAATCACGTGTCACCATTACAGTACTCTTATGAAATTGACAAATCACGTGACGTCGCGGACATAGAACAAAAGACCAACGAGCGCCCGACACATGTGCCTAATGTTCATTGCCGCAGGACTAGTTTGTTTGATAGTTTCGGTTTGTTTAATTAATTTCCGTTGACTCTTAGAAAAAGTAGTGTATGCAATAGTTATATAATTAACTTTTTAAGTCTCGAACCTTAATTAGACCACTCGGCAAGCCTCGTGGTCTAAACGCAGTTCTCGACTAAAAAAGCATACATTATATAACGATTGCATAAACTACTATAAACGTAAACTTCATTCTCATGCCCATAATAACCAATATCAACTTTTGACAGCTGGACTAACGACAGTGGCGCCAACTGGTGAGCACAAAAACGATTGTGTGGATCCCGAAATTAGTCAACGGTTTTCCTGTACCCCACGGATCTACGGCGGTTTATAGAGCGCCCCGACCGAATTAGCGCGCGCCGGAATGCGCTTCCGCCGTTCCAAATTTGAAATTTCACACACTTTTTAATTTTATTCCTAAAAGGCATGCCCATGGAAGCTTAAAATGGGGATGATGCGTCCAAGAAAGATATAAGGGTCGACGCTAGCTGACGCGTTTTGTCGTAGTTGACCGAGTGAAACGAAGGTCTCTGCTTCAGCTTCGACAAAAATGCTTTCGTATGACCGGATTTCCGTTTGTTCTCGTCTACAGGTCGCAATTCTCAATCGATTCTGGTGAAATTTCGTGAGCAGGTTCGATAGTTATATAGATTTTTTTTGTCGAGACGGTTTTTGGAAATTTCCAAAAACAATTTTTTTATCGATGATTTTGTAAGTTCCTGCGGGCGAATTTCGGCTTGTTGTCCTCTACAGATCGCGTTTCTCAACCACTTCTCGTGAAATTTTGTTAGCAGGTTTGATATTTATAATTGATCTTTTTTATAATGTCAGATTTTGGAACTGATAAAAAAACTCACTCACGAGGTCTACAGCTCACAGAGCCACTAGTAAGTAATAGTACGTATGTACTATTTTTTGGTCAAAGTTGCACCACTTCCGTAGGGAGTACCCACTGTTACCCTACACGTGACCTTCGGGTGGTGCTAAACGATGCAACATAACTGGCCACTGTACTGCCTTCTCGATGATCTTATGGTTCGAAATAATTGCAGTAGCATAAACAAATAAAAACAGCAAATAGTAAGGTGAATAAACTTTTTAATGCCACTCGTTGCCGTGGTTACGTCCAGTTGTCCAGGGGACAAAATTCGAATACAATCGTCTTTTTATGCTATTTAAGTTTATCAAACATACGTATTTATGGTACTTATTCCACCCATCCATCTACTGAGCGTGTTAGTAGTATTTAATACAACATTTGAATAAACTGCACCACCAGTTTTTTTTAGCCTGACTGTGGCTGTATAGACCAGGCCCAATAAACCGATAGGAGTGCGCGGTTGGAGAGTAGCCTGGGGAAAATCAAAACATCCGACACGACCACGCGTGTGGTTTGGAACACTGGAATACTCTAAGTTTGCGCTCCAGTGAGATTGGTTGAGCGGTTTCAACCGAATCTGAGGCGTGAGTGGAATCGAGCTACTGGGAGTTTTGTCGCTGGTTCACTAAACCTAGCCTAGCTGAGAAGAGTCCAGCAAGAAACTCAGCTAGGCCCGACCAGGGTCGGACTGAGTCGGCGCCACTAGTGTCCCTTGGACGAAGGGTCAAGATAACACAAAAAAAGTTAATCCATCCAGTACTACTTTATCGTCGTGTGTCACGTCGCGTGCTCGCCCTACTATCCGTCACCACATACAACATCTCTGAAACTATATAGTGTCCGCAAATCAAACCGACGACGACCGAATTGATATCGCTATCTCTTGCATCCTCGCATGGTATTACGAAGTGTCTCACATTTCTTATGACCTCAGTCGTCACTTTGGTTTGCGGGCACTATAGTACTTTTTAGTACTTTATTGCTAAGAGATAAAGTCCAGAATTTTATAATAATGTGAGCATAAACCTAGATAAGCCGTCAATCTAATCTGAACCCTATTATATTGAGTCAAGATTGGTATGCCATTGTGTTTTATTTAACGATTGTGCTGCATAGATATGCCAAGTTGTTATTTTATAGTCTAATTTAATGCAATTGAAATTGAATTGATGGCACTTTTACATTTTATTAGTATTACACATTCGGAGTAAAACGATTTTTATACAAACGCCTTAAGGGAGGCGTACAGCGACATCTACCAGAAGACTCATGCTTCATTAACGAAGATCTCTGCTCGGTGCCTAAATTTTTAACGGCTTATGTACATGTAAGTTATGTTTTTATTACAGGGATTTATAGTTACGGAAATTCCATTTATGCGGGTTACTAGACCAATCCAAAATTAAGTTTTGTGGCCCTTAACTTTTGATATTTCCACCGAAAAGACGCGAACTTAAATCTGACAATGACCCAAGTAAGCTGTGTTCGTTGAAATCTGATTGTATGCAAAGTTTGACAAGTTTCTATGGGATGACAGCTGCCGGCGCCATATTTGACGATGACCGGCCTGTGATCGTATGTTGGTGCAACCGACACTAAGCAGGTATTTGTTACTTAGGGACTTTTGCTCGTAACCCGACGAAATGTTCATTTATGAATACGTAAATGATCCGAATCTGAATCTAGACACATTTTTATTCATGTCGCCCGACCCACTTTATAAATTTATGGCCGAGCATGCGTGGCGTGACCGAGTGTACAAGTATATGCACTAATCAACGCCTTAGAGGTCGATGACACGACTATATCACAATAGGTTAGGTTAATTCTTATGTGAGGTTGAGTCATGATGGATTTTATTACCTATCAGTAACTATTTATGCTGAGGGCCTACTACTAACTTCGTATCGTACTATTTGATTTGATCAGGGTTGTGAAATGAACTTAGAATTTATTTTTTAAATGAAATGAATCAAAATTAATTAAATAATTATTTACTAACTTTAACTATAAGCCTACTAACAAAATTGGATCACTGTTATCTGTAAATAAATACAATTTCAATTTGTATCGTGCAGTCCCTTTCACTCTCGTGTTATACACATATGAGTAAAAGGGACGGCAATATACGAAGTTCGGATTTCGAATTAAGCCCTCTGGTTTGTTTTTAATGGGCTTCTAGCTTCAAATGACCTTCGATCTGTAACTCTCCGTTTTCTCCTGTTTTATATGGCTTATCGTATTAAGAACAGCGGGTTTAACGACCCAGGTAGGGCCTAGCTGTTTCTTGCTGGCTCTGTTCTCAGCTAGACTAGGTTTAGTAAACCTGCGACAAAACTCCCAGTAGCTTGTTTCCACTCACACCTCAGATTCGGTTGAAACCGCTCAACCAATCTCACTGGAGCGCAAACTCTTAGAGTATTCCAGTGTTCCAAACCACACGCGTGTTACCAGCCTATGGATACACGCATTGCCAACACTTTAAAGATATATACACTCTTTTCTTCAACCCCAGCGATGGCCAGCATGACTATTAAGCTTTGAAAAGGTTATTTATTTATTTAAACTTTATTCCACAAAAACAAATGACTCAAAATGGCGGACTTAATACCTCAACGCATTCTCTACCAGTCAGCCATAGGGCTAAACAGAATCCTGCAAAGGTGTTATATGTTGTATCATTTAATTGGTGGAATCAGGAGTTACTCTGCGGAATTTCATAATACAATTCTAGTAGAACAAAGAATATTGTTCTAGATGTATCACTGTTAAATACTGCACTGTTCCAAACTTACATCCTATGATAATTGAGCAAATTATAATTATATGATTTGGGTCATACGCGGATTTAGGTTCGAGTCTTTCCTGTGGACATGCCAAAAGTTAAGGCTACAAAGCTTAATTTTGGATTGGACCAGTAACCCGCATAAACAGTGTCTCCCTTTCTATAAATCCCTGTAATACAAACATAGCTAACATGCACATAAACCGCTAACTATTGACCACAGCACGATTTTTGTTTTTTCATATAAGTATGACCCATTTGCTTTATCAACTATGTCAACCAAAGAATAGTCTAAGAGTTATATAGTATATAAATAGCGTAGCTACTACTAAACTAATAAAATCCCAGTTACCGTGCGTGAGTGGAGTATCGATTGAATGAACCCAGTCGCAGTGGCGCCCAACGTGAGGCCACCCCAAACTATGAGAAGTCGCGATTTACAATGTATAGTATTGTATTCCTTCTGGTGATTAAGCCTAAGAGGCATATTTATATCACAGGATATATTAAAATAACAGTTACCGTGCGTGAGTGGAGTATCGATTGAATGAACCCAGTCGCAGTGGCGCCCAACGTGAGGCCACCCCAAACTATGAGAAGTCGCGATTTACAGATACTATATAATACACATAATAGGCATATTTATATCACAAGAGATATTAAAATGGCAGTTATGCGTGAGTGGAGTATCCATTGGCTATGACCTAAACATGTTTTATAGTGTCACTAGCGACCAGCCCCGGCTTCGCACGGGTGCACTATTTAATGGATGTTATTATACATATAAACCTTCCTCTTCAATCACCCTATCTATTAAAAAAAGCCGCATCAAAATCCGTTGCGTAGTTTTAAAGATTTAAGCATACATAGGGATATGGGGACAGAGAAAGCGACTTTGTTTTATACTATGTAGTGATTCGAACCAGTTTTTAGAGACGATCGAATATTTGTATTGGACTACCTACAATTAGAGCAACACAAAAGACAAAAATGAGAGGTAGACTACAGCATAGTTGACGAGTACTAAAAACGCTCCAAACTGATAGGCAGTGAAATGTGACGTCACAGTGTAATGGCCTCATAATCCGCATGGAAAAAGGAGTATTTTTTAATTTTATTCGTGAAATATTGCGTTTAAGGACATTGTTGACATACAATTTCTTTTTTTATAGAAACATGAGAATTCTATTGGTAACTTCAATCAATTTACATTTGGACTATTAAAAAAATAGTTGCGAATCTTTAGTACCCTACAGTTCTATGATTTTGGTTAATTTGTCTGATTTACTATTAATTGTAATAATTTGATGGTTTTCTATTTACATTTTAACACTGTGGTATAATTTTTTACAGGTGTCAAATACATAGTTGCGAGCACAATCGCGGTGGATTTGCGCTCAAGAAACTGAAGGATAAAGAACAAGGAAATAACGAAAAATTTCGTGAGTTTAATCGTTCTTAGTAGTATAATTTTAACAATGTCTCACATAACTTTCAATTCAGCTATAACACTTCAACACGTGTCTGTGTGAGGGCGTCAAATCGAACGGTTGTAAAGACTTGTTTTACAGCTTTCCAGTTAAATTTATTTGGGCCACCATATTGTGCAGCTCATGAAGCCTAAACTGTGAACATTCCATTCCATTACTGAATTTCATCACAATAAGCAAACAATATACTAATGGCTAAGCATTCAGAAGTTAACCCGCCAAATTGACTAGCAGACGGCATGTAAACTTTTTGGCACTCTGCCCATCGTAACACAAATAGAGTAATCTACGTCTGTTTCGTTAACTGTATTATATATAGCAGGGCCATTGACATTGGACAATGAGGTATCGGATATGCGATATGTGTGATGAGACAGCGCTATGGTATAATCCGTCATATTGTTTTTATCGAAACTAGACATGGTCATGTTAGTCGGGACGATTTGAGGATGCCAAGGATACTCATGCACAAATTTAGAAATTGAGGAAAAAAATAAAAATTTAGGCACCGAGCAGGATTTTGTACCTGCGACCTCCCGGCACTCGCGGCCAGTCGCTCTAGCCAACTGAGCTTATATATAGGTGCAACTGCCACTCGGACCGATTTTTTTTCTTTTTGTTCCTGTTCGGCCTGCTATCCGGCCAGCGACAGATAAAGTAGGGGGACGGGCCCGAAATTCCCCAACCGTTCCTTAATTTATACAAACGCCTTAAGAGAGGCGTACAGAGACATCTACCTCAGGCTTCATTAACGGCAAGAACCTCTCAAATCATGTTGAAAACCTTGTATTAATTAAGCAGTACCGCTACTAACGTAAATGACAAATTTAGAAACAAAGGGAAAATTTAGACACTGAGCAGGACCGAGCCCCTCTCAGACCAAGCACTCGCCATATGATCCTGAACTACTCGCGATCTATAATAATAATAATAATAATCTCCTCTCATGCTGCATCTCCTCAATAGTGCATGGCAGAGATAGTATCCGCTAGGTGTACACATCCCAATACATTATCGTATCTCAAAGGGGCGTCTTCGTGTTGGATCTGTATCCCCATGAACGCCTTCCAAAAGGACCGGACATTAAGCCGTGATATCCCAAAGGAGAGATACAAATAATAATAATTCTTTTGTTTCAGGCTTAGCCCATATAACAACACAAAATTACACTATTACATTAAGAACATTATATCCAATACATAAACTAAAAATACATTAAAAAATAATAAATAAATTAGAATGTCAGAGAAAAATAAATAATAAAACAATTAAAACCATTACGTTACAAAAATATCATGCAATTTAATTCAATTTTTAATTAGCTCATTAGGTTGAATACATTTTGTCTGGATTCCATATGAATGGAGTTCCAGTGCCTCCATAGTAGGGAATGCAATCCCGACTCGAGATTGCAAATTCGAGATCCCGCGGGATTAGAAATATCAATCCCGCGGGATCCCGGAATTTTTGGATCCCGTCTAGTTTTAAAAAAATAATAAATTTGGATGACTAAAAAAGCTAATAACTGCTTGTTTGTGATAGTGAGGTTAAGTAAAATAACATATTACTCGAAAGAAAATAAAAAACTTTATTCTTTAATCTTACCAACCAAAAATAATTATCAGGTTTAAGGAAATTAACATAGGTAAATTAGGTAATCAAAATAATAAACATATTTCAAAGGAATTAGGAAGTAGTTACCTAAGACGAGAGATTTTGAAAATGACTCCTTAAAAAACAAAGGGTATTAATAGTATCCCAATCCCATCAATCTCGAACGGGATCTCGTCATATGATGCGTCGGGATTGATCCCGAAAAATTACCTGCTGGGATTGCATTCCCTACTCCATAGTGGACTGTGAACATTTTCTTTAATGGCTCCAAGGAGGTTGTTGGGACTGTCATGTACGCGGCGCATCAGGGAGGCAATGCGCTTGAAACGATCAAAAGCCTTGAAATATGATGTAAACAAAAATTAGATTCCCAGCATTGTCAGAACTAGTAAAAGGTACACGTAAGCGATAAGCGTAATGCTCCCAATGTGTAGTCATGACTTCGGTTGATGGGTTCCGAGAAAATATTTGGCAGTGACCATCGAACTTGAATGATAGATATGTGAGCTACATTCAGTGATGAGCGCACTGATGATATCACTTCGCACATTAAGAGGGTCGATATAAAGTCACCGGATATTTTAGTAGGTGTCTCAGTTTCAACACATATTAATGGCCATAATTTATTATAATAAAACGGATATCAAATTAAGACAAAAAAAAACAAAATTTTTGTTTGTAAATAGGCTTAACCTAGCTCTTTTACACGTCATTTTAATACTAAGTATACATATATTTTACATAAATGCGGCTTTATCTTCTATAAACTCATTTATAGTGTAATAAAAAAGAGATAGCGTTTAATAGGTATGACAAAAAATTATCGATTATTAAATCGATTGATTTTCACAGCCGATTAATCGTAACATAAATTATCAAAGAATATTGTAAGCTACCACCTTGGACATGAGAATATTAGATGTCTAATAAGACCTGGTGAAGACTCTGGCATCATGAGGACATTTCTAGCAATGAAGCTAATATTGAAGCCACGCCCCTTGGTATTGCGAATTTCAAAATATCCGGATTTGCTCAGATATTATCACGATACTGATCATGATATGAGTGTATCGCTTGATAATAATCACCGTAGGACCGACCCAATAGGGGAAATTAAATAAAAAATCGATTACTGAAAAAAACGATTATAGTTTCTTCAAAAATCGATTGTTTTTTAATCGATTTTAATTTGAGCAAAATAATAATCGATTTTTCAAGACGGAAATGACATCCCTAGCGTTTAACGCTTGACTTAAATGTACTCATTGACAATTTCAGCATATTAGAAGGTAACTTATTGTAAAACCGTACACAGTTCGATGTCTCACTATTTGTATGAAAAAAAACGGTTTTCACCACACCCACCTTTTACAGCAACATGTTAATATTTAAGTATGTTTACCTATAAATTCCTTTTATTAGGTTCAGGTACTATTTTGAAATACTGTTTTTGTACAGCAATTCAATACAGATCATAGATTTTTTTTTGTAATAGAAAACTGGTCATGAAAAAATATAATTACCCATTTACTAGTGCCATTCCTTGTGCGCTTTTCGCTACCCGGACATAGATAGCACTCTAGTAAATGATGTAAAACATGGAAGATATTTTTAGAAAGGAAGAAAGAAAGAAAAACATTTATTTATGCGTGACTATACAAAAATAAAATAAAGAGAAATAAACGTAATTAATAAAAAAACAAGGAATCGCCACAAAAAGGTTTCGCCTCAGCGTAATGCCGACTCAGGGAGATGGCGCTGATCTTCCGGCGAAACCTAGGTTGTTAATGACGGTGTGTGTAGCACGCTTCGTCTAAAAATTGAACGCGACCTGTTACAACTTGACACCGCCGTCTTGTCACGTCGGGCCGTCACATGAATGTCCAACTGCCAAAAGGTGCGTCCAAAAATGGCGGGGCCTGCTACACATTCACGACTACAATTGAAAATAAGATAGTATAGCAATTATAATTTATAATAATTCATTTTTTTTTTATATTATAATCATTTTTCTAAGAAACTCGGTTACTGTTGTCTCCTCGCTGACGGGACAGAATAATAACAAGAAAAAGTTGATTGACCCACATACATTAATAATTGGATGCTGTTATGCAATAATGTGTCAACGTAATAGTAAAACGTATAGTAGGTTGACAAATTATCGCATAACATCGTCTAATTATCACCTGTCTCTTTTAACTTGAGCCGTAGACCTTTTACAGCACGAGAACAAAGGAATTCTTTGTGAACGATTTGCACAAATTCCGGCCATTTTAGCGGGTGAAGCCACGGAAAGATAATCACAGAAACTAACAGACACAACTAATTATGAGA
Organism: Epiblema foenella; assembly: GCA_963556455.1. NCBI lineage: Eukaryota > Metazoa > Arthropoda > Insecta > Lepidoptera > Tortricidae > Epiblema > Epiblema foenella. Next base: position 2,227,266 of record OY747119.1, on the reverse strand, counting down.
ATCTGTCTGAAATATCCAATCATTTTCATATTAATGTGAATATAATTGCCTGACTCACGACACAACTTACCGTGCTCAGTCTGTAAGTTTTTATATTTAGTGTGGGTTGCACCAAACCGTCTGTAATCGCATAATTTTAAGAGGTAGGGCATAGTAAAATGTCACCTTGCTCGAATTTGGAGCAGCTCAACTGGGAAGTACCTCCGCCTTGCAGAAGACCACAGCCATAATAACATTATCTACTATACAAGTATGTAGTGTTGTGTTCCTGGAGGTGAGCAAGGTTGCCAGAGCTCCCGAGGATGCACTGTGTTGAGAGCGAGGGACCTAAATGTGTCCCGTCTGCTGTCAACACAGTGCATCCTAAAATCTTATAAAGGGTCGCACGCAACGCGCACGTGACTTCTTTGGAGTTGCGGGCGTCTATAGGCTGCGGTGGCCGCTTACCATCAGGTGGACCGTAAGATTGTTTGCCATCGGTGTTGTATAAAAAAAAAACAGTATTACCGCTTTCTCTAGTAAACGGTATAAGTTTTTTTAGGGTTCCGTACCCAAACCTGACTGTGGCTTTATAGGCCAGGTCCAATAAAGCGATAGGAGTGCGCGGTTGGAGTGTGGCCTGGGGAAAATCTATGACATTTATTAATTTATTCATGTCAGGACAACCAACTGCAGCAAAACGATGTATGTAACACATTGAATATTAACAGCAGAGCCAATTATAGAATCTCACAGGTAGCGCTAGTGTTTATATACTCCAACGCCGAGAAATAGAATAAATAGAACATCGTCAACGAGTGATTAAGCGAAATCTCAAAATAAATGTGCAATATTTTCGCAATTCGCGAGTCGAATGAGTCAAACGACGATAAAGGCGTTAAGGGGCTCCTACAGGGTTGCCAACTTAGGGGTTTTACCCCTAAATTTAGAGGGGAAATAAGGAGCATGGGATTTTTTAGGGGCTTAATAATTTTAGGGGTATATTTAGGGATTATTATTATATATAACATTATTAAAAATAAGCCCCGGAATCAACTATCCATTGAAATGCTGCAAAGCGTGTTGATAGTCTGATTCGCACTACAGAGATCAGGATCTTGCGTTAAATTGACTCCATCTAATAAAATGTTAAAAATGTTCTATGTGCATGTGTGACCATAATAAAGTCGAACCATTAGAGCAAAACTATTTAATATTTGAGATACTAAATAATGTATAACAACATTAAAGAAATTGAGACACATAATTTGTTTATTTTAATGAATTCTCAAAGAAGCTGAAATGTTTTTTACTAGATAGACCCTATTACTCTTTGAAAGAATATTTCGAGAAGATTTATGATTAATGTTTATGTATTTAGGTCATTTTAATTTTATGAAATTGTGTATTATAATAATTAGTATTCAAATTGTTTTTGTTATGAATATTGAATTTTATTGTAAACTTAGGCTATAATTTAGTGTAAATTTTGCATGCCATATTGTGGCGGAACATACATCATGTAATTTTACTACCACTGACATGTTAATTGTATCAACTTTGTGTATGTTTTAGCAAAATAAATGATTGATTGATGATTGATTTATTTTGTATTCAGGGGATTTTCCGAAAAAAATGTTTAGTTTTAGGGGGTTTTAACTTAAGTTCTAGGGGTAAAAAAAAATTGGAGTTGGTAACCCTGCTCCTTACTCCTAATGACCTTCGGACTGTAACTCTCCGTTTCCTCGTGTTTTTTATGGCTTATCGTATTATGAACAACGATGTTTACCGATCCGATCATGTCTTATGCATGTGTAGCTTTTGCTCACGTGCCTATGACATCGCTCAAGCCGCTTCAGGTCAGGCACGTATCCAGACTTTTGGTTCGGGGGGGCAAACATTAAAACATCTATATTTTTATTTACCTACTTATTGAAAGAACACGCAAGCGAATAAATAAACAGAGGGCTAAAAACGTTTTCGGGGGAGGATAAATCCCAACTATCCCCCCCTCTGGATACGTGCCTGCTTCAGGTCATTCAGAATCGTTTTCTCCGCAGTGCGACTGGTGCTCCGTGGTACCAGACGAACCTAAGTCTGCACCACGACATGAGGACTGGAAATTTTAGGGCAGAACACCTGTTTTTTGGAAGTAACTTTTGTGGAGATGAGTTAAAAATAAATCTCTTGCGTTGATAGAGACGGCAATAAGGAACATTTCATATATATAAGCGAATAAACAACATACTAGTATCGAAAATAGCTTTTTGGATCACGACATGGATTCGAACCCGGGTTTAATATGAAATTTAATTATGTATATGTATGTCTATTTGTGCACTCGTAGCTCCCTAACGGATGAACTGATTTGGGCGCAGTTTTTTAGTCCAGTCTTGATGGCGGAGATAGTTTTTTGTATGGTAAATTACCTATTTTTGGCCACCCCTTAATAAATGACCACTTCGCAAAAATATGCACAACCAATTGTTGGTATTTCTGCAATGAAATAAATAATATTAAAATAACTGGCTGGATTCATAGCTGAAATCATGTATTTTGTTAAAGGCAATCTTCACTGCACAAATTTCATGGCTAGTAACAGTAACTGAATGTCATTCTCTTAAATGGCCAGTTACTGTTGATTTACCCTATGTCGAGGTTTTTTATTTTATTTTATTCAGTGCAATTTAGCATATTTTCGACTTATTTAGCCGTAAAATTTTACATTTAGCATATTTTTTAGCACAGTTTCCTCAGGTCAGGAACACTCATGAATCTGTTAAAAAATATATCCTATCTTTGAAAATCCAGTCCAGATCGATGTTTAATGTGTATTATGTAATGGAAATTGATTTCTTAATATTATCACAAGCAAAAATAATCTGAAGATTGAGAATTTTTTAGCAACATATGGTATATAAATTGGATTGGAATTGGACCACTACTAGAGTGGACTATACAGCCAACTTTTATTTAATTGTAGCTACTTTAAATGAGAATTAAAGACGCAATATTGATGAATAGCACTATAATTATTTAGCATTATCTTCAGAAATTTTATTTAACAAAACGAAATTTCGAGCTGGCAACACTGAATTTATTCTAATTCGCGCAGTTCAAGTTAGACAACAAGTTGTAGTAGCCACCAGGTAATTCGAGACAAAGTACTTATCATAAATATCTCGCTTGGGTTTATCTAAAACTGTACTTGTAAAACTCTCATACTGTATAAATATTTACCATCGCTGTACCCACCTGAGTGCTCATTACCTGACTCATAAAACGTAGCCAATTACTTTCTATAGACACGTAGCTGGTATGTGTGAATGTAGATAGATATGTTGTTGCTAGGGGATGATATTGACTAAAGGTGAATTGCCACTAATTTTATATAAGCAAAGCAATTTAATGGAATTGACCATCGGTAATGTAGAGACGCAGTTGGTAGACATTACCGTAAAGGGCAAAAATATGTATAAAAACACAACATCTCAAAAAAGTACATCATCAGTACTAAGATCAGTAAAAACCCTTCTACGGGTCCGTAATTCCGCATATGACCGGTGACGTGATGGACGGGCAACTACGGAAGCCTACACTGTGACACTGTGACTACGAATTATATTTATAATAAAATCCCCCAAAACACCTTTCAGTTTCCCATTCAGATCTCAACTGCGTCATCCGTCAACTCTTTCACCACTCGTAAACAATTCAAAATACATTCGATCGTTCCTTATTCATCTTCTAACAGCCAGCACTGTGTGAGCAGTCATCAAATAGTACCAATCCATCAGTAATATTGTAAGTAGCTGGTGTCTTTTAATAAAGACCGATTATGTCATTTTAACTTCATTTAAACGGCTTTAAAAAAGGTTCTCAATTCGGTTGCATGTTATTTATTTTTAAGTGTGTGTTACCTGAGAACTCCATCGTTTATAAACCAATTTGGAAAACTCTTTTGCAATATCTTGACTACAATCGTAGAGAATTGCATTAACCGTACAGCGACCTCATTTTTTCTGTGGTACATGGGTCACAAACAGATTTATGTTCACATCTGTTCTGTGGACATATAAGGGCTAGAAATCCTATTTTGTTTGGTTTTACTTAAAATCTAGATAAAAGGAATGTATGTGTCTAGATGTCACTACATAGTATAAAACAAAGTCGCTTTCTCTGTGCCTATATCCCTATGTATGCTTAAATCTTTAAAACTACGCAACGGATTTTGATGCGTTTTTTTTAATAGTGATTGAAGAGGAAGGTTTATATGTATAAAAACATCCATTAAATAGTGCACCCGTGCGAAGCCGGGGCGGGTCGCTAGTTTATGTAATAAATTGATAACTTACATCCACCTCTTAACTATTGTCCGTAGCCGTACTTACCTAACGTTATTGTTTTTTTAAATTTTCCAGTGATCCAACAAAAATAACATAATCCTAAATATAGTGTGACATGTCAAGTTAATCAATATGAGGACTTGTAACTACCAAAATTAGACGCAATATCAAACAAAGGAGTTACCATCTGGGTCACAGCGCAATACGCCTAAATAGAAAGGACGGCCCCAAGTTGGGCGCCAAAATTATCGATCGTTTTCCCTTTTAAACAAAGGATATCGTGCAGGCTAATTATAACATTATCTGTACCGTGGGCTTGTTTCCATTATAATTAGAACCATATAATAAGCATTCGTACTAATATATATACGTACGTATAACAGAATTTGTGTGTTTTTACCTGTCTTGTGTTCAATTCAATTATTTATTGTCCCAATGTGAGTGATTATATAAATGGTAACAAAGATATTGAAGTTCGTCAAAAACAAGCCAGTGTTTGGCGCACATTATTAGACTAGACTAGATAATCAAAATGAATGAATTATGTCAAATAAAAATTAATAGTCAAGATTTTGAATAATAATAAAAAGTGTCAACGTCATGTCATGAAAGTGCGGATGTAATGTCAATTGTACAATACAAAACTAATAAGTGATAAAATAATAATGGATATGTCAGTATGATGTCAGTATAATAAGTATAATAATATTTTAGAAAAGACAGAATGGCTAAAATATTTGTAAACACGTTGTATAGTCAACTACAGAGATTTTTTTTTATTGAAAGTGGGATGTCTCTTGTGGAATGTGCAAACGAACGACAAATAAATAAGTAAGTCGAGTAACATACCGTAAGTGTTTCACGAGGTCACAGAGTGGGAAAACAAAGGTAACATATCTATGTAACACTGAGAAAAGCCCCTCGTTGGGCGCCAAAATAAGTATATCGATCTGGGTCCGCTTTCTCATTATCATGCATTGCGGACACCGTGCCGGGGCGGTGGTTGAATGAAGTTTCCGCTGTCCTTGTCAGACACGGGAGAACTGTATATAGTACCTCTATTTCACACTAGTTTTTGTAATGGTATGTAGGTATAGCTAAGGTCTATTTCTGTCGGGCCAATAATTAATGTTTTGTACTTAAAATATCAAGTCGTTTATGAGTCGGATGTAGGAAGGGAAACTATTATGCCTCTTTCAATATCGAATAATTTATGTATAGGTATACCGCACTTACCTAAGGTCTAGGGGCTAATGGGTGTCAGCTTACCATTAAGTCAGGCCATTTACTTGTATTGGTAGTAAGAGACGAACACTTTATGTCCGACATAAACACGATCACACGGAGAAAAATATATTTTTCATCTCTTCTGTTCGGAAAGTCCGATTTTCATGAGTAGATAGCCGGGTTGTAAGTTGCTTTTCCGACCCAAGGGTGGAAAGTAAAAAAAAATTGCGCCCGCTACTGGTTGCTGCAGCGCGTGTTATTATTACTGAATCCTTAGAATATCATTTACTATTACTTATATTTCCCATTTATTTTCCCCATAGTCGAAATGAAAAGTAGTGTTTAATTCGGATGAAAGGACCCATTTCACCCTGGAATTATTAGCGCTATCTCGGGTGAAATGGCTCACTTTCAACCCTTAATTAACAATCGACTATTACAATATTACCAGACTGTATTAGTTATAATGGCTACAGATAGGTTTTGTTTACTACACAAAATGTGTTATTACGTTACTAGGTAAGTCGGTAATAGGAACTAGATCATTTCTTGCAAAGAACTAGAATTTTCTATTAATGTGTAAACAAAGTATAGTTATCACGTATAATACAATAAATCAAGTCGTATTTACAATATTTTGCCTTCTGGGCATTATAGCCAGTGATGGGGACTTGGGGGGCATCTTCTTTTTATAGTTTAGTTAGTTTAATTAGGTTAGTGATGTATTATTTAACTTTATATTTTAATTGTGTTTTTTATGTTTGTTTCAAGTCATACGACTGGTTAAATAATCAATCAAGAAGAATGTTTTTTAAATAAATAAATAAATAAAGGAAACTAGTTTTTTATGTATTGTATTTATGTATGTAGGTTCACATATCTATGTATTTATGTAAGTTTATGGTGCTTCTTATAGTCATAGTTAGTATTATAGGTTGTTTATACTCTATTTTTCTGTTTCACCTACTCGAGTAATTTAAATTTTCTAGCTTAGTTTCTACTACCCAAAGGTTGTCTGGAAGAGATCGCTTGTTAGCGATAAGACCGCCTGTCGTCTACCACTGTTACATGTATTTTAATTTCTGTTGTTCTTTGAATGTACTTCGTTTGGTGAGCAATAAAGAATATTTGTATTGTATTGTATTTTTTTCCGTGCATGCTAACTACGTAGGTATACTCAAACTCAAACTCAAAATATTCTTTATTCAAATAGGCCTAGCAACAAGCACTTTTGAATCGTCAGTTATATATTACATAAATTGAATCTAATTATTCAGAGCAATTTATTGATGCATATGAAATTTAAAAAAAGACATGAATTACTATAATGTACGTCAAAAGAGAGTATAATAAATTCACAAAAAGATCGTTAATATGTAAAATAAAAACAAAAAATTGTATAATCTAGACAGTTTCTTGAATAAAATCTGAATGTCAAGAGGAAATTTAACGTCAACATCTAATGTCATAGTTATGAAAATAGTCATTAAGATGTAATGTCATAATTATTAAATTATAATTAGTATTTCAACCACAATTATACCCACGGTGTTTTATCATTCATGTAGTCTTTTGTGCTATAATATGCTTTCGATATGAGTTTATGCTTTACATAAGTCTTGAATTTATTAATAGATAAATTAGTCACGTTTGTAGGTAGTTTATTATAAAACTTTACACAATTACACATGAATGATTTTCTTATTTTTTGGAGCCGAGTGGAGGGTACCGCAAGCTTATATTTGTTTCTAGTATTAATATTATGTATGTCACAGTTCTGTATATTTAAGTATACCGGAGTAGTCAGTTTGTACAACGGTATGTGACTGTCTGCCTACCATTCTTCCCTGCCCTCCCCATCAATAATAAATGTCCCCCGAAACAAGGCACTATAAAAATTTCCCGCCTCTCCCCCTATTAAACCGACTTTTTCCACAATGCGTCAAACCAATGTGAACCTTAATCTGTACTAGTAAAGTTATATCTGGAATGGTCTAGTGCAAGTGTTATTTAGTATTCTGGGAACACGGGAAGGGGTGTCTCAAGTGAGTTTCCTTTATTTGTTAGTCTAATTGGGATAAAAATGTTAGGCAGCAATTAGTAATAGTATTTTCCTTCGTCGTCGATTTCAAGTTAAATAAAGGAACGTTACGAGAAGAGGGCGTGTCCAGTTTTTTTTTAAAACCTGAATGTGGCTTTATAGGCCGGGCCCAATAAAGCGATAGGAGTGCGCGGTTCGAGTGGCCTGGGGAAAATCCAGGGGAAAACCTCCGGCACGACCACGCGTGGGGTTTGGAACACTGGAATACTCTAGTTTGCGCTCCAGTGAGATTGGTTGAGCGGTTTCAGCCGAATCTGAGGTGTGAGTGGAATCGAGCTACTTGGTTCACTAAAACTAGCATAGCTGAGAAGAGGGCGTGTCCAGTTTTTTTTTTGAATCTGAATGTGGCTTTATAGGCCGGGCCCAATAAAGCGATAGGAGTGCGCAGTTGGAGAGTGGCCTGGGTAAAATCCTGAGGAAAACCTCCGCCACGACCACGCGTGTGGTTTGGAACACTGGAATACTCTAGTTTGCGCTCCAGTGAGATTGGTTGAGCGGCTTCAACCGAATCTGTGGTGTGAGTGGGAATCGAGCTACTTGGTTCACTAAGGGTCGGTTGCATCAACATACGATCACAGGCCGGTCATCGTCAAATATGGCGCCGGCAGCTGTCATCCGGTAGAAACTTGTCAAACTTTCCATACAATCAGATTTTAATGAACACCGCTTACGATTACAGACGATTTGGTGCAACCCAGCCTAAAACTATAGCCTAGCTGAGAAGAGGGCGTGTCCAGTCTTAAATGGTCTAAGTACTGTAAAAAGCATCGCGGTCATTGTTTTAACATAGTAGTAGTAAAAAATAACGGCTCGCCGTATAAAGATAAAGCAATTTGTAAACTGGGGCCAGGAATCTCGGCGATTACGGCAATTACACCACGGTCGGTAGGTCAGCGACCAGCACTCTCGACGCTCAGTGTTGAAACGGTGTAAGTAAGGGTAACAACTAGTGTCCGACCGAAGTTTCGGTTGCGGCCGGTTTAGGGAAAAAAATCGTGTTTCGGCCAAAGGTTCGGTTTCGGCCAAAAAGCTGCCGAACCTTTCGGCCGCGCCGAAGCTTTCAACATTGTAGTTCCGGATCGCGTTCGGCTAACATCGGCACAGCCGGCAATGTCAAGATACGTATCAATCCAAACAGAAAATGGCCTAAATAGATGAGCGTTTTTAACTGATAAGGACTCACGTTCTAACGTTCATTTAAAAAAATACGTGATTAGTCAGCCGGCCAGGACACGTCCGGACTTTTTTTTTAACTTTTATTTAACTTGCACTGTTCGTGAAGTCAGTGTCGGTATGAAAATTGTTGACAGTATATTTTATTTAAATTTCACACTGCAAACTGCAACCCAAGCTCGCGAATACGCGTCCTCATTTTAAAAGAAAGCTCAAAGTTCACCGACCCCGCAGTACAGTCGGCCATTGATAAACTTAATTGCTATAATGAGGCTAATTTTCGTATGGCGTCAGCGTTGAATCAGAGCTCTGTTATGGCGTATTAGATATGACATCTTATGGGTTGTACGGAGCATTGAATTATAGAGAAATCTTTATGGAAATAGATATCCTAACCATACCGTCGCTGTACATATTTGAAATAATCATGTATGTTAGGAAGAATTTATACAATTTCCCAACGAACACTGATAAGCTAATAACTACAAGATACACAAAATAACTTTTTACAGACCAGTGAAGACGAAAGTCGTTCTTGGGAAATTGTATAAAATTCTACAATAAAATTCCAAAACACATTAATGAACTTACAGATTCTACATTTAAATCTTGAAACAAACACTTATTTTAGAAGCATATTATAAGATAAACGATTACATCATGTATAGGGATGTTTGGTAGTGATAGCGTCCCACACAAGTAACACGGAAATATTTTGTCCTATATATGTTTTATATTATAGCATTTTAATTCTGTAGTAGTATGATACTGTTATTATATACATTGTATATTGTTTTGAAAAAATGACACCTCACCGAGTTTCTTACGTCGGTTCTTCTCGAGGCAGAGGTTTATTTTATGAGCCGGTGGTAGTTTTTTGACATTCATAAGTGCATGTAATATGCCTAAATTGAAGAATAAATGATTTCATTTCAAAGAAAAAATATTTATTCGTAGCACAAGAGTTGTGCAGAGTAATATACATAACAAGGATTAAAGTTGGAAAACCAATAGAAACAGTAGTGTTTATTTTGGTAAAATTTCAAAATTACTAGTTGAAGTGTCCGGGGACCATAGGGCTGGCTCGTTCCTTGCCCAGACCCTGGCATTATGAGGACATTTCTAGCAATGAAGCTAATATTGAAGCCCCTTAGGTATCGCGGATTTCAAAATATCCGGATTTGCTCTGATATTATCACGATACTGCAATACACGTCAATATTCTTGTGATACTGATCATGAGACGACTGTATCGCATGATAATAATCACCTTGGAGCCGACCCCATAGGAAAAATAAATAAAATAATCGATTACTGAAAAAGTCGATTGCTTTTCATCGATTTAAATTTGGAGCAAAATAATCGATTATTTAATAATCGATTTTTCAAGACGGAAGTGACATCCGTACACACAAGTACGCGGGCTTAGCTAGTGTTTAAATAATTGAGCTTTGACTGTTCATAAAGCCCAGCATAGCTGCACGCTTACGCCCTAGGTGACCGTAAATATGTAATTACAGTTATCGGCGCCGCAAAGTCTAGACTCTATCGCAATTTACTTTTCACATGGCGGCTATAATAACATGGGTTTTATGACCTCGTGTTTTGATGTTTTCTTGGTATTTCAGGGATATTAGTTTAATGGCTTTTATGGGGTTAACATCAATTTATTGCCAAATTTGGCAAGCGTAGACATGGGGGTTTATTCGTGGTATTTTGCTGATTGAATGGGTACCAAGTGACGATATAAAACTTATATAGATAAATAGATACTTAAAACTTAAAACAGAAAAGACGCGAACCTAAATCCGTGTATGACCCTCATGAAAACTCATGGTAAAGGCACTGTTGAGCTACTGAACTAATAAATAAATATTAGAGGACAATCTTACAGAAATCGAACTAGCCCCATAGTAGGCTCAAGAAGGCTTGTGTTATGGGTACTAGACGACGATATATTTAATAGATATAAATACTTAAATACATAGAAAACATCCAAGACTCAGAAACAAATATTCTTGTTAATCACACCAATACATGCCCTGACCGGGATTCGAACCCGGGACCTCCAGCTTCGAAGGCAGGGTCACTACCAACTAGACTAAAGCCGCCGTCTATGGTCGTTGTGTTCCTGGAGGTGAGCAAGGTTGCCAGAGCTCCGGAGGATGCAGTGTTGAGAGCGAGGGACCAAAATTTGTCCCTTCTGCTGTCAACACAGTGAATCCTCAAATTTTATAAAAGCACGGCAATGCGCACGTGACTCCTTTGGAGTAGCGGGCGTCATAGGCTGCTGTTTCCGCTTACCATCAGAGCGTACGCTTGTTTGCCACCGGCGTTGTATAAAAAAAAACTGGGATTTTCGCCCGCCTTTGGGTTCGTCCCGACCACGCTTTATCAAGTACTAGCGACCCGCCCCGGCTTCGCACGGGTGCACTATTTAATGGATGTTATTATACATACAAACCTTCCTCTTCAATCACTCTATCTATTAAAAAAACCGCATCAAAATCCGTTGCGTAGTTTTAAAGATTTAAGCATACATAGGGATATAGGGATATAGGGGTAGAGAAAGCGACTTTGTTTTATACTATGTAGTGATGATCAGATTTCAATGTCGCTACCAGTGTTGCCAGGCCCTTGGAACGAAAGTTACGTTTCTTTTCTTGAAAAGTTACACTATATATGCAGAAGTTACATTTTTTATATTTTTCGTAATTACTTATGAAAAATATTTGTGAAAACATACAGCTACAATTCGGCGAGCTCGGCGACAGAATTACACCATACTGATACCGACGACGAGATCCCGCCCATCTCAAGTGTCATACATAGTTGCGACAGGCGGACACAGACAGAGTCGTACCATGTAGGTTCTTTTATCACTTATTCTGTATGGAAGCCTATAAATTGTCTCGCTTGGTCCCTTTTAGATACAATTGACCTTTCTTTTTAAGCCTTCCTCTCCCGGCGAAAAAAATAAACAATAGCATTGTTTTGTTATGATCCCGGGGATCCCAGGGACCGGTAGACGACGGAACGGACGTAGATTCATTATTCTCAAAAGTTACGAAAATTTCCTTTACAACATAAGTTACTTGGACGTTACGCGAGCCGGTTAAAAGTTACGAAAAATGTAATAAATGTAACCAGCTGGCAACAATGGTCGCTACTGTATAATTAAGTATTCAATAAGCCAGGACCTTAACCTAGGCCTATAGGGCGTGCGCCCGCGCAGTCAACGACCCGGCGGGTGACGAGGCGTGGGTTCGGTGCCGGTGGAAACCTGCTCAGACTATATTCTAGTCATGCGCAAAATGTGTCAGGAAACTGATAATATTTATATACTTCATTCCTCCACTGTGAAGTATATCACTAATTTAGGGCACACCAATTCAGTTCAGTAGCTCTGCAGTGCCTTTACCATGAGTTTACATGACCGTACTCGCTAGCGACTGCGTAAAAAAATATATGGGTTAAAGTACAGCGCCTCTGGCGGTTACGCAATAGAACTTAGAATCGGCATGCTAAATCGTTTACGCAGTCGCTAGCGAGTACGGTCATAGGGCATTTTCCAAAATAAATATCAATGTCAAATATCGCTGTCCCATGACTTTGGAGTACTTTTTTTCTATTAAATGTTGTTCTAAACTAAAGTATAATGTTTGTTTGTAAAAATTGTAAAATAACTCGTTTACTGTATAATTATGGCGAATAATCCCTTTTAAACCTACTAAAAGTTTTTTTTTATCATATAAACCGAAGAAAAGGTGCAGATTTTTTGGGTGTCCCACGTACACTTTGCTAACTTTGAGGCGAAGTTTAAGTATATCTGTCTCCTTCTAGGCCGGAACATGGCTGTTGTGTGAATCGATTATATTATCGTTTAATGCAAACTCATGGTGTGGTGGGCTCACAGCAATTCGTGGATTGCATCACTCTTAACCAACTATCTACCGCGGACAACCCTCTTGATGCCGAGTCTTTCAATAAATTCACTCTTCTAATTGCTACACACAAAATTTCCAGCCAGATTCGAAATTTGAATTGGGAAACGGTCGATCCGCCATCCTGCCGCTTCCGCCGCGGCCCCAATTGAACGCGTCCTGCGGAACGCTGCGTCCGGAACCCACCTGCGCGTGCGCCGGTAAAGTGGTTAAAGTTCGAATTGTAGACACACTATTTTAAACAGACCCCCTACTTTGATGAGCGGTCGGCAGAAAAAGGCATATGGTATAAAACTATGGTCAGCGAACCACCGAAAATACCTTGGTTCTGTAAGTCTCAACTAAATAGACAACAAGTTGTTATTATTAGTATGCGGCTGCGCTCCGGGCACATGCCACTGAATGTGTTCGGGCATTTGATGAGGGTGGTTGATTCTCCAAATTGTTCGATGTGTGGCGTGAGAGATGATACCTACCACGCATTGGTGGAATGTGCTCGGATCGGAGCAGACCGCAGAACATTTGAAACACATGCCAAACTTAAATTAAGTGACGTAGGTTTATGTAACATATTATTATCTGACCCCACATCTAAATTGGCAACAAAACTGTATCAATTAATGATTAGGTTTATAAATTGTAGGTAATAAATCATGTAACACCTATTAGGCCGGCGTCATCGCTCAGCGACGAAGGCCTTTTTTAGGGTTCCGTAGCCAAAATGGCAAAAACGGAACCCTTATAGTTTCGTCATGTCCGTCTGTCCGTCTGTCCGTCTGTCCGTCTGTCCGTCTGTCACAGCCGATTTACTCGGAAACTATAAGTACTACAGTGATGAAATTTGATGGGAATATGTGTTGTATGAACCGCTACAAAATTATGACACTAAATAGTAAAAAAAAGAATTGGGGGTGGGGCCCCCCATACATGTAACTGAGGGATGAAAATTTTTTTTTCGATGTACATACCCGTGTGGGGTATCAATGGAAAGGTCTTTTAAAATGATATAAAGTTTTCTAAAAAACATTTTTCTTAAAGTGAACGGTTTTTGAGATATCAGCTCTCAAAGTCGTAAAAAGTATGTCCCCCCCCCTCTATTTTTATAACTACGGGGTATAAAATTCTAAAAAAAATAGAGGTGATGCATGCTAATTAACACTTTCAACGATTTTTGGTTTGATCAAAGTATCTCTTATAGTTTTTGAGATAGGTTGATTTAACTGTAATTTTGGTTAAGTTATTTTTGCTGTTTTATAGATACTAGTACGGAACCCTTCGTGCGCGAGTCCAACTCGCCCTTGGCCGGTTTTATTCTAAATAAAGATTGAAAAAAAAAAAACAGACCCCAGAGATCAAGCGCAAAATCGCAATGGCTAAAGACGCAATGACACGCCTTCTAATCCATTGGAGAAACCGAAGCATAAGTGTCCACACTCGCAGTCGCTAGCGAGTACGGTCATGCAAACTCATGGTAAAGGCACAGAATTCATACTCAGGCGATAAAATATTGGAAATGATATAAGCTGTTTATGAATATAAAACTTTCGTGATTTTCAGCGATATTGAAATATAGCAAGCAGACGATCGAGCCGCGCGCGAGCGCGCAGTGCTAGACGCGCGGCTGCCGCGGCTAATTCTCATGACATGATTAAGGGCCACATATTAGTCCGAAAGTCGAGCTATAAGACGTGAGTGGCCCGTTTATTATATTTAAATATGATAAAAACCTTCTTATTTTTTTTTCTTTTTAAATTTATTTATTACACGTAAAGTTTACATACATATATTTCTTTCTCATCTGCCAAACTGTATAACAGTTTGTTGACAGAAAACATGTATGTACATCTATATTGTCAAAATATGGCATTACGAACATGGTGTGGGCATAACGAACGAATCCTCCAGATAAGACATTTTGCCGTAAGCTTAATTAACGCCGTCTTTGTATAAAAATCTTGTTCTAATCCAATAATAGACCGTTTACATAATAACGGTAGTTAAACAATGAGTTCCCATGCAAGTGCTGAACTAGTGGTTATAATTAGTTTAAACATCAGTTAACCAGCTGGTTAACGTTATTAGCCGTGTTAAATATGCAAAATGCGACAATGTTTTAGCAACTTTGAATGGTCGCTACATACTGTTCGACAATATCACTTTATATTTAGAACTAGCGACCCGCCCCGGCTTCGCACGGGTGCACTATTTAATGGATGTTATTATACATATAAACATTCCTCTTCAATCACTCTATTAAAAAAATCCGCATCAAAATCCGTTGCGTAGTTTTAAAGATTTAAGCATAATCATAATCATAATCATATTTATTGGTAATATCGAATTACATGTCAATTCATCATAATATATCATACATTAAATGTAATGTAGGTAGCTATGGTATTGTCAGTACATTATATTAAAAATACATGGTCTTTATCCTCGCGTAATACAAAATAACTCCTTATGATCATAAAACGCCTGCTCGATAAGCCATTTTTTCAGTTTCGTCTTAAATAACGACGCAGTTTGAGCGGCAACTATTTGGTTTGGGAGATGATTGTAAACTTTGCGACCCATGACGTGAGCAAGTTTTCCTGACTTGGCGAGTTTGTGCGGTATGAGGGGAAGTTTTCCAGCGTGCGTACTGCGGGTTATGTACCTACGTGGAACTTCGTTCCTAGCAGGAATTGATTCCACTACGTCTCGCGTTATCACAGCCAGTTGCAATATTAGAAGTGAAGGTAGTGTTAGAATGCCTAAGGCCTTAAATAGTGGTTTCGCGGATACTGTTTGAGCGACGCGCGCTATAGCACGTACTGCACGTTTTTGGAGACGAAATACTCTTTCCCACTCCGCGGCACCCGCCCACAGTTCGACCCCGTACTGCAGGTGCGCATGTACCGATGCGAAATAACAGGCGCGTACCGTTTCCGTCGGGAGGATGCGTGCCAATCGTTTTATGGCGAAACATGCCGTAGCAAGTTTATTGCACACCTTATCAATATGAGAGCTCCAGGTCAGTCCACTGTCTAACTCAAACCCCAAAAATGTTACGTTGGTCCTTTGTTCTATGATATCGCCCCCCGCCAAGACTGACAATGGTCTCATTTGGCGACCAGAGAGGTCAAAACTAATGAGGTGAGTTTTTTTGGTGTTTAAAATAAGACCATTGTTACCAAACCAGGCTGCTATTGTTCTAGCAGTATCATTCAACTTGTTCTCAAGCTCTTCATAAGTCGAGGCACGCACAACAACTGCAACATCGTCAGCGTAGATGAACGTTTCGCCACTGCTGATTGCATTTGGCAGGTCGTTCAATAATAGGGAGAACAGGATATTCGATACTGACGAACCTTGTGCGACACCCATACTTGTGATCGCTGCATCAGATCGTACGCTACCACTGTCAGCAACAACTACCTGCTTCCTGTTCCGCAGTAGGTCCGTCATCAACGCCAACGCGGGACCTTCCAGGCCATAATGCCGCAATTTGTTGGTCAGGAGGTTATGATCCGCAACGTCGAATGCTTTAGACAAGTCGCAGCAAATTACTGCGACTTGGTTCTTAAGCTCACGGGCCTCTAATATCTGACGAACGACGGCTCGTGTTAATGTGGTCGTTGAGCGCCCTTTCCGATACGCGTATTGTCTATTTGACAATGCGTTAGTCGTGATAAGAAAGTCCGTTAACCTAGAACTTATGCCGTGCTCAAATATTTTGGCAAGCACCGGGATAATCGCTACGGGTCTATATGCGTCAATATCATTCCTCTTTCCCTTCCCTTTGTATAACGGTGAGATCCGGCTCTCTTTAAGTGGATCGGGAAAGACGCCCTCGCGAAGGCATCTATTGTAGGCAATGGCGAGTATTGGAGCTATTTCAGCTGCGACGGAGTGGATAAGCGTTACTGAGATGTCGAAAATGTCCCGAGTTGGTTTCTTGGCTATGCGCGAGGTGATAATGCGAAACACCTCGTCCGGAGTGAACGCCGTTAGCCTGACGCAGCGGTCGGCGGGCGGGCAGGCGGCGCGCAGCGCGCCGAGCGCGCGGGGCACGTCGTCATACATAGGGATATAGGGATTAGGGACAGAGAAAGCGACTTTGTTTTATACTATGTAGTGATGGTCATAAGTCGTAACACGAACTTTTGAATTGCAACCAAAGCCTAGCCCCTTTAAACCTTTTTCTACTCCGGTACTTTTATGTGTCAATTATATGGTCCCGCAAACGAATATAAAAGCGTGTCTTATGCAATTTAAAAAGTTTATCTAGTCTATTCTTCATAGTGACCCTAGGGTTATTATGTGATGTAATGCAACTGCTAACAGAGGTGCCCTGTGAACCCAAGAAATAAAAAAAATCAACACTAAATTTACAACGAAAATCAAAACTGCCAACTTAACAAACACAAACAACTGAATTTATATGGTTTGAAAAATTGAAACAATAACAAAACTGAAATAATTACTGTCAACATAAGGAAAAACGCAAGTCAGTAAATGACAGTTGATTTTTTTTTACCGTGTCCATGATTACGTTCTGTGGACTGTCATTTGTCACTATCCAACTTACCGCTCTTTCTTATGCTGTACCTATTGCTGTTTAATTTTGTGTTTTATTATTTAATCCCTAGTCGTAGAAAAAGTAATGTAATGTATGCAACGTTGTATAAGTAGGTTAAAAAAGGCTCATGGGGTCTTTATTAACAATTTATGTCACACCTGGCCATAAAGTGGCAATTACAGCACGCTCCGCGCGCGGAAAATCCCACTTCCTGGCCTGGGGGTGTCATAAAATTTTGTATTTACCACGGGTGGTAATAAAGAAAGCCCCAGATCGCATATTTATCGCCCTTGCCTTCGGCTCGGGCGTCAAATACCTGCGATCTGAGACATTCTTTGTTTTACCACCCTTGGTAAGTAATGTACTATTTCGGTTTCGCCTCAAATTGTTACACACGCCACTCACCTTTTTAAACCCTCTTATACGACTATTGCATAAAATACTATAAAATACCTTGTGTGTTCCGTGTTCCGTAAACAGAGAGAGCAAAACCTCCTGTCTTCAATAAGAAGGCACTTTTACCTATATGTCGCATCGCGTAGTCGAACACTGTAAGTAATTGAAAGTAACTCACCCTGTAGCTTTTCTCTTTTGTCACTCCTACGTATGTCGTCTTGGCACCATGCACAATCTGAAAAAAAAATTAAGGTTGAAATAGGTTTTTCCAATAATATACTGCGCCAGGTAGCCCAGGTACGGCTTTTTTTTTTGAACCTGACTGTGGCTTTATAGGCCGGGCCCAATAAAGCGATAGGAGTGCGCGGTTGGAGAGTAGCCTGGGGAAAATCCAGGGGAAAACCTCCGGCACGACCACGAGTGTGGTTTGGAACACTGGAATACTCTAAGAGTTTGCGCTCCAGTGAGATTGGTTGATCGGTTTCAACCGAATCTGAGGTGTGAGTGGAATCGAGCTACTGGGAGTTTTGTCGCTGGTTCACTAAACCTAGCCTAGCTGAGAAGAGTCCAGCAAGAAACTCAGCTAGGCCCGACCTGGGTCGGACTGACTCTATCCGGTGTGCGGCGGTACCGGGACGAATAGGGACTATATGTGTCACTGTTAGCGATCGCGCGGTGGACGTCCCCCCAGGTATGGCGATCCGGTACATCGGTTAGTATTGTGTATGACACGACCTACGTCATCAGCATATCAACGGTATGCGGACGTAAGTGTGTGTATGGCGTCGACAGTGACGTATGTGGTGTCACGATCCCGATTGTCAGACCTTGCTCTCTTAGACCATGGGTCTAGGTTATTTCGACCTAGTGATAAACCTGTGATGCCCTGCCTGTCTTATCGATTAAGCACAATATAGTTTATGCAATCGTTATATATAAGGCCGTGCAACAAGAAATATCGCGTTCTTTGTAACGCTTTTCTACCCAGACGAGGAAACAATAAGGATTGATTTTCAGATACATGATTCTTGACTATATGACTGTGTTTCTGACAATAGCCAAAACATGATTGCTTCATCATCATCATCATCATTTCAGCCGAAAGACGTCCACTGCTGAACATAGGCCTCCCCCAAGGCTCGCCATTATAACATGATTGCTTATAACTTTTTTAAAATTCTAAATAGGTTTGCGCTTGACCACAGATCACCTGATGGTAAGCAATATTGTGGAGGATGGAACGCGCTTACCTAGTAAAAACCGATTCACTCTCGCTTTGAAGACCGAAAGGTTGTAGTTTACGGGGAACAAGGATTCCGGCAAGGAGTTCCACAGCTTGGCGGTTCTCACAATAAAGGTGGAAGCGAAACGCTTCGTGCGAGTTTTCGGAACAGCCACCGTAAAACGATGGCGCCTTACCGTATTCCTACTCGTCCGATGGTAGAAAGGGGCGGGAGGAATTATGTTATAACTTTCTCTATAAAAATAAAATCCAAAGTCGAGTCCTTATTTTCCTTTTTTTAATCAGTCTACTAAAACAACGCATTATTAAACGACACAATTAGGTTAAAATTATGGTACTTTAACTCGTCTAAACTCTGTCAAGAGGAAATTTTTAATTTATTTTAGCTACTCTAAAGATTATATACGCATAAAAATTTAAAGATAGATTGGAATGGAGAATGCTGCAACGACAGAGGACCAGGCCCTCTTAATAAATAAATAAATATTACAGGACAATCTTACACAATTCGAACTAGCCCCACAGTAAGCTCAAGAAGGCTTGTGTTATGGGCACTAGACGACGACATATATATTATAATAGATATAAATACTTAACTACATAGAAAACATCCAAAACTCAGAAACAAATATTCGTGTTCATCACACAAATATTTGCCCTGACCGGGATTCGAACCCAGGACCGTCAGCTTCACAGGCAGGTGCACTACCCACTAGGCTAAACCGGTCGTCGATGTCTTAATATTGATGATAATGATGAAAAATTTAAAAATGTACGCTGTTTGACCATACTAAATCATGACGTCACTAAGACATTATTTCCCTACAAAACTTCATAATAACACAGCGCGATCGCGACAACACTGACACATATAGTCCCTATTCGTCCCGGTACCGCCGCACACCGGCTAGCAGTCCGACACAGGTCGGGCCTAGCTGAGTTTCTTGCTGGACTCTTCTCATGTAGGCCAGGTTTAGTGGACTAGCGATAAAACTCCCAGTAGCTCGATTCCACTCACATCTCAGATTCGGTTGAAACCGCTCAACCAATCTCACTGGAGCGCACTCTTTTTTTTTTATACCACGTCGGTGGCAAACATGCGTACGGACCGCCTGATGGTAAGCGGTCACCGTAACCTATGGACGCTTGCAACTCCTGGGGTGTCACACGCGACCCTTTAAAATTTATACACTCCTTTCTTGAAGAACCCCATACTGTGGTCCCTCGGGGAAACCTCGGCAGGGAGCTCATTCCACAACCCAAGCGTCCGTGGAAGGAGATTCCTCTGAAACCGTACCCTGAGGTCCATGACCTTGAGGTCAGCTCTTGGATGGGTGACCGCTTGTAATGGTTTTTAACTGAGCGCTCCCGTGCTTTGAAAGGCACGTTTGATCCCGGCTGCTGTCTATGATAGCAATCGTTAAGCCTATTTGGAGGCCTCCGGGCGGCTTGAGAACTTCTGACAGTCAAGTTGCCCATTCATTTGACAAGGGGGATCGAAGTTGCACCACTATCTTAGGAGTAGGTAACTCATTCCACAACCGGAGCGTCCGTGGGAGGAGATTCCTCTGAAACCGTACCGTACGCGACCATTTCGGTTCTAAGGTGTGAGGATGAATGCCTGCCGACGGTGAGCGGTGCGATGGTAGAGTATTCCAGTGTTCAAAACCACCCGACGTGTCGGAAGTTTTCTGGATTTTGCCCAGGGTACTCTCCAACCGCGCACTCCTATCGCTTTATTGGACGCGGCCTATAAAGCCACAGTCAGGTTCAAAAAAAAAAATCACTACATAGTATAAAACCAGGGATCGGATACCGGTATTTTCTCCATAGAAAAATACCGGTATTATTATGGTCACCGGTTCATTATTTCGTTTTTAATGGAACAATCTAATAATACGACGTTGTTACCTAAATACATGATTCAGCCCTACGTAAAGAGCAAAAAATAATCCTAAATATTGGGCTAATTCAGGGTTTTTTAAAAATACCGGTATCGGTCCCTGTATAAAACAAAGTCGCTTTCTCTGTCCCTATATCCCTATATCCCTATGTATGCTTAAATCTTTAAAACTACGCAGCGGATTTTGATGCGGTTTTTTTAATAGATAGAGTGATTGAAGAGGAAGGTTTATGTGTATAATAACATCCATTAAATAGTGCACCCGTGCGAAGCCGGGGCGGGTCGCTAGTAATACATAAACCTATATCTGGCATCCCGAAGTACATATACACGTTATATATAAATATTTTAACAGTTGCTCTAACTATATCACATGCTAAGTAAATATAAATGAGATCACTCACAAAACCTAAATCCGTTGCTAAGTATACATATACAATCGCATGTCATTCAAATATAAACCAAATTATACCGTGATAAAGTCCAAGTTTGAAGATCTATACAATGTTGACCGCAATAAGCCTAGCGTGTCACACCAAAATAAACCTAATCATACTACGATATATTCCAATTTAGATTCTTCATTATTCAACATTGTGTTACTCTACTGCTACCTCCTTTAGTAGCGTAACGTTTCACGCCAAAATAAACCAAATAATACTATGATAAAGTCCAATTTTGAAGACTCCATTATATGTTGTTACACCAATTTCCGTCACACGGAAGTGGTCTTTATATGTGTGTTGATAAGGAGGGTTATTGTGTGAGTTAAAGCTCTATTAACAGAAATAGCTGGCAAGGTCGTATTTCAATGGGCGTAGGCCAGTGGGTACGAATACTACGAATTATATGGACTGGACTTAGGTCACTGTTCCGTGGGTTTCAGTCGAGTTTAGATTACTTAGAGTTCGACATTGACATATGCCTTTATTAAATTAGATAGTACTTTAACGCTAATGTAATAGAGCTTATATTACAAACATTAGTAGATTGATTTCAAGCTTACATGGTCATTTACATTAGAATTACGATTTGAAACGGGATATTTACCATGTATATTCGGTGTTTGGTGGTTTTGTTGGCGGTGGTAGTGACACTGTGCGAAAAAAGCGAACCAGGAAGAGGGTAGATCGCTATGGTGTGTGGGTAGACCGCAACTAAAACTCGCAGCACGTCAGTTAATCCTTGATAATGGCGCTTGCAACAGTGCCGAAATATCGGGAACTCACAAATACAAATGGGTCATTGTAAGTTGTAAAAACAAAAGTTGTCCACCCGGTGATCAATAGTTAACGGCTTATGTACACATGCAAAATATGTTTTTATTACATGGATTTATAGTTACGGAAACACCGTTTATGCGGGTCACTAGACCAATCCAAAATTAAGCTTTGAGGCCCTTAACTTTTGATATGTCCACCGAAAAGACGCGAACCTATATCTGACAATGACCCAAATATACATGGTAAATATCCCGTTTCAAATCGTAATTCTAATATTAGTAGATTGTATTACAAGGGGAAAAAATGCAATATTTAATACAAATCAAAAGTGTCAATGACAGAGATACGTGTAGAGGAATTTGTTCTGTCCAGTTAAGAGGGGGGCATAACGCCAGGAAAAAACTAGAAATCCCCCGCGCGTCCCGCGCCTGCCCCGCGCTGTGCCCGCTACGATGACGACGACTTACGCACACTATTACATACAATATAAACACCCCCCCCCCCCCCCCCCCCGTTATTGTGTACAATAAAGTGCTTACATACATACATACATACTATTTTTTTTTTTATGTTATAGGGGGCAAACGAGCAGACGGATCACCTGATGGTAAGCAATTGACGACCGGTTTAGCCTAGTGGGTAGTGCACCTGCCTGTGAAGCTGACGGTCCTGGGTTCGAATCCCGGTCAGGGCAAATATTTGTGTGATGAGCATGAAGATTTGTTTCTGAGTCTTGGATGTTTTCTATGTATTTAAGTATTTATATCTATTAAATATATCGTCGTCTAGTAACCATAACACAAGCCTTCTTGAGCTTACTGTGGGGCTAGTTCGATTTGTGTAAGATTGTCCTTTAATATATATATATTTTTTTTTTAATTACCAGTGTTGTCAGATGGTTACATTTCTTACATTTTCATACTGTTCTTGTTATTTATGTTATGTTTTACTCATGTACTATAAAGAATTTTACATACATACATACATTTTTCGTTACTTTTGACTAGCTCGAGTAACATGTAAGTAACTTCTGTTGTAAAGGAAATTTTCGTAACTTTTAAGAACAATGAAACTCTATTTAAAAGAAAGGTCTTTTCTAATCGGGACCAAGCGGGACAAAACTTATGTCCTCCTTTTTTCCGAACAAAACGGGACTGCGCTACAATGCGGGATGTTCGATATTTTTATGGTACGGTTTTAAGGTATTAAATATGACTTAAATGTAAACTTCGTTCTCATGCTCATAATGACCACTAACAATTTTCGACAGTGGCGCCAACTGGTGAGCACAAAAACGATAGTTCTCATTATTTGAACTTGATCCACATTCCATACAAATAGTAAGGCCAGTGTATTGTTAAATCTGCCTATCTCCATGCTCTGATAGTTCCCATACAATGCATTAAATAGTCTATACTTCTATACATATGTATAATATGTATACATCGTGGGCGTTAATAACCAGAAAGATTTAAACCAACGATTTTAGAGCCTAATTAGAATATATAAAGTTATATAACATATAGTCCAAAAACCCATAAGTCAAGAGATATCAATTATTTAAAAATCAAAACATTTATTCTGCAAATAGGCCTCAAGGGCACTTTTACAAGTCAAAATCTATACATCAAATAAAAATAATACAATAATCAAAGTATCATTAATTAAATGTAGTGTTACATGTCAAAAATAAGACTAAGAAATTAATAACAATCGAGATTTGTTAGAGATGTATAAGGTCTCTAAGCGTCAAGACAAAATGTAATAAAGTAGGTACACTAAGCATAATAAAATATGTTGAACTATAATATATAACACGTCAACACGAAAATAATAAAATCTATTAAATAAATATCCTCAGAGATGTATAAGGTCTCTGAGCGTCATTCTAAAAATAAAATCAAATGAGAACAGAGCGAAGTCTCTCATCATGTCAATTCCACTGAACACTAGTACGAAATTACTAGTCCTTGCAAACATGAACAGACCGGACCCCACAAACAGCACGAGTAAGACGCGTATGTAAAACAAATCACAAGTTTAAAAAAAATCTCAATTCTAACACACCCCAAAGGCGTGACGTAGCCACCTACTACTTTTACACGCAGACGCACTAACTGCATGGTTGTTAGCTAGTTTCACTTAATTAGGTTTGGTATAATATCCCAGAAAAAGGTTTCACAACCGAAACTTTTTCGTCGTATTTACCTTCACTGATAAAGTAATAACTAGCTGATAGATTGAAATTGATGTCACTAAAATGACAATGCTCGCTCTGTTTCTCAACTTGAGATTAATTAAACTCACCCTCTGAAGTAGGTAGGTAGGTTCGTTCACAAAGAAACGGCCAATTAATATAATTTAATTTGTACTGAAATAGTAATTCAATTACGACATAATTGGACCCACGTTGATATAGCATTATTTATTTACCACGCTGACCAGCGCTGGCGATTGCCCGCATTATGCTGAGATGGTACCGTTTCGAGATAACACCTTTTTTGTTTGTTTAAGATTTCAAGCTTACATGGTCATTTATATTAGAATTACGATTTGAAACGGGATATTTACCATGTATATGTATTTCCGTTTCAAATCGTAATTTTTTGTTTGTTTATTTTTATATTCTATTTTGCTGTGTTAATGGTTGTCTTTGTCTCAAATAAATATTTCTTATTTATTTCTACTGTCGTCAAAAATACGTGGTGTAACTCTTTAGGGTTATTGACGCCCACGGTGTATATATAGCTATAGTTGATGGTTCAGGGGCGCTACCGCGAACATCAAACGAAGTTTTCTCTCTCTGTCGCACTTGCAAGTTTGCATATAAGTGAGACAGAGGGCCCTCTGCTCACGCGCAAGTCCGACGAGGCGTTTACAATCTTCTAACCTTGCTGGCGTTTAGTGAATCCTTGATAAGTCGCCTAGAACGGCGGACGGTCTAAGTGTTGATGTCATTATGACAGCATGCTCAAATTGCTCGATTACGAGACAAATATTTACGTCTCATGTAATAGGTACTCAAGAGAATGTATAGGCTAAGCTCACGAGAGGTACGACACAGTAAAATGTCATCTTGCTCGAATTTGGAGCAGCCCAACTGGGGAAGTACCTCCGCCTTGCAGAAGACCATTTTTTAGCCTCGTCCCGCAATTCTACTACAAAAGTACCGCAAATCTGACCACATAAGTTGACAACCCTACTCTCAACCAAGCACTCAACACTGCGCATGCGCAGCTCTGGCGACCTTACCGATTATAAAAAAAAAGCGTAACTGAAAAACAACCGCCAAATACACATTCCCATATCCAAATATCAAAAGGCGCCAACAGCGTCCATCCCGCTCCCACCTATGCGAAGACGGGCCCATCTCCTTCTAATCAGGATTTTGAAGGTACCGCAAATCTGACCACATAAGTTGGCAACCCTACTCTCAACCGAGCACTCAACACATCGCATTCTCTTAGCTCTGGCGACCTTACAGATTATAAAAAAAAGCGTAACTGAAAAACAACCGCCAATACACATCCCCATATCCAAATATCAAAAGGCGCCAACAGCATCCCGCTCCCACCTATGCACCGACGCACCCATCTCCTTCTAATCAGGATTTTGAAGGTACCGCAAATCTGACCACATAAGTTGGCAACCCTACTCTCAAGCAAGCACTCAACACAGCGCATTCTCTGGCGACCTTACCGATTATAAAAAAAAAGCGTAACTGAAAAGCAACCGCCAAATACACGTTCCCATATACAAATATCAAAAGGCGCCAACAGCATCCCGCTCCCACCTATGCACCGACGCACCCATCTCCTTCTAATCAGGATTTTGAAGGTACCGCAAATCTGACCACATAAGTTGGCAACCCTACTCTCAAGCAAGCACTCAACACAGCGCATTCTCTGGCGACCTTACCGATTATAAAAAAAAAGCGTAACTGAAAAGCAACCGCCAAACACACATTCCCATATCCAAATATCAAAAGGCGCCAACAGCATCCCGCTCCCACCTATGCGCCGACGCACCCATCTCCTTCTAATCAGGATTTGTGAAGGACCGGTTTGACTCGTGACCAGTTCGGTGGCAAAAAAAGTACACAGACATTAAGTGCCGCGTTTGGAGTGTGGGTTCCGTTGTTGCTTGAGGAATTGTTACTTACTCGTATTTACTGATGAAAAATCCCGGGATCCCGGAATCCTGGGATTGAGAATCTTTTATTTTATTTTATTTATTAAGAAACAAACAGTCTCATATGTTTACAATTGACACAGTAAAGGGTATTAAGTTGTAGACTTACAGTTTCCTTAATTCGATTATATGTAAACCTAAACATTAAAAACAATAAAATTGAAGAGCTTTTGATATACATCGTTAGTAGTATAATAAATAAATAGTGCCAAAAACTTACAATTATGAAAAAATATTGTTATGGTTGTTGAATACATTGTATAGATAAACGTTTGAAGCTACATAACGTCTCATGGAAAATATCTAATGTTTGAAATTTTTCGTCATAAAGCCTGCACGCTCTTTTAATGAAACCGTTTTTTGCATTAGAAGTACGACTACGGGGGATATGAAACAGGGGTTTTTTTCTACTAGCTCGCTCGCAACGCTTTTTTTTGTATACAACGCCGGTGGCAAACAAGCGTACGGTCCGCTTGATGGTAAGCGGCAACCACAGCTTATGGACGTCCGCAACTCCAAAGGAGTCACGTACGCATTGCCGACACTTCATAAAATTTGAGGGTGCATTGTACATATTAAAAACATCTGTTTGAATTTTACGTCACGTTACGAGGAACCCTAATTATGTAAGCGTGTATAGTATTAAGTACATATTGCGATATATTTTGACAGCCGCTCTTACCCGGTCATTGACCTCCCACTATAGATAGTGATAATTTCTTTGTCTTATACATTAATTGACCTGCTTTAAATAATGTTTCGTAGATCAGTTAAGGCAAGGCCATTTCAGTGCAAATGACCCCCTCTAACACGCGTGTGTTCAGTGTTGCCAGAGCCCTTGGGACAAAAATTACGTTTCTTTTCTTGAAAAGTTACATTTTTGATGCAAAAGTTAAATTTTTTATATTTTTCATAATTATTTGTCAAAACGTTCGATTCTAAGAAATGAGTAGCCACGTACAGCTACAATAGGGATGTTGACACTAAGTAAGAAACTCAACTACTTCAAATTTTCTCGAAAAAGGATCAAATTCTCAACCAAATAGCGAAAAAAGTAACTCAAAAAAATAAATAATTACATAATTACAAGTCATCAAAGTTTTAAGTGGGTTGTCCCTTTTTCGCAAAACGCACCTCTGTATGGAACGATCTTCATTTACTATGGCGCTTTAAGTCAGTGACGTCACTACAAATTAGTGCTTTCTCACTCTTATTAACAACATTCTAACGGTTGTAGCTTCGTTATTTTTTGAGATATTTTAATGGGATTTTCACCATTTGGCATAGTTTTATGTCTTCTTTCTTTTGGATATAATTTAGATACCAATAAATTTTGAGTCAACATCCCTATTCGGCGAGTTCGGCGACAGAATAACGTCAGGTTGATGGGTGCTATCTCAAATGTCATACAGAGACGGACAGACAGAGTCGTACCATGTAGGTTCTTTTATCACCTTTTCTGTATCTGTAAGTCTATAAATTGTCTCGCTTGGTCCCGGTTAGATACAATTGATCTTTCTTTTTAAATACAGAGTTTCATTATTCTCAAAAGTTACGAAAATTTCATTTACAACAGAAGTTACTTACATGTTACGCGAGCCGGTCAAAAGTTACGAAAAATGTAAGAAATGTAACCATCAGGCAACACGGTGAGTTTGCAATTAACCATCCCGCTCTACGGAAGCTCTGCGCGTAATTTCGTAAATATTTAATACATTTTTATTGATTGTTGGAACACTGGATCGCTTATGAAAAATCTATCCGGTTATTTCCTTAGAACAATAAAAAAGAATAAGAAAGATTCTTTCACAAAAGATTAACAGCATCAGATAACTGACAGAAAAAATCATTTATATCTTTTACTTATGTTACCATCTAAAATCTCCGCGGACGACCCACCCATTATAAAGATCAGTGTTGCCAGATGGTTACATTTCTTACATTTTTCGTAACTTTTGACCGACTCGCGTAACATGTAAGTAACTTCTGTTGTAAAGGAAATTTTTGTAACTTTTGAGAATAATGAAACTCTATTTAAAAAGAAAGCTCAATTGTATCAAACCGGGACCAAGCGGGACAATTTATAGGCTTCCATACAGAAATGGTGACAAAAGAACCTACGTGGTACGTATCAGTCTGTCCGTCTGTTGTAACTAAGTATGATATTCGAGATACCGCCCATCAGACTGGCGTAATTCTGTCGCCGAACTCGCCGAATTACAGTTGTATGTGCCTACTCATTTCTTAAAATCGAACGTTACGAAATCAATTATGAAAAATATAAAAAATGTAACTTTTGCATCAAAAATGTAACTTTTCAAGAAAAGAAACGTAATTTTCGCCCTAAGGGCCCTGGCAACACTGATAAAGATCTTTTTGTCCATATTGTCAAGTCGCCAGCTCTTCCCTCACCAGTTACGTCAACCAAAGTTAGTACAACTTTAAGCTTATCGATATGTTTTTATCGATATATATATATATATATATATATATTAATAAAATGTTCAATGTTATAGTCGAATCGTCCGTTATCACAGGTCGCGTTAAGGTTAACACACATCAATCAACAGATTATTAACTGGTTATTTGTTACAATTATTGATAATGAATAATTATACTGCCAGTGAATGAGTTCTGTTCATGCTAGGGACGTCACTACCGTCTTGAAAAATCGATTATCAAATAATCGATTATTTTGCTCCAAATTAAAATCGATTAAAAAACAATCGATTTTTAAAGAAGTAGGTAATAATATTTTTTTTCAATAATCGATTTTTTATTTATTTCTCCTACGGGATGATTTTTATCATTCGACACACTCATATCGTGATCAGTATCACAAGAATATTGACGTGTATAGCAGTATCGTGATAATATCTGAGCAAATCCAGATATTTTCAAATTCGGGATGAGACGAATCTAATGACATATCATTTTTATTTTTGTTCTGGTTTTAGCTATGTTTCCTTATTGAAAAGTTTTAGTACACTGTGTGAGTTTGTCTATCTCATTCTCCCACTCTACACTCAATCCCTCAAAGGTTAGCTGGAAGAGATCCCTCATAGGGATAAGTTCGCCTTTGTACTCTAATCTTATGTGACATGTATATTGTTTTAACCTGTTATTGTGTACAATAAAGTGCTTACATACATACATACATTTATTAAAATCGGACCATAACTGTAGATCTGATGGGGTGTATAAAAATCGGCCTCGCGTTATATATAGATATTCCTCTATACAACCCCGCTTTGGACCTGTTCTCGCAGACGGAACCGAGGTTCTTGGATACAGCAGCACGCTGTCTGGAGGCAAACTCCACTCCCACTACTATTGTATAAAGTAAATGTGATAATCCACATCGAAAGGGACCTTATGGCGGCCGGCACTTACGCCTTTATTGCCGCTGTTCCAATACAATAGTGAATAGGTGTAACGTAAGCGCCTGCCGCCATAAGGTCCCTTTCGATGTGGATTATCACAAATAAGCACTGTGTTAGTAATAATTTTTGTAATCTATAGCTTGCATGTTTCGTTTATCTGTAAACTAGCGACCCGCCCCGGCTTCGCACGGGTGGGTCATACTTAGTTGAAAAAACAAAAGTCGGGACCTGTGGTCAATAGTTAACGGCTTATGTGCATGTTAGCTATGTTTTTCTTACAGGGATTTATAGAAACAGAGACACTGTTTATGCGGGTTACTGGTCCAATACAAAATTAAGCTTTGTAGCCCTTAACTTTTGGTATGTCCACACCTAAATCCGCGTATGACTCGGGTGCACTATTTAATGGATGTTATTATACATATAAACCTTCCTCTTCAATCACTCTATCTATTAAAAAAACCGCATCAAAATCCGTTGCGTAGTTTTAAAGATTTAAGCATACATAGGCATATAGGGACAGAAAGAGCGACTTTGTTTTATACTATGTAGTGATGTAGTGATGTAAGTTGGTTAATAAATAAATAAATATTTATTATATTTCACTGTAAATGCCTCGTAAGATAACAGAACGAATGCACTCGTTGACTTGCTACAGTGGTACGGTCACTTATCGCGCGATAATGATGATAAATCTTTATGAGGACGACATCATTATCAGTATTGATATTACAGTTTTTTTTAATTGTCAGGTTTTTAAATATACTTAAGCTTGTTTTAGTGTCGAAACTCTTGGTCCATGAGGTCCCAGCGCGCACAAGTTATTTACTGAAATCGCGAAGCAATCGAGTTTCAAGTGACATGGCGGACGGTGGTAGTGACGGTGACACTGTGCGAAAAAAGCGAACCAGGAAGAGGGTAGATCGCTATGGTGTGTGGGTAGACCACAACTAAAACTCGCAGCACGTGTTAATCCTTGATAATGGCGCTTGCAACAGTGCCGAAATATCGGGAACTCAAAAATACAAATATAAATGGTAAATATCCCGTTTCAAATCGTAATTCTAATATGAATCCGATTTCAAAGTGTGCTTTGCCGCCATTTGCGGTGCCAGACACCCGAAGTTGCGCAAGCATTGCCACTTGCGAGTCACCGCTTTTCTCGCCATGCGAAACTGGAACCGGTTTTGAGTACGAGCACATTGTCAGCGAAGCTGTGCGAAGACAGTTTTTTGACGACCGGTTTAGCTTAGTGGTTAGTGACCTTTGTCTACGAAGCCGACGGTCACTGTGCCTTTACCATGAGTTTGTATGACCGTAAACGATTTAGTATAGGCACGTATCCAGAGGTAGATAGTTGGGATTTAATTCTGGAACGACCTGCCACCACCGCTTCGAGAACCTATAGGCCTTTTAGCATACAAGCGATCAGTCCAAGCTTATTTGCTAGATACGCAAAACTAGCTTTTAATACTCTCCCTTTCTTACGATAGCGACACACATATGACACACACAGCACATATAACACATTTAACATACTCATCAGACGCAATCTCTAAATGGCACTATATACCCTTTTTGACTGTTTTTTAACCTATTGTTTTTTTTTTTGTTATACTTATCTTATTGTAATTATTGTACATATTTATACTTAAGCACTGTAATTTGTTAGCCTGCGATCGACCGATCTCTCGGGACCAGTCTGAAAATCAGCGCTGGGCCTCGCCCAGCACATGCTGAGACTGGGGCCTATTGCCCACTAATTCTGTTTGTTTTTTTTTCTTTTCATATTTTTTGTATTTAATTTGTAAGTTTATTTTTAATTGTTTTTTGTAAATTGTTTTTCATTTTATTTTGTGTGGCAATAAATACTTTTCTGATTCTGATTCTGATTTATCCCCCCTCCCCCGAAAACGTTTTTAGACGGTACTTCTTTAAGTTATTAAAAATTATAGTACAGTGATTACAGCGATTTTTACACAGTTCACATGGTTGTTTCAATGTTTGTCCCCCCCGAACCAAAAGTCTGGATACGTGCCTGATTTAGTATGCCGATTCTTAGTTCTATTGCGTAACCTAGCTAGCGAGTACGGTCATGTAAACTGATGGTAAGACACTGGGTTTGAATCCCGGTCAAGGCAAATATTTGTGTGATGAGTCTCGGATGTTTACTACGTATTTATAGTCTAGTACCAACAGAAGCTATATTGAGCGTACTATGGGACTAGATCGATTTGTGTACAATTTTTCCCGTAATATTTCTATACTGCGAGTAACAAAGTAGCTGTACCAAACAAGCAAACGGCCCAGAACAATCATAAGCGCTGTAAAACGCTTGTTTGCCACCGGCGTTGTATAAAAAAAAAATACCGTCATATTTCCTAAAATAGTACAAAATTGTACGGTGTTTTAATCCTGTCATGATCTTTATTTAATTGTATATCTAACCTACAAAAGTAACAGTTAAAAAATTAACGTTTCCAGTATTAAATCGGGCCCATGAAAAAAACAATGTTAAGGGAGCAACTGGATATCGCATAAATTTACAGTTTTAGGGATAGGTATTTTTATGAATTTTATATCCCGAGAATTGCTAATATAATGGGTATTACGAAGAATATATCATGTAAATAAAACTAGTATCAAATATTTAGAAAAACCTATTGCGGTTATTTGACCTCGAATGTAGTAGCGGAGGCATTTTTGTACCTCTGTTATAAAATATCATAGTATTGGATTCGATGAGTTTTTAATAAAGCCTCAAATACTCCGACTGACAACCGCTGTCAGTTCGCGCGGGAAACGGTAGATTTGACAGTTGTTGCTAAGATTGGTTAGGCGCGTATAATGTTGCTCCGTGTCCATAAATTGAAAATTTAATACAGATTCTTTGTATATTTGTCGAAACAGCGATTACATTTTGTTATTTATCGATTTTATGTCTTTCACTTCTAAAAATAGTAAATCTTTCACTGTAGATCATTCCTAAAGACCGGTCTCCGCTTCTGTCATCAGACGTAACGGTTTAAGTAATGGCTTTTATATTTAAATTATACTACTTATGTAATTAATTGGTAATTGATTCATTTTAGTTACCGCGCTACGGGATACTAATAAGTTTAATAATAGAATAGTGTTAAGGCAAATAGGACGATGAACTTTTTTTTTATGTTATAGGGAGCAAACGAGCAGACGGATCGCCCGATGGCAAGCAATCATAAACCCATAAACACCTGCAACACCAGAGGAGTCGCAAGCGCTGCCGGCCCTTCAGAGGGGAATACGCTATTTTCTTGAAGGTTTGAAGGTCATATCGGTCCGGTAATACCGCAGGCGACAGTTCATTTCATAGTTTGGTTGTGCGAGGCAGGAAATTTCTTGAGAAACGCACAGTTTTGGATTGCCAACCATCTAAGTAACTCTTGACCGGCTCGCGTAACATGTAAGTAACTTCTGTTGTAAATGAAATTTTCGTAACTTTTGAGAATAATGAAACTGTATTTAAAAAGAAAGGTCAATTGTATCTAACCGGGACCAAGCGAGACAACTTATAGACTTACAGATACAGAAAAGGTGATAAAAGATCCTACATGGTACGACTCTGTCTGTCCGTCTCTGTATGACATTTGAGATACCACCCATCAACCTGACGTTATTCTGTCGCCGAACTCGCCGAATTATAGCTGTACGTGGCTACTCATTTCTTAGAATCGAACGTTTTGACAAATAATTATGAAAAATATAAAAAATGTAACTTTTGCATCAGAAATGTAACTTTTCAAGAAAAGAAACGTAATTTTTGTCCCAACGGCCCTGGCAACACTGTGCATAATACAAAGAGAGGCTACATACATTTATGTTTTGTTAAGGGGATGCCTCGATCCGGTCAGCCACGCCCCCCGTGAAAGAGACACGCTTATGTCTTTCGCGCACGACAAAAAGGGATGCAACACTCTTCGGGAATACCTTTTTTGGACAAATGTCGTTAAATGTCTGTCTCTGTGCAGTTTTATTAGATTTCCTCTTGACAGACTTTAGACGATGTAAAATACCATCATTGAAACTTAATGGGGGCTATCGCGTATGAATTCGCCGCTAGAGGCGCTAGTGTAGCGTGAGGTCTCCGAAATGTCAAATGTCACTCTTTGTGGTTGTGCTACGCGGGTTAATATCTAATTGGAACAATATGATGACTATTTTGCAATACCTGAGCTTGATTATGGCAAATATGAGTTACGGGTCAATGACTGTCAGTGCTTTGAGACAGTTTTGTCTTTCGGAAACTTTTCCTCCTTTATTACCTAACTAATGCGGGATGTTGGATATTTTTACGGTACGGTTTTAAAGTATTATATATGATTTAAACGTAAACTTCGTTCTCATGCCCATAATAACCAATAAAAAAATTTGACAGCTGGACCTTACTCGACAGTGGCGCCAACTGGTGAGCACAAAAACGATAGCCCTCATTGTGCCGTTTAATAATGCTTTGTTTTAGTAGGCTGAGTAAAAAAAGGAAAATAAAGACTCAACTTTGGATTTTTTTTCTATCGAGAAAATTTTAAGTAATCATGTTTCGGTATTGTCAGAAACACAGTCATATAGTCAAGAATCATATATCTGAAAATCAATCCTTATTGGTTCCTCGTCTGGGTAGAACAGCGTTTCAAAGAACGCGATATTTCTCCAGTGTTGCCAGGGCCCGTGGGTCGAAAATTACGTTTCTTTTCTTGAAAAGTTACATTTTTGATGCAAAAGTTATATTTTTTATATTTTCATAATTATTTATCAAAACGTTCGATTTTAAGAAATAAGAAGCCACATACAGCGACAATTCGGCGAGTTCGGCGATAGAATTACGCCAGGCTGATGGGCGTTATCTCAAATGTCATACATAGTTTGCAAAAGACGGACAGACTGAGTCGTACCATGTAGGTCCTTTTGTCATCAAAAGGTGTAATAAAACTGTATGGAAGCCTATAAATTGTCTCGCTTGGTCCCGGTTAGATACAGTTGATCTTTCTTTTTAAATAGAGTTTCATTATTCTCAAAAGTTACGAAAATTTCATTTACAATAGAAGTGTTACTTACATGTTACGCGAGCCGGTCAAAAGATACGAAAAATGTAAGAAATGTATCCATCTGGCAACACTGTATTTCTCGTTGCACGGCCTTAAACATATTGCTAGAATCAAGGTACAGCGGAAACGTAAATGTTTTCCGAACCATTCGATCGATATTTCCCTATGTTATGACACATTTGGCCAGCTGCCAGGCAACGTCAGATGTGGGTATAGTAAGAATCAGTACGAATACTTACACTGATAGACACATGTACACACATATTAAACTTATAACACCCCTCCTTTTTAAACGTGACTGTGGCTTTGGGCCGGGCCCAATCAGTGTTGCCAGATTAGGGTTGCCATAAGCATGAGGACGAGCACAAGGACAATTAAAGAAAATGTAGTATAATTATGTAGAGCTCATGAAGAAAAATTGGAAGGACATCAGCGCAATGCTTCATCTCCAACGTCAAAGCAGATGTGGGAGCGGGTCCGGTCTTTGCCGTGGGACGGCATCCTTCATGCGCGCGCGCCACGCAGGCACTGCCTGTCTTAAGCGTTAGGCTTATAGCCGTCCGTACTACGTACGTGCCAGTGGCGGCGCGTCAAAAATATTAATAGGGAAGCCGGAAATAATTTGCTTTTCTTATTCTTCACGAGCCGTAGTAAGGGAACAGGACTGGCTGAAAATTAGGTAAGCCGGTGGGAATCGAGTTGTATGGACGCGCCGCCACTGGTACGTGCAAAAGTATTTATTTACCTAGCTGCTGGTCCCTACTAATTATCTATGCTTTTCAAACCGGGACAATTTGCTTAATGGGCGGGACACTGGGACAACACGCCTCAAACCGGGACATGTCCCGGCATACCGGGACGTATGGCAACCCTATGCCAGATCCCCCTTTTTCCGTTTTTTTCCTGGTGTTTTTGCCATTATCCCCGCTACCATGCTCGTGAAGTTGACCGCCCCAAAATTTTTGCCCGCAAATAGCATATCTATAGAAGGTCGGCAACGCGTACGTGACTCCTTTGGAGTTGCGGGCGTCTATAGGCTGCGGTGGCCGCTTACCATCAGGTGGACCGTACGCTTGTTTGCCACCGGCGTTGCATAAAAAAAATTAAAAAAAGTCTATGCCGTCAATTCAGTATATTAAATCGTTAGGATCCGACTCCAACAGTTTTTTTTTAAACAAAATGGAGGGGGCCAGCTTCACGCTACCGCCCCAAGACCTCTTTTCCAGATATTGTTGAACATAATCGATAGATATTCGTTAGTTCATGCTAATGCAACAAGAAATATGGTAAGGACCCGAACCGGAACGTATTTTTTTAAAGTGACAGCCTCGCCTGACAGCTCGGGCCAAGACAACTCGGGACTCGTGCAAAATGACAAACCTTCCGTACTTGCATCAAAATGTAGTATTTTTCTTCAGAGCACATAAAATGGAGTGTACATAGTCCGCCATATTGTTTTATAGCAACGTCTATGTTACTCGGGATGACGTAAGGATTCCAACGATACCTCACACATCTAAATCGGTTAAGGCGTTGAGAAGTTACGGAAGAACAAACAATCTCACATACACACATACGAACCCTCAAAACATTACACTCCTTTTTTGGGCAGTCTTGTAAAAACGGAACTGGGCAGTGATTGCACCTATAGCTCAGTTGGCTAGAGCGACTGGCCGCGAGTGCCGGGAGGTCGCAGGTTCGAATCCTGCTCGGTGCCTAAATTTTCCCATTTTTCCTTCATTCTAAATTTGGGTATGGGATGGCGCATCGTAACTGACTATTCTCAATATGATTTGAGACGTTAGTGCCGTTAATGAAGCATGAGTCTTCTGGTAGATGTCGCTGTACGCCTCCCTTAAGGCGTTTGTATAAAAAGAATGCACTAGTGTATTAGCTAGAAAGACATGTCGTGCCAGACGGTCCATGTTAAACGGGACAAAAAGCTGGCACGCCCAAACGTGGTGATCTATTAAAACGACACTTTCCACTGAAGCGCGGTCAGTTTCACTGCGCGTGCGCATATACGGTATACGAGGCGCGATGCATATGTATGTATGTGTACTATTCAAAAGGGGCCGCTAAGTATTTTGATCGTTACGTGTGAATAGTATTATAGACTTATATTGTAAAAAAGGGCTACAAACAAACACTTATTTCCAGAGCATTTTATAAGATAAACGATTACATCATGGAATACGTTTATGAAATAATAGCAAAAAACCAGGAGGAAGTTTTCAAGTCAAAAAACGAATCTTCAAGTCCATATATCCACTTCTAGGCATTTTTTTCCAAAAAATCAAAACGTATAAACATAGTATTTAATGATATCTACATTTCCAAAAATCATGCAAATCGGTTCAGGATGACGAAAAACGTTGCCGCTATTTGTATGGAAATATTCTGCTACACAATTCTTTTGACATAAATGTTGAATAAATAAATAAATATGCGCGTGCGAGACGACGTTACCTGTGCTGTGCTGTGCCGTACCTCTATTAAAAAAAAAAAGAAAATAAAACGACCGCTTTAGCCTAGTTGGTAGTGACCCTGCCTTCGAAGCTGGAGGTCCCGGGTTCGAATCCCGGTCAGGGCATGTATTTGTATGATGAACACGAATATTTGTTCCTGAGTCTTGGATGTTTTCTAATTAGTATGTATATCGTCACTTGGTACCCATAGTACAAGCTTTGCTTAGTTTGGGACTAGGTTGATTTGTGTAAGATTGTCCAAAAAACTATTTATTTATTTATTTTATTTAAAACGTGATTCTTGCTTTGTTTTTGACTGACTTGAAATTAAAATAACGACCAAAATCCCATTGAATTCAACCTGACTGTACCACGCTTAGTATAATAACACACCATAAAAACGACCAAAAAAAAGGCCACAAAAACCAGCCCGCCATGGACTACGGTCCAAATTACCATACTCTGTCCGACGTTAAATAAAACGATGTTACGCAACTTCAAACGTGCCTGACTACTTAGATGTGGAAGGAAATGGCTAGTTTTAGTCTATTCAGACACACACGACAACATATGGTAGCGCGATAGTTTATATGAAAATAAATAGTCTTATTCACACGGACTGTCGTGGATTATTTATATATATGTAATTGAAACTATATTTTCACTGGTTCATAACTTTATATTAAAAATTATAATGTATTTTTATCTACGCACATATCATTAGTGCTCTAAAACGCGTTCTGAAACCGCAGGAAATGACCAGCATTACGACAACCAATTTTACTATGAGAACTTTTTTATCTGTGGTAGTAGGTAAAATTTGTACTGTAATGTTATTACAGTACAGATTTTTGTAAGGTTATGAGTTTAAATTTGGAACAGCTGTCAAAACTCAAGTGAGTCTCTATTCTAGTGTCCATAGATATTAAAACAGTTATCGATACGAAACGTCAATTCAGTATGTTTTTTAATATAAACCGCACGACATTTGATCTCGAGTGACATGAGAATAGGGACTTCATCCGTTTGTCTATGATTTAAAAAAAAAAATCTTGTTGACGGAGGTTGGAATTGCCGCCATTACTGTTGTCATTATTGGTTTTTTGCTTTTACGAAAATAGAATTATGATATGAACGTAGATAAAGTAGTGTATGCAACTGTACATAATTAGGGCTTAAAACACTCGTGTGATCTTATTATGAAACTCGCTGACGCTCGTTTCATAAAACCACACTCGTGTTTTATGACCTCTCATTATGTATCTGTTGCATAAACTACTATTACAGAACATTCATATAGAAGTCTAGTTTGACAAGAGTAATTCAAAATCGAAACCGATACGGCTTTCAGCCAGTTAATGTACAGATAAGGTTCTAATACGGAACAAGGACCACAAATCGCCAAAAACATATGATTTACTTATATACAGACAAATATAAAGTAATACATATTCAAAATCAAACATTTATTCTGCAAATAGGCCACAAGGGCACCTTTACATGTCAAAATATTAATTTACAATTTAAGAAAGTCTGACTATAATAAGTAATACATTTTTCATGACAATATATTAATTTACAGTTCAAGAAAGAATAGTAATTTCGAGTTTACAATTATAACAAAAATAATATTACAATTATAAGATAAACTTGCAAAGTTATATATTACAAATATTACAACATCAGTAAAGTTAGAGATGTATAAGATCTCAAGATTAATTAAGGAGTATAATGAAATTAATATAATATCCCAGAGATGTACTCTGAGCGTCAAAATTAAGATTAATTTAATATTGTTATAGATGTATATGGTCTCTAAGTCACTGATAATAAAAACGAATCCACAACAGGATGATGTCTCTCGTCAATCCCCTATAAAAAGACACTAGTATTAACGTAGTCACTATGTCCTAGCAAGCATTGATATATAAATATGTGATAATCCACATCGAAAGGAACCTTATGGCGGCAGGCGCTTACGTTACACCTATTCACTATTGTATTGGAATAGCGGCAATAAAGGCGTAAGTGCCGGCCGCCATAAGGTCCCTTTCGATGTGGATTATCACATATATATATATTATTATGGACGATATCTAAACTCTTCTGTCAACAGATGTTTATGAAGCATTCACTTGAAAGCTATTTTGCTTGCAACATCAGAATACATAAAACATCAAAAACAAAGGAACAAATCGTTGGGTTCCAAGCAAAAGTCACTAAGTAACAAATACCTACTTAAGAGCGGTAGGGCACAGCAAAATGTCATCTTGCTCGAATTTGGAGCAGCCCAACTGGGGAAGTACCTCCGCCTTGCAGAAGACCACAGCCATAATAACATTATCCACTATACAAGTATGTAGTGTTGTGTTCCTGGAGGTGAGCAAGGTTGCCAGAGCTCCCGAGGATCCACTGTGTTGAGAGCGAGGGACCTAAATTTGTCCCTTCTGCTGTCAACACAGTGAATTCTCAAATTTTATAAAGGGTCGGCAATGCGTACATGACTCCTTTGGAGTTGCGGGCGTCTATAGGCTGCAGTGGCCGCTTACCATCAGGTGGACCGTAAACTAGTTTGCCACCGGCGTTGTATATTTAAAAAAAAGCTACGAAGAGCAAAAGTCAAGATGCATGTTAATTAGTACAGAAAACAGCCTAATAAAAGAGTTTTTCACACCTGCTATTCTCTCTCTCTCGAATAAGGGATCAAAGTCGTACTTTTCTTCCCTTATTGGAGGGCCACAATTACTCTTTTCATCCTAGAAGGTATAAAAATTTTGAAAAACTCACGACGGATGTACAGTGAAAAATGTTTACTGCAGCGCCCCCTGGCGAGTTATCATCGTAACACCTAGCTAAAATTCGTCCCGACTAAACAACAAACCTATTGCAGAAAACCGTTTCTGAATCCGTCAAGCCGTTTTGATGATACTGATGTGCACACACAAACAAACAAACAACCTCTCACCCTAAACGCATATACCTTCTCCGTTCCGTCGTGGGTAAAAAAAAACTCAACAAAGCAACCACAAACGGTAAATGCAGTGAAACCACACAAGTGACCGCAATAGGTATCAGTTGATATGATAAGGAAAGATTAAATTATGTGGTCTGTATGGTTTATTTATTGATAAGCCCGGCTCATTGGTTTTATATTAGCAGTGAAATGATTATTTTAACTATTCGTGTAATATCGTACATGTATTTCATATTTTTATACATGTAGGTTAACGTTTTACATTTTAATTAGACTTTACCAAATTCTTGTTTATAGAGAGAAACTTGCAAGGTGGCAACGAGCAATGGAACGTCGTATGTTAGGAGTCAAACTCATGGGTAAGATCAAGAAAGAGGAAATAAGAAGGAAAACCAAGGTCATCGATATACTCACTCGCATAGATCATCTCAAATGGGGATGGCCTGGACATACGCTACGTTGCCCAGAAAATAAATGGAGCCAACAAGTTCCTCTGTGGTACCCTAGGGATGGCACCAGAAGACAGGGACGCCCAATAAGAAGATGGGAAGACATCAGGCTAACCTTGGGACCACGTTGGACAAGAGTCGCATCTGACAGAACCCAGTGGAGACAGTTGGAGGAGGCCTATGCCTTACGGCACACTGAATTGCGCGACATTTTGTGAAAAGGAGAAACAACATTATATCAGTCTTCAATTCAGTTTAAAAGGCTATTATTATTATTATAAATTCTTGTTTCTACAGGGTGGGAAAAAAATGTGGGCTCTGGAGTTTAAGGGTCCTTATCAATTAAAAAACGCACATCTATTTAGACGATTTTCTAATTGCATTGACACGTATCCTGACATTTTCTCAGTGTTACTATCTAGAACAGGACTATTGCAACCTAATGTCATAAATTTTAAATATATTTTTTGGATTTTTCTTTAAGAAATATTGTTTAAAACCTCACTCCAAATCGACCATTTTCAAGCTAAAAACTGTGTTTTTCCGCTTAAATTCTAATACACACAATAAAATCAAAAAATGGCCATGTTACTATCTAGAACTTTAATAAAATTATCGTATTCTTTTATGACTTTAATGGTATTATCAATACTTTTGTCATAATTTGAAATCAAAACATTTCAAAACTTATAAGGCCTCTTAAATCCTTAAGATTTTACTTAAGGCACTTGTCCCAATTCTATAATTCTATTCTCTGGTAATTCTACTCGCTTAAGCGAGAAAACGAGTAGAATTACTATGAGAGTACTCGCTGCTTGCAGGCGGTGGGACCAGTGCCTAAAGGAAGACCAGCGCTAGCCAACGGTTAGCACTATGCTGATTTGGGGCAATTTCGTGGCTATTTTCTGTATTTTTGTGTTATGTTTATTTGTACTGTATCTGTGCCACAAATAAATGTTTTTTCTTTTCATTCTTTAGGACACCATTTTTTTATTTTTAAGAGAAATGTAACTGTGATCAAAGATTTTCAAAATTTAGTGAAATTTTGTAAACAGGTATAGTAATTATATTTCCCGAAAAACTGCTAATTGGGTCATACTTAGTTGAAAAAACAAAAGTCGTCCCTCCTGTGGTCCATAGTTAACGGCTTCTCTGCATGTTAGCTATGTTTTTATTACAGGGATTTATAGAAACGGAGACACTGTTTATGCGGGTTACTGGTCCGATCCAAAATTAAGCTTTGTAGCCCTTAACTTTTGGTATGACCCAATTACCAAAACAGCATTTGAAGTTCACAGAAAATTGCTGAAGTGATTATTAGCAAAATGCCATATTGCTAGAAGTGGCACGGTAAAAAAATTAATATGACCAGTCTTCTAAGTGAGATTTATGTATGTGCCTGTGTAATTTTATGACATCAGTTTCGCATTAACACGTTTCGCGCCGCCACCGCTTTTTGCGCTTAACCGCTGGACCGTTACGACCCATCAAGTATTTACGCTGTATTGTCTGCTTTTTGTGACGTTTGCAAATTTTAGTTTTTTTAGTCAACACTGAGGTTTTTATGTTGTCTCATGATTATTTCAATTTGCTAGTCCGTGTTAGGATAGATTCGACTTGACAAGCCTCCAAAACTCACAAACTACACAATAGGATACAGAAAATCCTCATATGTATACATGTTAATTAAAATAAAATAAAATAAAAATAGCCTTTATTTCTTCTATTACATTTAGTTCAGTTACCTAATATTGTACTTAATCGGTTTTTCACTTTAATCAGGTAATAGTAGTCGCCTCCGTGGCGTAGGCCTCCCCCAAGCTCTTCCACAATGCTCTGTCACGAGCCTTACGCATCCAATCGACACCCGTTATTTCAGTGAAGACATCCCTCCATCTCTTCCTCTGAGATGTATACATGTACCAATCACCTTTTTCTTGTTTTTATTCTGTCCCGACAGCGAGGAGACAACAGTAACCTTGCTTCTTAGAAAATTGTTTATAATATGAAATTGAAGCATACTCAGGAGATGATACATGTCCAAATGGATTTATACTTATCGCTAAAACTCATGTTTGGTAGATTAAGACGCTATAAAATCACAGTTTCAAAGAGTGACTCAGGAGACGTAACCATGGCAACAACGAACAAAGAATAGTTGATCCACCCCTAAAGTCCATTTCTTCGCAGAATCATTTCAAACTTCACAATTCTCTGAGTTAGGTCTTGTTATTCTATTCTTTTCATAATAATAATAAATATTCTTTATTGCACCACTAATCTATCTAATTATAATGTAGAAACTGATAATCATAAAAATCACTCTCTCAACTCGAAACTAAATGTATTTTCTATTCAACAACAAATAAATCAGTCATATATTTCTTTTACTCATATGACAAAACCAGTCCCCTGACAGAACCGTCACTAAACCTATTCGTGGCGTTGTGGCCAGTATGTACATTTACAAGTTGGACACGCGAGGTTTTGCTATGAGCTGATGAGATCCGCCACAATAATAATACTAATAATTTAATCTAATAGCGAAGTCTCGGCCAACACCTGAGAGACCCGCTAGATGGCTGGGTAAAGGGACAGATACAGAAGGCGGTACTCCTGGACACGGCGCGGATAGTCAGGAGGTTCCTCTCTCTGTCGCCCTAACCAGTGGTACCTTAGGCCCCGCCTCGCTGCCGGCGGCACCCTAGGTTAGGATTTTATAATATTTTTATGTTTTGTAAGTGTATTTTTATATTTTACTATTTATAAAGATATTGTAAAAGCCTAGCCTAAGACGAAAAATAAATAAATAGAATAATAATAAAAATCTTTTATTCACCTATCCTTGTTCTCTTCTAAATAAATTTGTTATGAAAAAACATTAAGAGACATTACAAGTTTTGAAATGGTTTGATATCAAATTATGACACAAGTATTGATAATACCAATCAAGTGATTAAAGGATATGATTTTATTATACTTTTAGATAGCATAACCGTATATAGGTAACATAGCCATTTTTTGATTTGATAGTAGACTTTAAGCTTGAAAATGGTAGATTTAGTTCTGTTTGAAACTGTATTTCTTAATCAAAAATACATGCAAAATGCAATAGTCCTATTCTTGATAGTAAAGCTTAGAAAATGTCAAGATATGTGTCAATTCAAACAGGAATGGCTTAAATAGGAGATTTTTAACTGATGAGGACTCTTAAAACCTATTTTTATTTGTATGTTGAGAATGATACCGTCTCTAAAGCTACTTTTCCTTAGGTTCCATGTTTTAGCAAAATATCTGTGACTAACTTTACATATCAAATAGAATTTGAAACCTTCTACACACACTAAAACTTTAAAATAGTATATGATGTCAGCAATCTTGTACATTCTAATAGAATAACGTATTATTCATCAATTCCTTTTAAGTAGAAAGACACACCTATTGCAATTTTGCAATAAAATGCTCAATCCTCGATTAAGTCATTTTACAATCTGAGAACAAGTTGAAAAGCGTTAAAGGACTATCTGTAATCAATCTAAACCATTGGATGACCCATGGGTCAGATGAACAAAGTTTCAGTGTTATAAGTTTATAACCCACCGGAAATAAAATGTTACGCGTTCTATATCCTATCGAGTATATAGGTGTGTTTCCAACACGGCCGGTTAGCTACGCCCGCACCCGACGATGATGTCATACACTTATTGAGGTAGATAACATGCAATTGATAAATGGCACGCCCAAATATACATCATACACCTTCATACTGTCTGATAGTGATTTTTGAACTTAATTAAAAAATAAAACCACGCAAAAAGCGGGAAATATCACTAAGAAAATGAGGTGTTTTATCATGTCAACGAGGTAAAAAGCTCTGCGGACGTCCCTATAAATCGGCGGCTTGCCCGCAAATATCATCGTTCCTAC
The DNA here is from genome assembly GCA_963556455.1 of Epiblema foenella. Lineage (NCBI taxonomy): Eukaryota > Metazoa > Arthropoda > Insecta > Lepidoptera > Tortricidae > Epiblema > Epiblema foenella. Next base: position 2,182,694 of record OY747119.1, on the reverse strand, counting down.
AATAAATGACCCATTTCGGAGCAAGCACCAGACACACCCTAAACGACTTGGAGCAAAAGAAAGCATTTCCTGCATTAACAATAGCGATCCAATTAGAAATTAAATCATTTTCATGTCAAATGAATGCTAATCGCACGCTATACGCACCGGCAGTCGACTCCAAAGGCGTTAAAGTCAGGTTTTCCAGAGAACAACTACACAAATCACTTCACTTTTTGCGAGTAGCTATTTTTCTTACACTAAGCACATAAACGAAGTAACATTATAATATCTAGATACACAGAACGTTATTCGGTATGTTTTAATGCACTAGCACCACCGACATTACGCGTCAAAGCGTTTATTTCCGTAATTCGCTCGCACAGACCCGTCAACCAGCCGCCGCCAGATCGATGTCGCAGTTTCGTTTCGTTGCCGCACGGCTGCAGCGTCGCTGCTGTCGCGCAAATTAGTTCCATTGTAGCCACCTGACAAGCCAGGTGGCGCTGCAGTCGAAAGAATAATACCACAGCAAATTTTAATTTACCTTTAAATTTTAAAAAAATACGGATTCCGTAGTAAACAAGGAACCCTTAAAGTTTTGCCATGTCCGTCCACGACTTAGGTCAGTAGCTGTTAGTACTTGAAAGCTTTAATATGACATGATCTCAATTACGCCGTCAAAACCGTAGAATAAAATCTTGAAAAACATTTGACGACCGCTTCAGCTTATGGTTTTTTTTTATAGTAACCCTGCCTATAAACCATTCATACGCTATATCACTAACATAATATTATATTGACATGAGTAATGATAATATCACTATAGAGTAATTTCCTTAAGCACCATTAGTAATAAGTCTTTGTAACCTATAACTTGCATGTTTGGTTTATCTGTAAATGTAAGTTGGTTAATAAGTAAATAAATAAAATAAATTCATTCGAGCACTATAATATAATTATAATATTTGTTCCTGAGTCATGGGTGTTTTCTATGTATTTAAGTATATATTTATCTATATAAGTATATATAAAGATAATTTTATAAAGGGTCGGCAACGCGTACGTGACTCCTTTGGAGTTGCGGGAGTCTATAGGCTGCGGTGGCCACTTACCATCAGGTGGACCGCAAGCTTGTTTGCCACCGACGTTGTAAAATAGTGGTTTAATACTTGAAACAATCTATCATTGTAATACGACACTGAAAAATTACAAAAAAAAACACTTTAAAGGTTAATATCAATTGATATCAAGCAAACGGATGTCTGAATCAAAATGGTAATATATATATATCGTCGGCTAGTACCCGTAGGTTTGGGACTTGGCCGATTTGTGTAAGATTGTCCACCCCTTACACGTAAAGTGGGAGTGCATTTTCTTTTTCTTCTAAACTCCGCCATTTTGAGGTTTCTAATACCATTTTGATTCAGACATCCGTTTGCTTGATATTAACCTTTAAAGTGATTTTTTTGTAATTTTTCAGTGTTGTATTACAATGATAGATTGTTTCAAGTATTACGCCACTATTTTAATTTCTTAATTGACCTAATAGACAATCTAAAGACTCTTTTGCCAAGTTTTAAATGAAGAATTTGAAAATTTCATTCATGGTTCTTCTACAAGAAATTGTGACAAAACATCTACAGAAAAAAAATACCCTGAATCGTTTTTAGATTTTTATATTTGCAACATTATAACTCCGTTTCACGCAGTTGCAAGTTTAATTAATATTCTACACCTACGCGGCCGAGTTTTCAACTTGTAGATATCGCGTGGAATGGAGCGTGTAGCGTTTTGTTATCGGTTTGTAAAATAAACATACTAGTAAATCTTATTAGAAAGTTAAAATTCTTGTACGATGTGTTAATGCATTATAATAGTTTTGTTACAATTATTATTAATAATTATTAGCTAATGAGATTTAAGTCAGTATAAAATTATAGAAACAATAATTACTGTCTTACGCTGTCTATAAATTTCGATAACCGTTTTGACATTTTGAATTGCACAATGCCTAACCTCGTAACGAAACGCTGTAGCACATTCTAGCAAAAATGGCGTTCGTTTAGGTTGTGCGTTACTGTTATCTTTTTGTTTAATTTCAAAATTTTAAAACTGTTGACTTAAAACTAAGGTAAAACGAATCCTAATAACATTTATTTACGTATATTTTTAATTATGTAATACGTTTTAGCTGTAATCTTGTGTTTTACAGAGAAATATGGGTCGGTCGCCAAGTCCAAGGCGGCGGGAAGATCGTTTAGATCGGCGAAGAAATCGAGACCACGACCGAGACCGGGACCGCGAGAGGCGGAGGCCGCGCACGCGGTCCAGATCTCGCTCCCTAGACCGCCGACGGCGCTCCCCAGACCGCAGAAGGTCCCCCTCGCCTTTACGAAGACGCCGCTCTCGATCAATCTCACCAGGCCCGTCTTCCTCATTCGTAGCTAAAAGGAAAACTTTTGGAGAACGGCCGATCGTCACACCCGCCGATTTGGAGGGGAAATCTCCTGAGGAACAAGAAATGTTGAAAGTTATGGGCTTTTGCGGCTTCGATACTACTAAAGGTAAGAAAGTTGAAGATAATGTTGAAGGTGAGGTGCACGTCGTTTTAAAACGGAAATACAGACAATACATGAATAGGAAAGGCGGGTTCAACAGGCCGCTGGACTTTGTGGCGTAGCACCGGTCCGTACACGGTTCCGCACAATCTAATTTCTGTAGAATTTTCAGTTGTTAAGTGTTTCTCTATATGAGTCGATGTGATATTTTGTACATGAACACACTATATATTTTATAGCCTTATTGAAGGACACATTACATGTTTTTAACCTTCAGTCTTTTTGACCAAGAAACTGGTTTTCGTATTGTGCAGAGTTAGGGCGGCATATGTACCTTTTTATATGAATTTACTTCTTGTTCTGAACTCTCAATATGGTGTCTTCGGGTAATTCCGAAAATAACAGATTCCTGTCTAACTAAGAGATTTTGTTGCACTACCAAACATCAACAAAAATATTTAATATTTATTTTTGATAGTGATGATGATGAGGTGCAATAAAACCGCTTAGTTAGACTGGAATTTGTTATTTTCGCAATTAGCTGACATTCGAAGTTACTTGAAGACACCTTAAACTTAAGTCGAGCGGTGATTTATTCCACATCATACAGAAATTGTCTCAAACTCAGAATAAAGGCATTTTGTATGAATCCATGACACCAATAACCAGTTTGCATCGGCGCTGAACTGGTGCTGTACCATTTATAAAGACCTAGTCGCACTGGACATGCATGAAAATATGTCTAGATGGTGACAGTACCATGCCAGTGCTGGCATGCACCTACTGGTGCCAGCAACTGGATTTGTCCAAGTGCCTTGAATTAGCATTGGATAAGTGAGGAATAGATTCAGAAATGGAATAAATAGCTTTATTATAATGGGAGAGGAAGTAAATACACTAAATTAGTGTGAATCGATTACATAATTTTATTAGGTACCATAATATAGAACAAAAACCAAACAAGGTCTTACTAACTACCTAAACCTAATCTAAACTAAAGTTTAGGCCTTTAGTTTAGATTAGGTTTAGGTAGTTTAGGCCCTAAGCTGTATGGGCACGGGTCGTCCAAGTCGCTGCCACTGGGCAGAGTTCCCATAAGGCTGGCTGTGTTGCCTCGCTGAATGGCAACGCCGAATCGCTGAGCAAGGAACGACCCTACGGTCACCTGAGTCTGAAACCGCAGAAATGCTTTGAATCGTTTTAGAACTCTTTAGTTTCATTGTGATCTCATATTTATTGACTTCATTTACTAGACTTGCAGACAACATGGTCAGAGACACCAAAATGGCTTCCATATAGTGTGTGTTCATGTATAACCTGTGTTGATTCCATTTTTTACTTAAGTGTTATGACAGTCAACCATGTTTTACTGAGAAGGGGTCTGTGTCTAGCCTTTACATTGTTAGAATCTTCCTGTTTAAAGTGAGGATCTAAGAAGAATATGCATATATATATTTGACCTTAAAACCAGTGGACAACCATGGTATTTATAATTTTTGTATTCATAAATAAGCAATCTATTCATAAATAAAGCAATTGACACTAATATGGTGATCACTGTCAATTCTAATTGTGAATTGCTTAATATATAATGGATTACCTGCTTCAGCCTAAATTATTTCAATTTTTTCATTAACTAGTCAGTTACTACTGCACGAGATTCAATACAAATAAATTATTCGTAATAAACTCAAAATGCAAGACATATTTGAAATCTCTTTCAATTATTTGTGATAATAACATAATAATTTATTTTATATAGCCTTTCCGCATTATAATAAGTATTATAGTCAAAAATTGTAGCTAGACACAGACTCGAACTCATTTGTTTTGCCAAGTGCCTTATCAGTTCTAGTTTAGAAAAATCTCAAAGATATGGAGAGTTTAAACAATCATTAGTCATTATTCCAAAGAAATAATCGTTAATTTATCAATACCTTAATTTGAAATAAGCTCAGTAAAAAGGAAAATACAGAGATTACATTTTGAGAAGTGAAAAGTGCAATTCATTTTAACCTTAATAATTGCAGTTTGCTCTTCCCAAACTGTAAACTATTAAAAGTAAAATAATGGCATACTTTTCACTAGAGATGCGCCGAATATGAGTTTGATCGAATACGAACATTCGGCCGAATAATTAGGTCCAGCTGTTGCTGAACCGAATTTTCGGCCTAATTATTCGATTCAACGTAATTCCTTCATCTATTGTTGTAAAACTGACAAATTGGATGGGAAAATTTTTGTTCATCGTTTTGTTCGACGATATATTGTCAAAAATAAGTTACTTATATCACTATTAATAATGGGAGTACTCTTGTAACTTGTAATAAAACCCTCTCAAAATTGTTCTGTAAACATTCGGCAGCTGAACCGATGTAATTTGGCCGAATATCGAACATTCAAAAACATGCCGAATATGCCGAATACCGAATAATAACCGAATATTCGGCGCATCCCTACTTTATCAATAAAATCAATAAAATATAAATCAAATGATATACTCAGTAACAGTGCATCAGATTCATTATAAAATATAAAAGCTTCATTTTTAATAGAAGTTAACTGTCAAATTCGGTATTTCGCTGGCATTCTCCAAACATAAACTTAGGTTTGGTTAGCCAAACAATATATAACTTAAGGCGCTTGGCAAAACTATAGTTTTAAGCTAGTTATAAGCCCGTTATACAGTCCCAGTGCGCAGCCCCGGCCCGCACTGGTCCGGTCCACTGTGTACCCGGTCAACTGTGCACCGGGTACACAAACCAAGAAGCGCAAAGAGTCGAATCCGCCACTAATAACATTGTCTGTGTACGCTCCTTTGATTTACTAGGATTACTAGGAACCTTATCTCATTATTATTGTCATTTTAACTTATGGTTCTACAGAATATTCCAACAATAAAATTAACTGCATATAAAGAGGTCATACCTCGTATTTCCTTACAATAAAGACTTGACGTCTTCATATGTCTAGTTACTTTTGGTGCTGGTGACATGCACGTCATGAAACGTACCTTGCATGTCTTCAAAAGGTTAAAATGAGGATTTTATTATTATTAAAAAAAAAACATTATTAAAAAAAAATTAATTAATGCAGATTATTACATTGTTGACTTTAGTCTAGTACTGATAGCAGTTATGTCTGACATAAAGCATTCCTCCCTTTCGCACACTTCACTTGTGTCTATCATAACTGTGATCATGCTTATACTTTGCACCAATCAAAAAAAATTTTTCTTCTAATTTTTCCTAATCAGAACACGGTACCGAATATGCCCCTAAACGGATCCACACTATTTTTTGTTATAGTCTGTATATATTATGTAAAGTCGTGTTTAGAATTGAGATAGTTTTGAGCACATTCGCTGTATGGCGGCTTTACTATCCTGAGGGGCTACCGCGAACCACAAACGAAGTTTTCCCTCTCTGTCTCACTTATGTGCAAACTTGCAAGTGCGACAGAGAGGGCAAACTTCGTTTGCTGTCGCGGTAGCGCCCCTGAGGGGCTACCGCGAAACGAAAACCAACGAAGTTCGAATATCTCCTCTGTCGCAGGAATTAGCAAGTGCGACAGAGAGGGAGATATTCGAACTTCGTTCGTTTTCAGTTCGCGGTAGCCTCTGCATAGTCATTGGAGCGTACAGCAGATTGTTTATAAGACTGAAAGCTGGCTAACCCGGTTGCGTTTCCCGCGCGGCGTGACACACACATAGCCTTATACAGAGTTATTTACACTCACATACCCCTATCCTCCACATGTACAATAGTCAAAGTCTGGGTTGCCAGAGCGCAATGTCAACTGGTCACGTAAAATGCCAGTTGGTCAGGTAAGATGCCAAAAACTGGTATTTTGGGCATTTATTGAGACAGAAACTGCAATTAAAATTTGATCTTTGTTTGGTTAAAATAAAAAAAATCTATTGATGTTTTCAGATCGAATTTATAGATACTTGACTTTTGTTATTATACACTGACAATTCTGACATTACTGGATTGATAGTAAAGATGGTCATTTGTTAGTTGCGAACAAAGTAAATTGTCATAATTTTCAAGCTAGTCAGTATATAGTAGTGGTGGTTTGCCAATTTTGAAACGGAAAACTGATAAAGTATCTTAAATCACTAATAAATACATTTCTTTTAATTGTTATCTTTGTCTTAATTGTCTCAATAAAGAAAATACTGGTTAGTTGACACTGTACTTTGTCAAAACAGATTCCATAGCCGATAATATACAATTTTATACAATTGTTGATATTTTTTACTGATATATTAATGCACACACGTCACGCGGGGGGGTTCGGTCGGCAATAAGATGACATATATGTCGTTATAAATTAGTGGCAAATCCGACTCCGACGCGTTTGTCACGACATCTACACTTTTGAATGAATCTAAAATACAATACTGCCAAAAATGACAAAATACGTCATTTCTATCACTAATCATCTGACCAAATTGTACACTTCATATTGCAAAAAAGTTAAAAAGGTTAAACTTGTTTAATCTTTATAATAAACTTCAGTTTTTTGGAAAATAGCTATTGTAAATGCAAATTAAATTGCATTGTAGTCTATTTTCTGTTACAGGACAAATACTTTTCGTTAAAAACATGTGAGGACACAATATTTTCCTCAAAAAAAATTCAGTCATTGTCAGATTTAGGTTCACGTCTTTTCGGCGGACATATCAAAAGTTAAGGGCCAAAATGCTTAATTTTGGATTGGTCTAGGAACCCGCACAAAAGGTGTTTCCGTAACTATAAATCCATGTAATAAAAACATAACTTACATGTACATAAGCCGTTAACTATTGACCACCGGGTGGACAACTTTTGTTTTTACAACTGACTATGACCCAATTGCAGTTTTAAAAAGGTACAGAGTTGTAATTATAAAAAAAGTCGTATTAAAAAGAGAATAATTGATTTATACCATTTTGATTTTGCATCTAGTTGTTTAACTATCACAAATTATTTTCAAATACTTGGATAAAACTCTGTTATCTGACAATCTTCCAATCTTATTGATATCACACAAAAAAGTCTTCTAATACGATCAATGAAGACACATCTGTTTTTTTTTTTTCGTTATTTAAGTCATTAAATTACAAGAACGTCCAACCAATATCTATATCAATTTATTGTTTTAACTCCCTTATTCATAAACGTCTATCAAACCTACATTAGTTAACTAGCCGCTAAAGTTCGTTTGTCCTTATATGTCACTTTAAAATTGACGTTTGTGAGAATGGGTCAAAGACTTTTTAGTTAGCAGGGGTTTGTTAACTTTTATGAATAAGGGGGTTAGTCGCTTCATTGGAAAATTACTTATAAGAAAAAATATCTGTTAGAATAAATTATTCAGACGACAGGACGTCATTTAATCTATCATATTGTACGCGAGTTAATTTCTAATGTTTCATTCAATACTTGTATTTATGACTATCAAGTTAAATAAAATTATTAAGTAGCGTCAGAGCTCTGTTTTCATTTTATACTTTGTTTGGTTATTAGTTCCATAGTTAAAGTTTGGATTTTATCTCATTGAATATTGATCTTCTTGAAAATGTTTAATGCACTCATCAGGCTGGGCATTAACTCGTTAATCCGTCAATCGTTAGTCCGTCAATCGTTAATAACGAAGTTAACCATACGTGTATCGGATTAACTATTAAATTAACTTGAAAAAAATTTTAACGGGCGCATTAACTTCCGCTAACTGTCCAAAGCTGCGTTAATCCGTTAACGTTCCAAGTGGACTCGTCAGGCGCGTGCGCGAGTGAAATGAACTATATTAGCGCATACCCGCATACCCAGTTCCTGTTTTAACAGGAGTTAAAGTTTAACGTTAACTTTAACGTTTAACGAAGTTAACTTTTTTATAACGGATTAGCGATTAACGAAGTTAACTATTTGGTTAACGGTGCCCAGCTATGTCACTTATGCATATCCGAATTTAATAAGTAATAGAAACTCGATAAAAATAATTGTAGTTTTTCTGAGTTTCACAGTTATCATTTGTTATGAATATTGGTCATAATGTTAACAATTTATTTTTAAATAGATTAAAAGTAACATATCAAGTTATATGTGAAAGATTCATTCCCACTTGTATATACCACGAACTATTTATACTTATTTTTAAATAAAATAGATTACCTTTGATTATACTTGTATAAAAAATAATTTAGGTTTAAATTTTGTGCTTTTGGCATTTTCGGATTTAAGTATAATTAAGTTACAAATTATTTGAATGTTCATTGATTGTATAAAAAATAAAAATTGATATTGCATTTTGAAAACGCTTCTTTATTTTTTTTCTAACCTAAAGATACGAAACGCCATCGAAGTGAGAGAACCCAATTCGCTGTCAACTGTAGATGACAAAATGGTAAAATGGTTATTCTCAAAATGTAACATTTATGAACTTTAATCTACATCCGTATATTAAATCCTCTTTCATGTGTTCAGGAACCATTGCATTGCAAGTGTAGTGAGGTCGAGCGTGAGCCCGTTGAAGTCTTTTGAGCACGAGCCTGTATGGGTCATTGTCAGATTTAGGTTCGCGTCTTTTCGGTGGACATATCAAAGTTAAGGGCCACAAAGCTTAATTTTGGATTGGTCTAGTAACCCGCATAAACGGTGTTTACATAACTATAAATCCATGTAATAAAAACATAACTTACATGTACATAAGCCGTTAACTATTGACCACCGGGTGGACAACTTTTGTTTTTACAACTGACAATGACCCATCGTAATGGGCGGAGATGGCCATAACGATACCGTTTTTGATGCTGTTATGGCCATCTCCGCCCGGACCGGCGCGATATTGTAAAGTTGGTCCTTACCTACACTTTTTGAGCACATAAAAGAGGATTTACTGTATGGGTGTAGATAAACTTTATTAACATGAGAAACTGAAATTAAAATATATTAAAAAAAATTGGGAACCTAGGCATAGTCCCTAAGATGCTGGCAGATATTTATAATATATTATCATTGAGAACACTGAATATTATGGATATGGCAGGTATATTAAGCCAAAAGAGTGGTCTTTTGGACCTTAACTTACAAACAATAGAGTCTAAAAGTGATAGACCACTTTCCTGGCTGACTACTTGGGATTCTCATTTGAGATTGCACTATTTTACTAAATGGTGTTGTCACATTTTAAGGTTTATATTAATTGCACGTTTTTTTTACATTAGGATTGGCCGATTATCTGTAAAATTCATGTTTTACTATGATTATGTATACATTTAAATTTGATATCAGTTTTTATGAGTTAAAATCATAGAATTATTTTATGTGCAAGGACGAATTTGAAAAATAAATGATTTCGCATCAAGAACTATTTTATTTCACTAAAACAGCTCCTATGGGTTAATTTCTTGGTATACACACAAACGTATGAACATTGACCCGACATTTTTATTTCATATACTTTGCTTTGACATTTAGAGGTCTCTTACACCATCAAAACTCACTTGACTATCACCCTTTACATCTCCGCTTATATGTAGGGTCGGTAGGTTTACGGCCTGTTAATTTGATGCGCCAGTTTGCGGCCACTTGGATGAGTTGATGAACTGAAAGGATATTTTTTTGTTTTTTTAATATATTCCCATTCAATAACTACTGATTATGACGCTTACGACTTATTATTTCTATAGGGCATATAAAAATGTAAATATGTGACAATCCACATCGAAAGGGACCTTAATGGCGGCCGGCACTTACGCCTTTATTGCCGCTGTTCCAATACAATAGTGAATAGGTGTAACGTAAGCGCCTGCCGCCATAAGGTCCCTTTCGATGTGGATTATCACATATCTTTAATTGAAAAAACTTCGTTCTTCAGAATATAAAATTTGTGACTATCAGACAAAAGGTACCAACCACATTGTCGTTTGCCAACAAGGAAGCTCGCGGGCCACCTGTTGCCGACCGCTGCTATAGAAGGATTAGGAAATTACCAAAAGGGACGGATTTATGATAACCTGAATAAATGGAGATGTATAAGAAGACTGATACATCCTGTAGACGACGGCCTCCTTAGAATGCAGCCGGCCCATACAGTTTATGCTTTAAACAGGTGTCATTAGGTTTTTTCTATGTCTTTTATGTCACTCACGTCATATAATAAAATCTGCACATATTTTTCCAACATTACGGAGTTTTACTAAGTATTTAGGTGTACAGCGTCCACAAAGTGGTCTTCGAGCCGTTTCTAAGGTTAATTTGAACAGCACATATGTACGCCGCGAAATGTTTCGCACGCCAAATGGAATGAAAACCCGTAGTGTTACTCGCGCTGAACGCGAGGCAGAAGTGATAGTGTCGACGCCTGCGAAGGCACCAGGCTCTTCACCAGCATCACTAACACGACATGCCGCAGACACAACGTTCGTGGCTGGCAGCAGCCGTATGGAAATTAAGGCGCCCTCGTTGAGGAACGACGCTGTGCCGCACCCGCTGTCACCGCACAATAAGGTACCGTCCGCAACCACGTCCATGTCGGCTAGAAGGAAGAAGCTGGAACTAGAGGCCAGAAAACAAAAGGCACTTTTGGAGTTGGAAAAACAAAAAGTATTGATCGATATACAATTGGAGAATGATTTAGTCGACCTCGAAGAGGAAAAATACAGTTCACACGTTAGTAATGCTAGCACACGCCACGACATTGAACATTGGATGGAACACAGTGAGCACGAACTTGAGAAGTCGCCGCCGGCCCCTGAGGATGGTTTAAATATGGGCGAGGTGCATCAGTCGACGGCACCTGTCGTCGGCTCTTCCGACGGAACTATTCAGATGCTTGCTGCTGCAGTAAAGAACTTGACTGTTGCCTCCACACACAGTAAGTGTGACGCTAATATTTTGGGTCGTATGTGTACGCCTAGAGATCTACCAGAATATTCCGGCGATCCACTAGAGTGGTTACAATTTAAACAGGCGTACGAAGAATCGACCTACGTGTGCAAATTTAGCCCAAAAGAGAATTTATTGAGATTACGAAAGTGTCTGCGCGGACAGGCTAAAGAAACCGTCTCAGCCTTGCTTATGAGTGCCGCCTCACCTGACCGAATTATGGCTACATTGGAATTACGTCACGGTGACCCAGAGTTTATAGTAAGCAGGCTTATACAGGATGTGAAGAAAGTTCCACCTATGTCCAACGAGTACCAGAGAGACATTGTCAACTTTTCTGTCAAAGTCCAGAACTTCGTAGAATCTGTGAAGGCGGTGGGACGCGAGGAGTACGTGCAAGGATTAAGTATTGTTTCTTTACTCATATCTAAGCTGCCGACAGTACTCGTTTCTAAGTGGGCGGATTATAGCTACCCGCTCATCAAAGCTGGAACAAAGTCTCGTCTTAGTATTATGTCGGACTTTCTCAACGCGGAAGCTGTAAAGATTGCCACCACTGCTAACGTTTACCTGCAAAGTTATCGCACTGAACCGAGTAAACACAAGCAATACGATAGCTTCGTTCGTCCACAACCTGTACTATTGCAAACTGAGCAACGCAACGATAATGACAAGCGTGATAAGTGCCTCTTTTGCCACACACAACAAAGCCACGACCTGTCGGATTGCAAGAAGTTCAAACGTGCTTTGCGCAAAGATAGATGGCGCCACGTGAAAAGGCACGGACTTTGCTTTAAATGTCTACTGCACCGTCACGACCGTGAAACATGTACTGCGCCTGCGTGTGACAAAGAAGGATGCGGTGGTGCGCACCACAAGCTGCTGCACTATGAAGTCGACGGCAGCGCTCGCCGACCGAACGACATGAGCGCCAGAGCCCTGCTGCTGCTGGAGCCTACGCCATCGCCAGTCACGGAGCCTACGCCATCGAGTTCTTCAACGCAGACTCCGAGCGCGACAGGAGCAACGTGTTTCATAGACAACGATAAGCGCGTACTACTGAAAGTGGTTCCTGTCAACGTTCACGGCCCAAACGGTGTGTTTAGTACGACCGCACTCTTGGACGATGGTTCATCAGTGTCACTCCTGAGCGCCGGGCTAGCGGCGCGCGCCGGCCTGCAGGGTCGCAGCGAGACCATGCGCGTGTGCGGCGCGTGGAACAATAATGAGCTTGTGTGTGAATCAACCCTAATGACTCTAAGTATTTCTAGCGTTGCTGACGGTACTATGCACACTCTGACTGTACGCAGTGTTAAGCAGTTAGACTTACCTGTACAAAATGTAACATTAGTAGATTGCAATATGTATGAACATTTAAGAGCGCTTAAGCCAGTGTTGCATTCTAACTCGTATTGTAAACCTGAGTTGCTTATAGGTCAGGACAACTATAACTTGCTATTGCCTTTAGAAATACGTATAGGTCGACACAATGAGCCGTCGGCTTCACGAACTCCTTTAGGTTGGTGTGTTCACGGGGCGGTACAGGTGGCGCGCTCGTCGCGAGCCGCGCGCTCGGCGCACGCCACGCTCAACCTTTGCGTGGTGTCCGGGGATGACGACGTGACGCACACGCTGCGCGAGCTACATGAAGAGGTGCGCCGCTCTTTTGCAATCGACTCTATGGGTGTTTCAGGTAAGCCTAGACAGAATGCTGATGACGTGTGAGCACAAGAGATTATGGAAAAGTCCGCCATGCTTGTCAACGGCAGGTGGACTGTGGGTCTGCCTTGGAAAGATCCGCACTGTAGCTTGCCCGATAGTTTTCCTAGCGCATTCAAAAGGCTACAGGGTGTAGAGAAAAAGATGCGCGCCGATAAAGCTTACGGACACAGGTACGAGGAACGTGTCAACCATTTGTTTGAAAATGATTTCGCTCGGGAAATGGCCGACACGTCACTCACGTCAAATACATGGTACTTGCCACATTTTGGAGTTGACAATCCGAACAAGAAACGACTTCGTTTGGTTTATGACTGTGCTGCTAAAAGTCAAGGCAAGTCCTTAAATGATTTTCTTCTGACAGGCCCGGATTTACTTGCTTCCTTGTTCGGCATTATGGTTCGTTTTCGAGAGGACAGGATAGCAATAACTGGCGACATTAAAGATATGTTTCTGAGGATTAAAATAAATTCTGTAGACCAGAATGCCCTCAGATTCCTGTGGAGAGGCAGCAACCCCACAGGCCCAGTGAAGACGTACGCAATGACCTCACTAATTTTTGGTGCTTGCTGTTCGCCCTTTATAGCTCAGTACATCAAGAACAAGAACGCAGACAGGTTTAAGTCGACGCTACCGGCTGCCGTCGCCGCTATACAGCACCAGCACTATATGGACGACTATATCGATAGTCTGCCGGATGAGTCCACCGCCATCACTATGGTAAAGAATATTCGAGATATTCACAGCGCGGGAGGTTTCGAAATCCGCAACTGGACGTGTAATAGCGCTACTGTGCTCGACACTATACCTAAGGATATTCTAGGTACTACTGCTGTAACATTTGGACTGGACGAACACGACGAAGGCGAGCGCACGCTCGGATTGATCTGGTACCCCGCTAAAGATGAACTAGGGTTCGATGTGTCATTTAAGCGAATTCCTGAGAGCGTGATTAAAGGCGAACAAAGACCCACGAAAAGAATTATGTTACGTGTCATAATGTCTATTTTTGACGTGTTCGGGTTCTTGACACCTTTCACTACGCAAGGCAAAATTATGCTTCAGGACACTTGGCGTCTACTTATCAATTGGGATGATATTATTCCAGACAACCTACATAAAAAATGGTGTAGTTGGCTAGGACTACTGAAACTTGTAGGAGAAATTCGTCTGCCAAGATGGTACCAATCATGCGCTGCCAAATGTATTGAGTCAGAAGGCGGACTGACCGCTTGCGTACGAAGCCCTTCTGCTAATATTGTGACCATGCAAAGCTATGCCGATTTGGAACTGCATTTATTCAGCGACGCTTCGCTCAAGGCAATGTCTGTGGTCGCATACTGGCGCTGGAAGAGTTACGATCAGATATTTGTCGCATTTGTTGCCAGCAAGTCCCGAGTGTCGTCGGTGAAACCGCAAACTGTTCCACGCTTGGAACTTCAGGCTGCACTGCTAGCAGCGCGGCTCGCCAATTCCATAGCAAAGGCGCATCGTTTACACGTCACCCGGCGATACTTTTGGTGTGATTCCAGCACGGTGCTTCACTGGATCTATAACAACACGCGACAGTATAAAACTTTTGAGGCTAACAGATTAGGTGAAATAGATGACTTGACAAAAGCGTCTGAGTGGAGATATGTGCCCACGGCACTGAACGTAGCAGACATTGCCACTAGAGAAACATTCAATTACGACTCTTTTCTCAACGAATGGTTCAAGGGGCCTACGTTTTTATACGAACACGAGAGTAAATGGCCAGTGAACGTCATAGAGCCTGAGAACAGGGACAGTTTTGAAGCTTGCGTGACCGTTGTACAAAATTCACCTGTACGCTTACCTGTTCCTGACCCTGAGCACTTCTCTTCGTGGCTACGGTTTATTCGATCTGCTGCTTCGGTTCTTAAGTTTATAAATAAGTGTAGAGGTCTTACTCCACTCGACGACTACGCTCTAATGGAGCAAGCAAAGAGATTGGTTCTGCGGCAAGCTCAAGAGGAATCTTTTGCCAGCGATTTGCAAACAATAAAGATGGGTAAAGACTTGTCACGCGAAAGCAGATTGATAAATCTGTCCCCTTACTTGGACGAGAATGGTGTTCTCCGCATGAGTGGCCGCATAGATGCTGTTTGCGACGTACCTCAG
The DNA here is from genome assembly GCA_963556455.1 of Epiblema foenella. NCBI lineage: Eukaryota > Metazoa > Arthropoda > Insecta > Lepidoptera > Tortricidae > Epiblema > Epiblema foenella. The sequence continues at coordinate 2,167,420 of OY747119.1, read as the reverse complement.
GAAGCAAAAAGACCTATAATCCTTGACGGAAGGCATCCAACTACCCGGCTCTTGGTTAAGCACTATCATGTCAAGGCTGCGCACGGACACCAAGAAGCGGTAGTGAACGACTTGAAACAGCTGTATTGGATAATTCAGTTGCGTCCTACTGTCAAGACTGTTGCGTCCCGTTGCATGTTTTGCAGGTTAAGAAAGGCTACCCCACAGGTGCCTCGAATGGGTGACTTGCCTCGGGCACGCATGGCACATCATCAGCGCGTGTTCAACTTCTGCGGTATTGATCTGTTCGGACCCATGGAAGTCACGGTAGGCAGGCACCGGGAGAAGCGTTATGGCGTTTTGTTTACCTGCCTCACCGTTCGCGCGGTTCATATAGAAATCGTGCACTCACTTACTACCGACTCCTTGATTATGGCGCTGCGGAGAATGGCGTCTCGGCGTGGTTGGCCGGCACATATTTACTCTGATAACGGCACCAACCTTCGGGGCGCGGACGTAGAGCTACGAAGAGCCATAGAGGAGCTCGACGAAGAAACTTTAAGAACTGAGGCCGTGAATAATCAGGCTCAATGGACATTTATTCCCCCCGTCAGTCCCCATTGGGGTGGGGCATGGGAGCGCTTAATCCGGTCTGTCAAGAGATCACTTTATATCATACGAGTATTAAAGGAACGAGCGCCCCGAGACGAAACCTTAAGTACCCTTCTGGCGGAGGTGGAAGCTATTGTGAACGGCCGACCTTTGACACATGTCTCAGTAGAGCCGGGCTCTACCGAAGCACTTACGCCCAACCATTTCCTTATAGGTTCTTCATCCAAATTACCACTGAATGGATTTTTTGATGATTCGGATCTAGCCTTGAGGAAGCAGTGGCGTATAGCTCAGCGATTGGCTGACATGTACTGGCAACGTTGGCTAAAGGAATTCCTTCCACAACTGTTGCCCAGAAAGAAGTGGCAGCAGGAGCAGAAACCACTGGGTGTCGGTGACCTCGTGTTCGTTGTCGATCCCGACTCCGAAACGTATGGCCACGGGGCATAGTTAAGAGTGTGGTGCCAGGCAAGGACGGCCGCATCAGAGTGGTTGAAGTGACCACCGCTACCGGCGTTCTGCGCCGATCCGTGGCGCGCGTTGCACCTGTACCATTAGCTGATTAGTGCTAGTTTCGCACTAGGGTGGGGAGTGTAGACGACGGCCTCCTTAGAATGCAGCCGGCCCATACAGTTTATGCTTTAAACAGGTGTCATTAGGTTTTTTCTATGTCTTTTATGTCACTCACGTCATATAATAAAATCTGCACATATTTTTCCAACATTACGGAGTTTTACTAAGTATTTAGGTGTACAGCGTCCGCACATCCATTAGCACGATTATGACATCTCATTCTTTGTTGTGTTATGCTTAGTCCCAGGGATCGGATACCGGTATTTTCTCCATAGAAAAATACCGGTGTTATTACGGTCACCGGTTCATTATTTCGTTTTTAATGGGACAATCTACGACGACGACGATACGACGTTGTTACCAAAATACATGATTCAGCCCTACGTAAAGAGCAAAAAATAATCCAAAATATTGGGCTAATTCAGGGTTTTTTAAAAATACCGGTATCAGTCCCTGCTTAGTCCACATTTGTATCGATTGAGATCAGGGGCGCTATTCTACCGCGAACAGCAAACGAAGTTTTCCCTCTCTGTCACACTTGCAAGTGTGCACATAAGTGAGACAGAGAGGGAAAACTTCGTTTGTGGTTCGCGGTAGCGCCCCAGTGCCTGTACTCCGAACTTCGTATCATACCGTCCCTTTCACTCGCGTGTTATACACTGTATGGGAGAAAGGGACGGCATGATACGAAGTTCGTAGTAGTCTCTCAGTGACAAATATTACAGCCTCATCTCCTGAGATATGTCATTATATCTCGCTACCACGTGTTATTCTTACTTCATTGAGTTTACATGACCGTACTCGCTAGCGACTGCGTAAAAAATTGTATAGGCAAAAGTACAGCGCCTCTGGTACGCAATAGAACTAAGAATCGGCATACTGAATCGTTTACGCAGTCGCTAGCGAGTAAGAGTACGGTCATGCAAACTCGAGGTAAATTCACAGGTGGGTATACAAGTAAAATAAAACCAGTTTGTACTTTTCAAATATTTACTCGCACGGAGTCTCACAGTAATATTTACAACGCGAAAACATTAACCTAAAACACTTAAGAGATGGAATCTATTACTCTAATCTTAAGTTTCGTCGCCATCTGAGCAGACTAAGTGAGGGTAGCATCGCTTATCGAACAACGAAAAACACATTTATTAAGATCCATTTGACATGTGTTTAATATAGTCGCTAGGCCGGCTCTATATGAAATTTCGACCTTCAAATAATTATATTGACAGAGGACAAATGTATATGAGAATCTTTATGAGGTATTCAGACATTAAGAGCGCTTTAATAAAATGTAACAGGTCCACTAGCGCCACTCGTAAATAAGTGTAATTATTTAAATTTACCGATATATAACTAAAAAAGGCGGCCGCTACGTACTGTGGTTTGTATTTAAATACTTTTTGAATTCATCAAACTAGTTATTACGGTCTTGGATTCGTCAATCTATGCGTCCAAAGTTAAAACGGCCGTTTTAATTTTGAGCTCATAGAGAGACAAATTTAGCAACGTAAAAACTAGTTTGATGGATTCAAAAATGACTTAAATACAAACTACAGCACATAGCGGTCCCCTTTTTTAGTTATATATCGTTAAATTTAAATATTTACACTTATTTACGAGTGGCGCTAGTGGACCTGTTACATTTTATTAAAGCGCTCTTAAAAAATCGATAGTAATCTAATTATTTAGTTTGGTCAGAAAGCGACACGTTTAGAGCATTACTTGTTTGAGGCTAGAAGAACTATGTTTAGATCTCCAATTTTAATCTAGTTTTTTCCGACCACATCTCAACAATAGACGGGTGTATGTCAGAGCGTTTCAAACGCTTAATTTCTTTGGCATAATCTATGGTAATTGGTGAAGATTTTGTAAGGTTTTCTGATATTTCCGGTTATTGGATATGAGGTCCCTAATGATGGTATATACCATCAAAATCTACTGAAACATCACCATAAATGATGCCAAAGAGCGTTCCAAACGCTTAATTTCTTTGGCATAATCTATGGTAATTGGTGAAGATTTTGTAAGCTTTTCTGATATTTCCGGTTATTGGATATGAGGTCCCTAAAGATGTATACCATAAAAATCTACTGAAACATCACCATAAATGATGCCAAAGTAATTAGGTGTTCAAAGCGCTCTGATATTCACTCAGGCGTTAAGGTATAAAATAAAAACTTCGACAAGTATTATGCTGACAAGTCGAATGTCTAAGAGCCTACTCCGTACTTCGTATCGTGCCATCTTTTTCAGTCGTATAGTGACCTCTAGCTAGTATATTTTGATGGTATACTCCATCTTTAGGGACCTCCTACGCAATAATACACGAGAGTGAAAGGGACAGCACGATAAGTTAGGAGAAGGCCCTCTGAATCGGTTGCTCCCAGGCATCCTCGTTCACATTTTAGCCGAGACCATCACAGATCTCGTTCGGACCTTACAACGGAAATTCGTAACAACCAATGTGTTACTCTGTTTCAAGTGTAATGTTTTTTGTTTCAAAATAACAGGCCTACAATTTTTTTTACAATACAGCTTAGTTCTAAAACCTCAGACAAGTGTCAGCTACAAACGTTGAGAACGAACACTGCCGTAACATTTAAATTTTACAAACATTTCCAAATAAATTTTGTCCTAGATATACACCATGTTCTTTCTTCATGTAACACGATGTAAGTCATCGTTTTCGTTTTCAGCTTCGATACGAATTGCAATGTACAGCAGAGAAAGTAGCCTCAAGTTCTCAAAAGGATCTACACAAGCGCTAATTGCCTTATAACGCAGACATGTGTAGATAATTTTGATCATTTGGGCGTAGCTACTTTTATTGCTGATTATTTAACTAAAAAATATTGATATAAATATATGTCAGTCACAAAAACATATTTGGAAATACTCGCAAAACGAAAAATACAATGGAAACTATCATTTCGTCACATTTCCATTTCAATTAAAAACAATTATCACTATAATTATTATATACAAAACGCCCGAAACGAAAAGAAATCTAAATTGTTCCCACATTTTTCGTTACAATTCTGCGATGGGGAAGGGCGGCTACAATTTGGTGCCCGCGACCAGGATACGAAAATAGTAAGGATTATTTCAACGAACTTACAACTCACATTTCAATTTTAATGAATTGATTATGATGCGTAGAAATGATTCTTACTACCCTATTGTACGTAGCCTTCCTTAGGGTATTTACCCTATTATATAATCAACAATTTTGTCTCCTTCCCATCGCCACCCGAGATCAACTGATTAGCCTAAAGTCCTTTCGAGGCAATATCGTGTATTACAAGATCGGGATCAGTTTACGATCGGAATAGCTGTCATTTCATATACACTTTAACGTAAGGGGTCATCCATAAAATACGTACACACTAAGTTAGTGATTTTTTTGACCCTTTCCCGTTCCGAAATTAGTTTAATTCTCATTTAGATTACTTTCTAATAACCATCATCAAATCAAACATTTGAAAACATAGACAAAACAATGTAAACCTGCTAGAGTTGGAAATATTTTCAAGGTTAATAGGTCAAATTTTGATTTTAATTTTTTATTTTGATTTTTTTTATCGGATTTTCAAAAGTGATGAAACTTAAGACCCCTCCTACCCCTTGTCACAGCCACACTTCGTTGACCCTCTCCCACCCCCTTAATGTGTGACGTACTCTACGAATGGCCCCTAAGTATATGGTAAAACTGTCACATATTCTATTCGCTGCTAGGTAATATGTAGTCTCAGTACGTATGCCACAATCGTAAGGACTGAACATCAAATATGACACACGATACCGTCTCGATTGAGCCTGACGATCCAATGTCAGTAAAAATGTCAGTCCAGTTCTAAAACTTATAGTCTTGTTATAACCTCAAAAACTGCTTTCCTTCTATCTTTACCCATCTAACTACCTTACTTAAATATAATTTACAATTTGTTTTGGCCATCAATATACAACACACATTTAAAAATCAACAAGACAGAAAAACAGTTTATGTTGTAATCCAAGACTTAACGTGCGAAAAACATCTGTACATAGAAGTTTTTCAATATATCACAAACAAATATAGACTTCTAATTACCTACTGATTAAAATAAACATAATATCCTAATGTCAGTAACACAAGTAGCCAGAGACACGCATCAAAAACTTATACATTTCCAAATTGTCACATATATTTCTTAAATAATACATTTATAAGAATTTTAAATGTGCGCTATAGCTACTTTCGCTGCTGACCGACTGACAAATTTACCAACACACACATTTGTGTGATACCCGAGCAACAGGTACACTGTCAACGCCAGATCAATCCCTAATCGCCATTAATAGACGCATTATTGACTCTGGCAATACCCTTTTGCTCAATAACGACACTAACAAAGACTAGACTTAATTCTTCGTTGTAGGAGTGACACCCAATAATCCGGAATAACCTCTAAACTGATTCGCCATAAAGTCTCTATACATAGCCAGCTGCCTCTGATCCATTCCACCGGCAAGACTACTATACAGCGCGCTCATATACGGATCTACGTATGGCATTGTAGGAACATTTTTCTGCATCTCCATCATCTGTTGCAAGCTATTCTGACCTTTGAATACGTTCTGTAACAGGTTATTTTGGAGTAGATTCGTTTGGGAATTCCCCGAGCCCGTGGATGATGTGGGGGATACATCGTCTCGTTGGTTGATTTGGTAGTTGGGGACTATTATAGGCGGTTTCTTGGCCGATTGAGAGGGGCTGGTATAACTTTTAGGGTATTCCTTGGGTGGTGTGGGAGTTTTCGCAACGAATTTTCCATTCGACGACCGTTTCTGTTGTCTGGACTTCGTTGGTGTCTGTGATTTTGGATTGACAAGCGTTATTTCAAGGTTGGAACCTACTATCGCCTTACCGTCTGCTAGAGTGTAGTTTTTCGTTAGATTCTGAGCGGGGCTAGGGGTTTTAGATGGGGATGGGACGCTCGGAATTCTGACAATTTCTACAGCGGGTTTCTGACCCGGTGGTAAAGTCTTACATGTCAAATCTAAGATATCCTGTGGAGGGGTTGATGGAATTTGTACCGTGCTATTTCTTTGGGGTTTCATTGGGGTTCCTAGTAAAACATGGGGGGGCGGCATGAAGGGGTCTTTGGGGTTTCCGTAGACCGTTTTCTCAGGTCCAGAGGACCCAAAAGCGCTGGTAGCTTGGATGACCTTAGGAGGCGTTCCGTTTGGATAATTGGGTGGTATGATATTGTACATTTGGAATATCTGCGCTTGCGTCATTATCTGATGTTGGACTGCGGGGGATAAGACTAAGGGGGCGAGGGGGGCGAGTGAGGCCCCCGGGACTATAGGGGTGAGTGGGGTGGGAGTAGGGGGCCAGGCGGGGGTGGTGGGGATGGCGGTAACTTCCAGACCTCGTTCCTTGAGTATGTCTAGTTTTTTCTTCTTGATCGCTTGCGGACTTTCCGGGTATTCGTCCAAGTCTATGATCTCGGGCGTTTTAGGTTTGTAAGGGACCTGTAAATGGGAGATAACTCAATTTAGATTATTATTGAGATGAACATACTTGCGATGTAACTGAGTTAAAAGTGTAAATTAAATATGATGTTAGTACTTTCATTGTTAAAGCTCGACCAGAAATATATGACCACGCGCCATCTAGCGGAATTTCATTGGAACTAATTTCTTACACTGGCAATAATTATAATGTCAGGTTGTCATTTGTCATTATCACAGGTGCGCTTTATTTCAATAATAGTAAAGTAACATTTTAAACTCTCGCGCTTTGTAAACATACTTAAAGATTTGTTTAAACGGGTCTATCGCGATATTTATGTATTCACCTTTGTTACCGACGTTTCGACACGGGTTGCACCGGTCTTGGTCACATCTCTAACAATATTATATTAGTCTTAATTTTGACGCTCTGAGACCATGTACATCTCTAACGACGTTACAATAGTAACTATTAATTATATTTGGACGCTCAGAGACCATGTACTTCTCTGGGATATTATATGTATTCATTATACTCTTTGTTTAATCAAACTGAGACCTTATACATCTCTAACTTTAGTGATGTTGTAATATTCATAATAGATAACTTTGCAAGTTTATTTTCACTGTCTGTATGACATTAATTTTGTTATATTTGTAATCTCGAAAATATTATTCTATCTTGAACTGTAAATTAATATTCTGACATGAAAAATGTATTCTTATAGTCTTAAATTGTAAATTAATATTTTGACATGTAAAAGTGCCTGCCCTTGTGGCCTATTTGCCGAATAAATGTTTGATTTTGATTTTAAAAATCTTTGTTATATTTGTTTTTAAAAATAAAAGACTGTTTCCTTTAATAATAAAATGAGCTAACTTAAGGACTCAAGGCAGTTTCCCTCCAGGGCCTATAAGTTTTTTTTCCACACTGTATAATAGATATTATACATTGTGGAAAAATACTGTAAATTAGTGTTAAAGTAGAATATATGTTAAAATAATAAAGAAATAAATATCTTTCGACAATCTTACACAAATCAACCTAATCCCAAACTAAGCAAAGTTTGTACTATGGGTACCAAGTGACGATATACATACTTATAAAGATAAATAGATACTTAAATACATAGAAAACATCCAAGACTCAAGAACAAATATTCGTGTTCATCACACAAATACATGCCCTGACCGGGATTCGAACCCGGGACCTCCAGCTTCGAAGCCAGGGTCACTACCAACTAGGCTAAAGCGGTCGTTACCTCGACGATCTCATCATCGCTGTGTGTGGGGGGCGGCGGCGGGTGGTGGATACCGAAGTTGGTGACGGCTGGGGTCGTCGGGGCCGCGGGGGTCAAGGGGGTCGTCGGGGCCGCGGGGGCCGCGGGGGGTGACGAAGACGCCGAGTCAGACCGAAGCGGCGCGGGAGCTGAAATCGCAAAATACTTACTCTTTATTTGGCTGGCTGCTGTGATTATTATTTAAATATTTTGGTTATCTTTTTTGTAATGTTTATATATTTTTTTTATTGAAATATATTTTTTTGTGATTTCATAAATTATTTGACAGCTATAGTGTACAGTCGTATAAATTGCTTGGAGAATTAATATTGTATATATATTTAAATCCTTTATTTATACCATCCAGTTATGGTCTATTAGGCTTCTGTACCCAAAGGGTAAAGCGGGACCCTATTACTAAGACTCCGCTGTCCGTCTGTCACCAGGCTGTATCTCATGAACCGTGATAGTTATACAGTTGAAACTTTCACAGATGACATATTTCTGTTGCCGCTATGACAACATATACTAAAAAAATAAAATAAAATAAATATTTAACGTGCTCCCTTATACAACAGACATAATTTTTTTGTCATTTTTATAGATAACCAGCTGTCGCCCGCGACTTCGTCTGCGTAGAACACGTTCATCGAGTTAGAATTTTATTGCTATTCTTTTATATCAGGCGCTTACCTAGTCATCGCTCTTCCATACAAACTTACACCCCCTTAAGGGATGATTTCCTTGATAAAAAGTGTCTTATATCCTTCACCAGCAGGCGAATCACATAACTTTTTGTACTAACGGTAGATAGATTTTACTGTCAAATATGAAGTATAAATGTATGAGCTGACAATTAAAATTTGACATTAAAATCTACCTAACGGTAGTACAAAAGTTACGTGATTACCCCGCGGGACTCAAACTACCTGCATACCAAATTTCATCTCAATCGGTTTAGCTGTTTAAGCGTGAAGAGGTAACAGACAGACACACTTTCGAATTTATAATATTAGGACGGATGGTACGGAGGCGAGTCTGACTCGCACTTGCCTGGTTTTTTTTTATCTAATTGTACGATTACATCTGTACTTATCCTAATTTCCTTGGCTGATTAAAGCCAAACTATGTTTGGTACTTCGCCTTATTATCTCATAGTAATACTCACTGTTGGTGGCAGGCGCGTGGGGCTGGTGGTGGTGGGGCTGGTGGGGCTGGTGGGGCTGGTGGTGGTGGTGGTGGGAGTGGTGCGCGCGCGCCGGCTTGACGCGCACGTGCCGCAGCGAGCTGCGCGTGGGCGGCCGACTCTGCGAGACAACCGGGAGCAGGTACTTTATAATTGTAACAACACAAACAACTGACTTTGGCAACAATTACCCTCAACCAATCAAAAATGGTCCCATTGATCTCATTTCCGTAGCATGAGTTTTGCAGTACATGCAAGGAGGGGACCGTTTCACAAAAAAATATGACGGTCCATGAACAAAAAGGTTCAAAATGGCGGCCATTTGTTTTCTGTGATTCCCACCCAAGGATCGACACTTAAGGATAAGTGTCGATCCTATAACTAAAAAAAAATGGCGGTCACTTGTTTTGCTCACCTGTTCGTTAGGCAATGTGTAGCCGTTCATGAGACTCGAGAGCGAGCTAGAGAGCACTACTAGAGATCAACGTCTGATGTAAAAAACATGTATCAGTCCATGAACTAAAAAGTTCAAAATGGCGGCCACTTTTTTTGGCCACCTGCTCTTTAGGCAATGTGTGGCCGTTCATGAGACTCGAGATCGAGCTGAAAGCACTACTAGAGACCAACTTCTGATGGCAAAACCATGTTTTGACCCATGAACTAAAAAGTTCAAAATGGCGGTCACTTTTTTTGGCCACCTGCTCTTTAAGCAATGTGTGGCCGTTAATGAGACTCGAGAGCGAGCTAGAGAGCACTACTAGAGACCAATTTCTGATGCAAAAACCGTGTTAAATAAATGTTTCGGTCCATCAACTAAAAAGTTCAAAATGGCGGTCACTTTTTTTGGCCACCTGCTCTTTAGGCAATGTGTGGCCGTTCATGAGACTCGAGAGCGAGCTGAGCACTACTAGAGACCAATTTCTGATGCAAAAACCGTGTAAAATAAATGTTTCGGTCCATCAACTAAAAAGTTCAAAATGGCGGTCACTTTTTTTGGCCACCTGCTCTTTAAGCAATGTGTGGCCGTTCATGAGACTCGAGATCAAGCTGAAAGCACTACTAGAGAACTTCTGATGCAAAAACCGTGTTAAATAAATAAATAAATAAAAGTTTCGGTCCATCAACTAAAAAGTTCAAAACGGCGGCCATTTGTTTTCTAATTCTCACCCATTCCTCAAGTGTCGATACTATAATTATCTCTATTACCCACTCGGCTCCAAAAAATAAGAAAATCATTCATGTGTAATTGTGTAAAGTTTTATAATAAACTACCTACAAACGTGACTAATTTATCTATTAATAAATTCAAGACTTATGTAAAGCATAAACTCATATCGAAAGTATATTATAGCACAAAAGACTACATGAATGATAAAACACCGTGGGTGTAATTGTGGTTGAAATACTAATTATATTTTAATAATTATGACATTACATCTTAATGACTATTTTCATAACTATGACATTAGATGTTGACGTTAAATTTTCCTCTTGACATTCAGATTTTATTCTAGAAACTGTCTAGATTATACAATTTTTTATGTTTTTATTTTACATATTGACGATCTTTTTGTTAATTTATTATACTCTCTTTTGACATACATTATAGTAATTCATGTCTTTTTTAAAATTTCATATGCATCAATAAATTGCTCTGAATAATTAGATTCAATTTATGTAATATATAACTGACGATTCAAAAGTGCTTGTTGCTAGGCCTATTTGAATAAAGAATATTTTGAGTTTGAGTTTGAGTTTATAAAATTCAGTATGGCGGTGAGTTGTTTCCCTCACCTGTTCCTTGGGCAGCGCGTGTCCGTTGACGAGGGTGGAGAGGGAGCTGAGCGCGCAGCCGGGGACCGACTCCGGCTGCGTCGTCGCGACCTCAGTAAGGAACTTGGTGTCGGCGGTGCCTGCCACTGGAGAACACCACTATATTATATTCTCTTGTTCATTTGTTCATCATCCTAGCGTTATCCCGGTACAGTTGCATCCTGAAGGATGCCCGGGGACGCGCGATCGCGACAACAGTGACACATATAGCCCCTATTCGTCCCGGTACCGCCACACACCGGGTAGAGTCAGTCCGACCCAGGTCGGGGCCTAGCTGAGTTTCTTGCTGGACTCTTCTCAGCTAGGCTAGGTTTAGTGAACCAGCGACAAAACTCCCAGTAGCTCGATTCCACTCACACCTCAGATTCGGTTGAAACCGCTCAACCAATCTCACTGGAGCGCAAACTTTTAGAGTATTCCAGTGTTCCAAACCACACGCGTGGTCGTGCCGGAGGTTTTCCCCTGGATTTTCCCCAGGCTAATCTCCAACCGCGCACTCCTATCGCTTTATTGGGCCCGGCCTATAAAGCCACAGTCAGGTTCAAAAAAAAAAAAGGATGCCCGGGGTCCGCTACCTAATCCCAACGACAGCGACTGCCATCTGACCTTCCAACACGAAGGGAAACCAGACCTTATTGGAATTGGGCTTGTCAAGTGAGTGGGCAAGTTGACTGTTAGAAGTTCTCAAGCCGCCCGAATGCCTCTAACTTGGTTTAATGACTGCTATTATAGACAGCAGCCGGGATCAACGGCTTAACGTGCCTTACAAAGCACGGGAGCGCTTAGTGTACCTACTTTATTACCTTTTATCTTGACGCTTAGAGACCTTATACATCTCTAACAAATCTCGACATGTAACACTACATTTAATTAATGATACTTTGATTATTGCATTATTTTTATTTGATGTACCTAGATAGATTTTGACTTGTAAAAGTGCCCTTGAGGCCTATTTGCAGAATAAATGTTTTGATTTTGATTTGATTTGATTTTGATTTTGTTCAGGTAATAACCACTCAAAGCGGTCACCCATCCAATACCTGACCTGGGCCGACGTTGCTTAACCTCGCATACCGCACGCGGTACGCGGGCGTCGCTGGGCCACGAGCGCTACTCTCTTGTTCATTTATTAACACAAAATATTATATAACAATACGTCACACCACTTAACAGAAATAAACGCCCTGAAACGTAGGGCTTCTATTAGTACAGAATTTAAAATTTTATTGTTTAGAAACAAATTCGGAAAGTGGTGTAATATGGCAATTACAGTAGTACCCAACTGATATAGCCATATCAGTTGGGTACTACTGTAATTGCCATATTCTATCATATATCTATCATATCTTCTGCGCAGGTACATCGGTAAGCCTACCGATGTACCTGCGCAGAAGATGAATTTTTAAAGCGCGGGAAATGCTATTCCAATCGGCACGCTCCACGCACCGCGCTTCTTGTTCCTGTACCGCTATTGGTCCGCAGCTGCCGCCATGTTAGCGCGCGCCGCGTGGCATGTTAGTCAGCCGCCATACTTCTGATCGAGTGCACGCGCATTATGAACAGTGTATTATGAACCTTATAGTAGTGATCTAAGGTTAATTGTAAGTTTTAAGCATTCTTTCGTTAATCTTCGGAGCGATACTTTCTTTTCTGCGCGAACGAAGATTCACGACGCGCCTTATCAGTTGGGTACTACTGTACTTTGCTTAGTTTGGGACTAGGTCGATTTGTGTAAGATTGTCCATAATTTGTTTTGGTCGTGCTGCCCAGGCAGCGTCAAATTGCTTTGTAATTATATTTATTTATAGTTTAGGTACGTCAAGGTGCAATATGTAGTATTCTACCCACCCAGATTAAGCTTGGTCTTCAGCTCCGAGTAGAACCCCTCCCGCGGCTCCTCTTTCTCCTTCTTGGGCTCTTCTAGAAGCTTCTCCACCGGCTTCACGCTTATTTTCACCTGCAATATTACAATTTCTCTTTAGACTCGTGTGTAGAGAATTTTTTAACGAGAGTAAATTTCTTGAGATTTACTCTCTCGTTAATAAATCAAAGACAAAGACGGTCGAATTATTGAACACAGAAATGTATCAAAGTAAAAGTGTCTTCGTTAATAAAAAAATTAAATTAAATATGTATTCTGCAAGTAGGCCACAAATACAATAACGATAATATCATTAAGGGTCGGTTGCACCAACATACGATCACAGGCCGGTCATCGTCAAATATGGCGCCGGCAACTGTCATCCCATATAAACTTGTCAAACTTTCCATACAATGACATTTTAACGAACACCGCTTACGGTTACGGACGGTTTGGTGCAACCCACCCTAAGTGATGAAATTAGGTGGAAGTGATTCTAGAAACTACCTATTCAACGCTCAGCCGTCTTCGAAATCACACTAAAGTCCTTAACATCAGTTTCCCGCATTGCGGAGCTCCTTGCCCTCCAGCCTAGCAGTTTATAGGAAGATGATATCACTAAGGAGACTTACCTTGTTCTCTTCTTTAGGTGGAAGTGATTCTAGAATCTCCCTAATTTAATTCTTCAGCCGGCTTCGAAGTCACACTAGTCTTTAACAACAGTGACAGAGTCCCGCATTGCGGGGCTCCTTCGTCTTCAACCTAGCAGTTCATAGGAAGATGAGATCAGTAAGAAAACTAACCTTGTTCTCTTCTTTTTCTTTAGGTGGAAGTGAATCTAGAAACTCCCTATTTAATTCCTCAGCCGGCTTCGAAGTCACGCTAAAGTCCTTAACATCAGCTTCCTTCGGAGCGGGACTCGGTTCCCTGGAGTCCGGTAACTCGATGGTCACCGTTGGTTGTTCCACTGTTCCGTTTAGTTTCGGTAACGTTCGGACGCCGGAGGAGACTTCGTGTTTTTCTAGGGCTAGCAGGAACCTGGAATTCATGAAAAAAAATAAACATATATGACGTAATGAGACTGACACCACTATTTTTATCTAAATTACGAATTGACAAATGTTACGAATTGACATTATTCCTTGACAGACTTTTTCGTGGACAAATTTAATTGAATTATTTAATGTTATTATAATATTCACATTGACTTTTATTTTTAGTACCTACTAATTACGAATTTAATGTATATCCGGGGACATATTGGTAGCTTATTCTACTTGTATTTTGCTTTATGAATTTTAATGAACTGTAATTTAAATTTTTATGCCTACCGGCGAAGCATAGTGTACGTACCTATTGTACCATCATTCTGTAACCTATGTTTACAAATAAAACTTACTTACTTATATACTAATGCACTAATAGGTTGGTACTAAAAAGTTCAATATGGCGGCCCCTTTCTTTGTTCTTTGTTGTGTCCTTCTGTCGTCACGTGATTGTAACAATTACAATAGGGCTTGAAATGTATTTATTTCATTCTATAGATATTTATTTAAAGAAAAGGCATAATCGGGAACAATAATAAACTAAATGTTAAAAGTCAACAGTCAAATTTAGAATGAAGGAAAAATTGAAAAAATTAGGCACCGAGCAGGATTCGAACCTGCGACCTCCCGGCACTCGCGGCCATTCGCTCTAGCCAACTGAGCTATAGGTGCAATCGCCACCCAGTCCCAAATTCATCAACCGTTCCTTCGTATTAAGCAGTACCGCTGCTAGCCTAAACTATCTTTATATTAAATTTGGGTATAGGATGGCGCATCGTAACTAGGGAATGCAATCCCGACTCGAGATTGCAATTTCGAGATCCCGCGGGATTAGAAATATCAATCCCGCGGGATCCCGGAATTTACGGGATCCCGTCTAGTTTTAAAAAAATAATAAATTTGGATGACTAAAAAAGCTAATAACTGCTTGTTTGTGATAGTGAGGTTAAGTAAAATAACATATTACTCGAAAGAAAATAAAAACCTTTATTCTTTAATCTTACCAACCAAAAATAATTATCAGGTTTTAAGGAAATTAACATAGGTAAATTAGGTAATCAAAATAATAAACATATTTCAAAGGAATTAGGAAGTAGTTACCTAAGACGAGTGATTTTGAAAATGACTCCTTAAAAAACAAAGGGTATAATAGTATCCCAATCCCGTCAATCTCGAACGGGATCTCGTCATATGATGCGTCGGCATTGATCCCGAAAAATTACCCGAGATCTCGCGGGATCGGGATTGCATTCCCTAATCGTAACTGACGATTCTCAATATGATATTCGTTAGTGCCGTTAATGAAGCATGAGTCTTCTGGTAGATGTCGCTGTACGCCTCCCTTAAGGCGTTTGTATAAAAAAAAGTCGACAGTCGTTCAGCAAATTTTGTTACCAGAGTGCAGAGGCGCTTTCGCTTTGCCATACAATTTGAGACTAAACGCAAACGCGTTCGTTTGTGTTTTGTTTCGAAAACTCATACCGCGTACCTTTCGTAATGTCGCCGCGCGGTGTTGGGCTGCGGCGCGTGTATCTGCCTCCACAACTTGTGGCGACAGGCCGCCTCGTAGCCGCCGGAGTTGATCACAGACTGGTACAGTGTGCGGAGGGACACTGCAATACAAACAGGCAACTTATAAATAAAGAATGCTCATATAAAAATACGACCGGCTTGTTTAAATCCTGATTCCAGGTATCTCGTTTGATTAATTGTAGTAATCGGTCGATTTTTTTTTATCAAAAATGGGATCGCTCTTGGCCAGCATCTAGCCAGGTGGCAAAGATGAGACCGACGATGAAGCGAGCTCACCCAGAAGGTGCCTATTCACTCGTGCCTTAAAAAGGTCTAGGTTATATGAGCTCGGAAACACAAACGCCGACAGAGAATTCCAAACCTTAGAAGTGCGCATTATAAAAGATGATGCAAAGCGCTTCGTTTGAATTACAGGAATTTCGACCAAGTAAGGATGGTATCCAGCCGTACGTCTGGATGTCCGATGGAAGAAGGGGGAAGGCGGTATGAGCTCATGGAGCTCCTGAATAACTAAAAAAATCTAAAATCTAAATGGCTGCCATTTTTTCCCAAATCTAGATTAGGGTACAAAATTTGCTAATTTAGTAGCGGTCTTTCAACTAGTGTGTAGCCTGCTTCTAGCTGTTGGATGTAAATTCAATTTTCACTATTTTGATATACTTAAGTTTTACGACTTCCGGTTTAGGAAGCGGAAGAACTGTTTGAGCTGCTGGACTAAAGCGTCACATATACATCCGGCAATATCCACCCGGTAACAAAAAAATCCTAAATGGCGGCCACATTTTGAAGTAGTACAGAATACTCACGGTCTTTCAACGAGTGTGCGGGTTTGAAGGTTTCCTTCCTCTCCCTGAAGAACTGCTTGAGCTGCTGGATGAAGGCGCGGTCCTCGCCGCACTGCTCCTTCTCGTCGTCATCGCTGTAGCGCGGCGCGCCGTTGCGGAGCGAGAGGCGCCGCGGGGTCTGAGGATACAAATAGGGTAAGCCTATAAAAAGATTATCAAAGAAAGTTAGCGTAGCTGGTAGTGACCCTACCTACGTATGACGCTACTAACTACAGGTAGGGTTAGAATCCCGGTCAGCGCATTTATAAGTGTGATGAGCACAAGTAATTGTTCCTGGGTCTTGGGTTTTTTCTACATATTATCTATCCCCACCCCGTACCGATAATACAAGCTTTGATTAGTTTGGAATTAAATATCTTCACACTATTCTGCGAGTCGCTATCGCTGGAGCGGGAAGAGGGCGAGGGGAGTGCCGGTCGGCGCGGGTTCACCAGTCATGTCGAGGAGCTCACCTCAAGGGGCTGCTCCATAGGTTTCTGCGAGTCGCTGTCGCTGGAGCGGGAAGAGGGCGAGGGGAGTGCCGGCCGGAGCGGGACTTCACCAGTCATGTCGAGGATCTCACCTCAAGGGGCTGCTCCACACGTTTCTGCGAGTCGCTGTCGCTGGAGCGGGAGGAGGGCGAGGGGAGTGCCGGTCGGCGCGGGGCTTCACCAGTCATGTCGAGGATCTCACCTCAAGGGGCTGCTCCATAGGTTTCTGCGAGTCGCTGTCGCTGGAGCGGGAGGAGGGCGAGGGGAGTGCCGGTCGGCGCGGGACTTCACCAGTCATGTCGAGGATCTCACCTCAAGGGGCAGCTCCATAGGTTTCTGCGAGTCGCTGTCGCTGGAGCGGGAGGAGGGCGAGGGGAGTGCCGGTCGGCGCAGGGCTTCACCAGTCATGTCGAGGATCTCACCTCGGGGGGCTGCTCCACACGTTTCTGCGAGTCGCTGTCGCTGGAGCGGGAGGAGGGCGAGGGGGAGTGCCGACCGAAGCGCCGCCGGCGCCGGCCTCGAGGCCTCCCCTTCAGCTTCGGCGCGAGCTGGTTGCAGACGAACTCGTGGCCTTCGAGCTCGGGGTACTCGAATGTGTCCTGGAGAATATTATAGGTTAGAAACTCATAAGACACCCAAAATATCCCACCGCAGACAACCCAGGACAGATCAACCTGGCGCAGACGCACAGGAAGGACCGACCCCAAATAAAGTTGGGAAAAGGGAAGGCAGAAGAAGAAGAAACTCATAAGACACATGAAAAATGGGTAAAGCGAGCATTAGAGAGATGCTTCAACTCAATTCAGGGCAATGTAATACCTATGGGTATTAGCCACAGAGCATTTCAATTATTTATTTTGAGACTATTTTTGAACTATTTTGAGAGAGGTAGCGCACAGCAAAATGTCATCTTGCTCGAATTTGGAGCAGCCCAACTGGGGTACCTCCGTCTTGCAGAAGACCTCAGTCATAATAACATTATTTACTATACAAGTATATAGTGTTGTGTTGCTGGAGGTGAGCAAGCTTGCCAGATCACCCGAGGATGCACTGTGTTGAGAGCGAGGGACCTAAATTTGTCCCTTCTGTTGTCAACCTAGTGCATCCTCAAATTTTATAAAGGGTCAGCAACGCGTACGTGACTCCTTTGGAGTTGCGGGCGTCTATAGGCTGCGGTGGCCGCTTACCATCAGGTGGACCGTAAGCTTGTTTGCCACCGGTATTGTATAAAAAATATATACCGGTTTAGCCTAGTGGGCCTGCCTGTGAAGCTGACGGTCCTGGGTTCGAATCCCGGTCAGGGCAAATATTTGTGTGATGAGCATGAATATTTGTTTCTGAGTCTTGGATGTTTTCTATGTACTTAAGTATTTATATCTATTAAATATATCGTCGTCTAGTACCCATAACACAAGCCTTCTTGAGCTTACTGTGGGGTTAGTTCGATTTGTGTAAGATTGTCCTCTAATATTTATTTATTTATTTATATTAATGAATATTTGGTAACAATGACGAAAATATGAAGTTTTGTTAGCCGTCTGCAATAGCACTGAGAGAATACCATGCCTGACTTGTAAACCAGATCCCTTGCCAGTTCAGCCAAGGCCAGTCGCCCTCGATTCCATCCAGTCGTTCAGAAGCTGAGACCACTCACCTTGCAGTACAGTATCCTCGTGTTCCTGGTGGGCGCAGCGTACCCGCCGAGCGCGCACACCAGGCTATCCCGGAGCCAGTCCCCCTGGATGCCCTCCAGTCGCGCCAGCAGCGCCCGGTAGCGGCAGTAGCGCGGGTACGAGAAGACCACCACGCCGGGGCTGTCGGCGTCCTCGTCTATAAACAAAAAGAAAAAAGATTAAAAAAACACACGGGTAACGCTGTCACCCAAAGAGCAATGGAAAGAGCTATGCTCGGGGTTTCTCTGCGTGATAGAATTAGGAATGAAGCTATCCGTAGCAGAACTGGGGTCACCGACATAGCCTTCAAAATTGCGAGACTTAAGTGGCAGTGGGCAGGGCACATTGCTCGCAGGACTGACGGTCGATGGGGCCAGAAACTGCTTGAGTGGCGTCCACGCACCGGAAGACGAGCTGTCGGTAGGCCTCCGACAAGGTGGAGTGATGACCTGGTGAAGGTCGCGGGAATCCGGTGGAAACGAACGGCACAGGACCGGTCTAAATGGCGAGCCTTGGGGGAGGTCTATGTTCAGCAGTGGACGTCTTTCGGCTGAAATGATGATGAACGCTGCCAGTCTTCTGGGCACCATAAGTCACGAAGGCGATTTGGGGAGCATTTTTTTATTTATAAGTATATTTTTTAAATATAAATTAAAAGACATGTTAATTAATCACTGTTATTACTCAATCGAGGAGTTTTAAATGATGAAATACAAATACAAACATTTATTCTGCAAATAGGCCACAAGGGCACTTTTACATGTCAAAATATTAATTTACAATTTAAGAAAGTCTGACTATAATAAGTAATACATTTTTCATGTCAAAATATTAATTTACAGTTCAAGAAGGAATAATAATTTCGAGTTTACAATTATAACAAAATTAATGTCATACAGTGAAGATAAACTTGCAACGTTATCTATTACAAATATTAAGTTAGAGATGTATAAGGTCTCAAGATTAAAGAAGGAGTATAATGAAATCCCAGAGATGTACATGGTCTCGGAGCGTCAAAATTAAAATTAATTTAATATTGTTAGAGATGTATATGGTCTCGAAAAGCTGACGAGGTAGTAAAACAGAAAATTGTAAATTGTTATCTGCATGAAATGTACCTAAATTTAAGTTAACTTAATATAACTGACTAGATAATATTTATAGGTAGAATCTTTTGCACGTTAGTTAGTATACAGTTATGATGAAAAATTTTTATTAATTAAACTAAGCTAGAATTAGCAAATACCGTGTGCCCTAACAGGGTGTCATGAACTTGCCATCCTTAGTTATAAGACCTTATTATGTAAAT
Organism: Epiblema foenella; assembly: GCA_963556455.1. NCBI lineage: Eukaryota > Metazoa > Arthropoda > Insecta > Lepidoptera > Tortricidae > Epiblema > Epiblema foenella. The sequence continues at coordinate 2,147,721 of OY747119.1, read as the reverse complement.
ATGTTCATGACTATACAATAAATAAATGAAATGAAATGAAAGCTTATTTATAAGTTAATTTTAAGTTTGTAATTAGATTCTTTTTTTCGTAAAAAAAAACACATGTTCAATGCATCTGGGTTAACCTTGTTTATAGTCATTGCAAATCGATTCTAATTCTAGGAGGGTCATTGTCAGCTTTAGGTTCGCGTCTTTTCGGTGGACATATAAAAAATAAGGCCCAAAAAGCTTAATTTTGAATTGGTCTAGCAACCCGCATAAACGGTGTTTCCGTAACTACAAATCCATGTAATAAAAACATAACTTACATGTACATAAGCCGTTAACTATTGACCACCGGGTGGACAACTTTTGTTTTTATAACTGACAATGACCCAGAAATATTTAGCGGTGTGACAGACAGAAGGACAGACGAAGTTGCATCATAAGGGTTCCTTTTTACATTTTTAAAATGGAACATTACAAAGGAACATTACTACTGCGAGACAAGGATAGAGGATATCATCATCATGTGATCTTTCATCTTTATAGAAGTTTTAGATAGTAACAGAGCCATTTCTTGATTTTATTGTGTAGGGTCAATACTTAGTTGAAAAAACAAAAGTCGCCCTCCTGTAGTCAATAGTTAACGGCTTATGTGAATGTTAGCTATGTTTTTATTACAGGGATTTATAGAAACGGAGACACTGTTTATGCGGGTTACTGGTAGTACAATCCAAAATTAAGCTTTGTAGCCCTTAACTTTTGGTATGTCCACAGAAAAGACGCGAACCTAAATCCGCGTATGACCCTGTAGTAGAATTTAAGCGGAAAAAAGCCGTTTTTAGTTTGAAAATGGTCGTTTTGGAGCGATGTTTGAAACGATATTTTTTAATGAAAAATCCAAAAGATACATTCAAAAGTTATGACATAAAGTTGCAATAGTCCTGTTCTAGATAGTAACACTGAGAAAATGTCAAGATGCGTGTAAATTCAAACAGAAAAGACCTAAATAGATAAGCGTTTTTTGACTTATAAGGGCTCTTAAGTCTATAAAATAATATGTGATAATCCTCATCGAAAGGGACCTTATGGCGGCAGGCGCTTACGTTGCACCTATTCACTATTGTATTGGAACAGCGGCAATAAAGGCGTAAGTGCCGGCCGCCATAAGGTCCCTTTCAATATGGATTATCACATATAATAATAATTAAAAATAAACTAAATCTAAAAAAGACCCATGCGGCATTGTGCCGAAGACGCTGGCAGCATTTCCTCATTTATTCATTTATTCAACATTTATGTCAAGTGTGTCCTCGCTGAATAGTCATCATCATCATCATCATCATTTCAGCCGAAAGACGTCCACTGCTGAACATAGGCCTCCCCCAAGGCTCGCAATTTAGACCGGTCCCGTGCCGTTCGTTTCCACCGGATTCCCGCGACCTTCACCAGGTCATCACTCCACCTTGTCGGAGGCCTACCGACAGCTCGTCTTCCGGTGCGTGGACGCCACTCAGGCAGTTTCTGGCCCCATCGACCGTCAGTCCTGCGAGCAATGTGCCCTGCCCACTGCCACTTAAGTCTCGCTATTTTGAAGTTGAATAGTAAAGATATTATTTGTGTGAGGTAGCTGCCAGCTCTTCGGTCACCGGTAGTGTCTTTAAGCCTAAATTGTAGAACTAGGTACTTACTTGAATCGGTCAGCTGGTATCATTTCTGCCTTCAATCCGCAAAACAAACTTAACAAAAGTATGGACATTTTCAAGCAAACTTGCTTTTCAACAAATCGTTGTCCACATCCCAACCCCAAAGGTACCCAAAGGTTGTTTAGGAGAGATCGCTTTAAAGTAATAAAACCGACTGTTGCTTGCTACCATTATGGACCACAGTTTTTTACCTACCTAGTGTAAATAATCGTGCCAGTCTAAAATAGTAACTTCTCTATTATTTAAAAAATATACGAAAACGATAACCACTTTAAATAACATTATAAGCACGTATAAACTATTATGTCCGGAAATTAAAATTTTTATTTCATGAAATAATTAATTGATTAACATTTTAATTAATTTTGGAGTCATGTCCAATTGCGAGCAATGATGTAAATTAAATAAATAAATAAATATTACAGGACAATCTTACACAAATCGAACTAGCCCCACAGTAAGCTCAAGAAGGCTTGTGTTATGGGTACTAGACGACGATATATTTAATAGATATAAATACTTAAATACATAGAAAACATCCAAGACTCAGAAACAAATATACATGCTCATCACACAAATATTTGCCCTGACCGGGATTCGAACCCAGGACCGTCAGCTTCACAGGCAGGTGCACTACCCACTAGGCTAAACCGGTCGTCAAATATCATAGCAGGATATTTACCATGTAGTAGTTGTTGGGTATTATTTCTAGTGTAAATAATCGTGTCAGTTTAGAATCGTAACTTCTCTATTATATAAAAAAATATACGAAAACGATAACCACTTTAAATAGCATTTTGCTAATAATTATAAGCACGTATAAACTATTATGTACGGAAATTCAAATTTTATTTCATGAAATAATTAATTGATTAACATTTTGATTAATTTTGGAGTCATGTCCAATTGCGAGCAATGATGTAAATTCGTCCTATCTCTGCTGATAGTGCAAGTTGAATGCATTTGATGGCACGCGGATAAAAATCAGTACCGAATATCATGACCTACGACACTTCAGGAAATCTTGAGGCACGTTGGCATTGTGGTGCGCGGTGATTAAATTCCTATATTCCCTTTTACAAACTACGCATTTACGAGAGGATGATCGAAAAATAATGCAAGACTTCTAAATGGAAACAGTAATACAGTAGGGCCTCGATAATCCGAACTTCAAAGAAACAACTACTGTTCGGACTCACGGAGCGTTCGAATTATAGTATGTTGGAATGAAATTACCTAATGTTCTGTTCCTTTTTCATCAGATCAGAAATTGTAGCTTTTCCAATATCATACTTTTGAGAAAACGAAGTAGCAGACACGCCATCTTTCAAGCTGTCTAATATGGCACACTTCTCAGCAATGCTCAAAATTTTGTGTTTACGTTTTGGTGTAGGAACCATATCATATTTCAAATGTAGGAACCTTATCATAAAACACGTGGTGTGCAGTACAGCATAGAGCAATTTCGTATTCTTGAAAGAACTACAAACCGGATGGTTTAAACAAAGTCAGGTGTTACGGCGGAGGAGAAACGGGTCACTCGGCAGTTCGGATTACTGCGACGTTCGGATTAGCCTATGTACGGATTATCAAGGCCCTACTGTAATAGAAATATCTGCACTATAAAGCCAGCGTCCATTGCCGGCTTCGCAATGACTAAGGACTTTTATCTTAGCCCAGGCGTGCCCAAACCGCGCATGCGCGAGAAAAGCGCGCGCAGCTTTTGTCGCGCATATGACTGGAAATTAGGGTATTCAACTTTTGGTCTAGACTAGAAGACAGAAGGATCAGAAACGACGTCCGGCGTTCTAGATTTCACTTATTAGCATGAAAGAACGAATATAAACCATGTCAAAAACTAAAAACAAGTACTTTATTGTTATAATAATGAATTAACCGTTAATAAGGCCCCAGTTATACAGATATGCTACGTTAAGAGGCCTTATAAGTTTTAAAATGTATTGATTTCAAATTATGACAAAAGTATTGATAATACCAATGAAGTTATTAAAGGTTACGATAATTTTATTAAAGTTTTAAATACTAACACAGCTATTTATTTATTTTATTGTGTGTAGTAGAATTCAAGCGGAAAAACAAGTTTTTAGCTTGAAAATGGTCGATTTGGAGTGATGTTTGAAACGATATTTCTTAATGAAAAGTCAAAAAAAACACATTTGAAGTTTATGACATAAGGTCGCAATAGCCCTGTTGTAGATAGTAACATTGAGAAAATATCAAGATGCGTGTCAATTCAAACAGAAAACGGCGTAAATAGATGAGCGTGTTTTAACTGATAAGAACCCTTAAAGTTTAATATATTCTCATGTTTGTAGAGTCCTGGGGAATACATTTAGAGCAAAATGAAACTAAATAATTAAAAAAAAACATGTGGTCACTATATGCACTCTGCCTGTTAGAGGCACGTGAATTTCAGGAAAAATGACAGATAAACAGTACTAAAAACTTGATTCGCTTGACAGGCATAGTGCATATACAGGGTGTCCAGTAAATAATGGACAAGCTTCTAACCACCGATAGAGCACCTGATGCTGGTCCAGAAAAAGGACTTTTAGGTTTAATAAAAGTCCTTTGGTTTTCGAGATAATCGAATTTTCCATTTTCTTAATAATTGGCTACCACCTGAGATAACGAAAAAAAATGTTAATGAAAAATAGAGATAACTCTAATGCCTGTCTGTTAGCAAGACTATTAGAGAATATTTAGCAATAAAAACAACGAGAATATCTCTTCATTTATGGCCTCGACGGTCATTAAAGTCGAAGAAGGTATCATTTATTAAGAAAATGGAGAAGTGGGACTTATACTGAACCTGAAAGTCCATTTTCTGGACCAGCCTCAGGTGCTCTACACCCTATATTGACCACATACTTTGATTCATTAATTACACTACAATTGAATAATAACCGAAAAAGTAAGAATGAGGAACGAAAGCGTGACATGACAGCCGTATAATACTGTTAACATTAAATAAAAAGGGTGACGGTCTTTACCGTAAATGTTTAATTACCAAGTGGTTTCTAAATCGCCTCTGCCTTATTAAGGGTTAAATTATCTGATGAGTGTGTTGTTAATATGTACTATCTAGTACATTTCCTAACTACATGAATTTTCTTTGTAAAAGATGGCGGAAATGCCACAACTCTCACGAGGAATTCCCTCCCACGGACGCTTCGGTTGTGGAATGAGCTCCCTGCCGAGGTTTTCTCGAGGGACTACAGTATGGGGTTCTTCAAGAAAGGAGTGTATAAATGTTTAAAGCATGTGACACCCTAGGAGTTGCAAGCGTCCATAGGTGACAGTTTACCATCAGGCGGGCCGTTCGCTTGTTTGCCACTGACGTGGTATTAAATAAAACTCCTACGATTCAACCTGCCTAGAATTCTTGACGTGCATCACCATTCTAAGCTTCACCTTCACCATTCGTGTACTGAACTCCGAAATGCATAAACAGCTATACGTACAGACGGGAAACCAGACCTTATTGGAATGGGGGCTATCGCGTATGAATTCGCCGCTAGAGGCGCTAGTATAGCGTGAGGTCTCCGAAATGTCAAATGTCACTCTTTGTGGTTGCGCTACGCGGGTTAATATGTAATTGGAACAATATGGTAAGTATTTTGCAATACCTGAGCTTGATTATGGCAAATATGAGTTACGGGTCAATGACTGTCAGTTCTTTGAGACAGTTTTGTCTTGCGCTAAAATACGGGATGTTGGATATTTTTACGGTACGGTTTTAAGGTATTAAATATGATTTGAACGTAAACTTCGTTCTCATGCCCATAATAACCAATAAAAATTTTTGACAGCTGGACCTTACTCGACAGTGGCGCCAACTGGTGAGCACAAAAACGATAGCCCTCACTGGGCTTGTCAATTGAGTGGACAACTTGACTGTTAGAAGTTCTCGAGCCGCCCTGAGGCCTCTAACTTGGCTTAAAGACTGCTATCATAGAGAGGATATATCATATCGCCGCTGGGCCACGAACGCCCGGATTCCTAATATTTTAATTCATTTATTATGTTAAATTTCAAGGTACTCCTTGTGAAAGACCACGCACCAGACTCTCCGCAGCCCTCAGAGCCAGCGTCACACATCCAGAAGACGAGGTCCTCTGTCTTGTATGAGGTATAAGTAGAAAATGACAATTGGGTCATTCTACTTTTTCATGACCAGTTTTCTATCGTAAAAAGAAGTATGATATGTATTGAATTAGTGTACAAAAACAGGATTTCGAAATAGTACCTGAACCTAATATAAGGAATTGATAGGTAAAAATACTTAAATATTAACATATTGCTGTAAAAGGTGGGTAACACAGTGGTAAAAACCATTTTTTCATAAAAATTATGAGACATCCAAGGACCACTGAGTTACCCGATTTATGGATATTAGCTGTGGTTCGTTAATTACCAAAACTATCGGAAGTGATACTGCAATTAAACTTCTTTCTAAATAACAATACAAAAATATGAAGTGAGGGCCAAGTATTCCAAAATCTTCATTTAAAAAAAGTGTCTGAAAATTATGTACATGAAAAAGTAGAATGACCCAATTCCTGAAATGAATGATAAATGAAGTCTCCTATCTAATGCGCCGCCACCTACCAAAAATTACAAACTCACGTCTTTAAGGTCGAATAATCGGTCGACATGTTTCGGACCAATACGTGGCCCTTAATCATGAGAACCAGCCGCGACGACCGCGCGTTGCCACTGCGCGCTCGGTTGCTCGATGTTGGCGGCGGCCGTGGTGCGGCAGGCGAAAATCCACCCTCATTTTCGTCACTGTCATGCATCGTGTCATGTCGGATCGCACACAACACTCACAGCGTCACGAGTTTTATCATCATCATCATCAGCCTGTGTCAGTCCACTGCTGGACATAGGCCTCTCCCATGGCACGCCACTGAGCTCGGTCTTCAGCTCTTCTCCTCCAATCCCTGCCCACTGCCTTTCGAATATAATCGCCCCACCTAGTTACAGGGCGTCCTACACTACGTTTGCCGACACGCGGTCTCCACTCAAGAACCAGTCTGCCCCAACGGCCATCCGTTCTGCGACATATGTGACCTGCCCACTGCCACTTCAGCTTACTAATTCGCTGAGCTATGTCGATAACCTTTGTTCTCTGACGAATAAGTTCGTTCCGGATACGATCCCTAAGAGAGACTCCAAGCATAGCTCGCTGAGCGACCTTAAATTGGACGAGTTTTATACCTTCCAAAATTGTTGACCATACTTACGGCATGGCTTACAAGCATGCAGATTCTGCCAAGAGTCGGAGGAAACTGCCAACCATATCCTCTGCTCCTATGGACCACTTATGCGCAAAAGAAGTATCTACCTAGGGAGGCACATCATGCCCCCAGAGGAGATAGAACAGATTGCGACCCAAAGAATCTGGAAATTCCTGGAAGCAACGGGTATAAGCAAAGAACTTTAAGGGCTGCCACAATCAATACTGGTCGAGGCGGCAACGAAGGCCCACAACAAACAATAATAATAATAATAATAGGACAGAGCCAGCAAGTACCTAGACTTGGCACACGAGGTGACCGCCATGTGGGATGTTGATTCAACGATCATTGTCCCGATAGTCGTCTCTGCGAACGGTCTAATAGCGAAGAGTCTCGACCAACACCTCAAGAGACTCTCGCTAGATGGCTGGGTCAAGGGTCAGATACAGAAGGCGGTACTCCTGGACACGGCGCGGATAGTCAGGAGGTTCCTCTCTCTGTCGTCCTAACCACCAGTAGCTTAGGCCCCGCCTCGCTGCCGGCGGCACACTAGGTTAGGTTTTTATAATGATTTTATGTTGTGTAAGTGTATTTTTATATTTTACTTTTTATAAAGATATTGTAAAAACCTAACCTAAGGAGAAAAATAAATAAAGAGAATAATAATAATGGCTTTTTCATCACGAGCCGTCCAAGGCCCGACACAGTCAACTCCCCCCTCAAAAGAAAACCCCAACTCACTTATGGCACTCTTCTCGCGGTCCACATCGCTGAAGTCCAGCCTGGTGTGGTGCAAGGGCTGTGTGCGGCGCGGGTTGGCCGGGGGGGCGCAGGCCCCGCGCCAGACCGCCCGGAGCCCCCAGCGCCAGTCGGCGCCGCAGCACACCCAGGAGAGGAGGTCCTCCGCCTTGAGGACGACTTTGTCGTTTATAGCTAGGACCTCGTCCTGAAATAGGAGGAAGAGTGGTTACGGTTTGTTTAATTGCCACGTAGATAATAGTAGTTTATGCAACTGATACATAATGAGAGGTCTCAAAACACGAGTGTGGTTTTATGAAACGAGCGTCAGCCATTTTCATAATAGGATCACACGAGTGTTTTAAGGCCTAATTATGTACAGTTGTATACACTACTTTATCTACATCCATACATTAAATCCTCTTTCATGTGTTGAGGCACCATTGCGTTGAAAGTGCAGGAGTTCGAGTTCGTGAGCTCGTTGTAGTCTTTTTGAGCACGAGCCTGTATCGTAATGGGCGGAGATGACCATAACGATACCGTTTTTGATGCTGTTCCAATAAAAATAATACAATAATCAAAGTATCATTAATTAAATGTAGTGTTACATGTCAAAAATAAGACCAAGCTTAGCAGTGCATGATAGCGTCCCGCACAAGTAATCTAACACAGAAATATTTTGTCCTAAATATTAATACATGTTTATATTGTAGCATTTTAATTCTGTAGTATTATGATATTGTTATTTTATATGTACATTGTATATTGTTTTGAAAAAATGACACCTCGCCGAGTTTCTTACGCCGGTTCTTCTCGAGGCAGAGGTTTATTTTATGAACCGGTGGTAGTTTTTTAACATTCATAAGTGCATGTAATATGCCTAAATTAAAGAATAACTGATTTCATTTATTTTTTTAAAAAATTCGTTGAAAGTATTTACTAATGCACACCACCTCAATTTTTTTTCAGAATCTTAAGCTTTATAGTTTGGAAATTAGAAGGGGGACGGGACACACTTTCTATGACTTTGACAGCTAATATCTCACCAACGGTTGACTTAAATGGACAAGTTTTTTTGAAACCTCGATATCATTTTTAAAGGCCTATCCATCGATGTCCCACACGGCTACGTGCGTTGAAATTTTTATTTCATCCACCGGTTACGTGTATGGAATGCCCCCCCTAATTTAATATTGTTTTGTAATTTCACATCACTTTTATGTAGCGGTTCATAGAATACACTTCCCTACCAAATTTCATAATTGTAGTGCTTATAGTCTCCGAGTAAATCGGCTGTGACATACGGACGGACATGACGAATCTATAAGGGTTCCGTTTTTGCCATTTTGGCTACGGAACCCTAAAAACTCAAACCACCCAATGAGGGCTATCGTTTTTGTGCTCACCAGTTGGCGCCACTGTCGAGTAAGGTCCAGCTGTCAAAAATTATTATTGGTTATTATGGGCATGAGAACGAGGTTTGCATTTAAATCATGTTTAAAACCTTAAAACCGTACCGTAAAAATATCTAACATCCCGCATTGTAGCGCGGTCCCGTTTTATTCGGAAAAAAAGAAGGAAATAAGTTTCCGAAAGACAAAACTGTCTCAAAGTACTGACAGTCATTGACCCCGTAACTCATATTTGGCATAATGAAGTTCAGGTATTGAAAAACAGGCACCATATTTTCCCATTTAGATATTAATCCGCGTACCGCAACCACAAAGAGTGACTTTGAGATTTCAGGGACCCCACACTACACTAGCGCCTCTAGCGGCGAATTCATACGCGATAGCCCTCATTCCGCGTAGCTAAACATCTATGTCTATGACATATTGTTCATACGTATATACGGACGGACTAATTCGAGATTTGCAACAGTATGGACAGATTAGTGTTAGGCTTGTGTTAGTGCCGATCGAGTGCACACACAGACATTTGTACATAGGACCGTGACGCAGCAGGCCAGTTTTAATGAGAACAAAGAACCTTTTCTCACCTGCTATTCAGAAAAGAGTTATTGTTGCCCTCGAATAAGGGATCAAAGTTGTACTTTTCTTCCCTCATTCGAGGGCAACAATAAGTCTTTTCCTCATAGAAGGTGTGAAAAGCAGTATGTGACACTCTGTAGTAAAATCATTTGTAAGAAATTTCATGTTTTTAGCAGCGGGCCTCATAGACGGTGTGAAAAGCAGTATGTGTCACACGGTAGCAAAATTATTTCCGTCTTGGGCGTAAATACTTGAATCCCTCGCTACGCTCAAGATTCTACCTTAGAATCCCTCGCTACGCTCAGGATTCTATTGTAGAATCTTTCGCTTCACTCAGAATTCAATATACCGCCCTCGCCATAAATATATCATTTTGCTCCCTTGAGACACAATCTACTATTTCCTCATAGAAGGTGTGAAAAGCAGTACCGTGTGACACATACAGCTTTTCACACCGTCTATGAGGCCCGCTGCTAAAAACATGAAATATCTTACAAATGATTTTACTACAGTGTCACATACTGCTTTTCACATCTTCTATGAAGAAAAGAGTCATTGTTGCCCTAAAATGAGGGAAGAAAAGTACAACTTTGATCCCTCATTCGAAGGCAACAATAACTCTTTTCTGAATAGCAGGTGTGAAAAATTATTTCCGTCTTGGGCGTAAACACTTGAATCCCTCGCTACGCTCATGATTCTACTGTAGAATCCCTCGCCACGCTCAGGATTCTATTGTAGAATCTTTCGCTTCACTCAGAATTCAATATACCGCCCTCGCCGTAAATATATCATTTTGCTCCCTTGAGACACAATCTATTATTTTCAAACCTTTCTCGCGCAGAGAATGAGGGCTATCGCGTATGAATTCGCCGCTAGAGGCGCTAGTGTAGCGCGAGGTCTCCGAAATGTCAAATGTCACTCTTTGTGGTTGCGGTACGAGAGTTAATATCTAATTGGAACAATACGGCAACTATTTTGCAATACCTGAGCTTGATTATGGCAAATATGAGTTACGGGTCAACGACTGTCAGTGCTTTGAAACAGTTTTGTCTTTCGGAAACTTATTTTCTTTTTTTTCCGAACAAAACGGGACTGCGCTACAATGCGGGATGTTCGATATTTTTACGGTACGGTTTTAAGGTATTAAATATGATTTACAGTGGAATCCGCTTATAACATTTGACCGCTTTTAACTACTTCGAAATCACCACACATTAGATTTCATACCAAACATTTTCAAAGTAAATCAGTCCGTTTTGTGCGACGTCCTGTTAGTGCGACGTAATATCACCGGTCCCTTGACTGTCGCTTTATCCGGATTCCACTGTTAATGTAAACTTCGTTCTCATGCCCATAATAACCAATAACAATTTTTGACAGTCTGGGTGGCCTAGTGGGAAGGGCGCCGGTCCGGCAAACCAGAGGCGCGTGTTCGATTCCCGTCTTAGGCTGCGTGCGAGATCACAGTCCATTTTTTTCTTGGTATTTGTCTTCTGTATCAAATGATTGAGAATAAAGAATTTTATAAAATATTTTCAAGCGGCATCTAAACTATTACGGTGTATTTTTTTACTAAGCCGAAGCGTCCGCTAACACAGACACAAATAGTCCCTATTCGTCCCGGTACCGCCGCACACCGGATATAGTCAGTCCGACCCAGGTCGGGCCTAGCTATTGTTACATGTCAAAAATAAGACTAAGAAACTAATAACAATTGAGATTTGTTAGAGATGTGTAAGGTCTCCAAGCGTCAAGATAAAAGGTAATAAGGTAGGTACACTGATCATAATAAAATATTGTGAGATATAATCTCTAAACGTCAACAAATGTAAGAGGTCATGTAGTTAATCATAAATAAAGAAAGAAAAAACATTTATTCGTGGCACAGGAGTGATACACATACCAAGGATTAAAGTTGAAAAACGAGTAAAAACAGTAAAAAAAGTGTAAAACAAAAAGAAAACAATCAATAATGCCACGAAATGGTCCCGACTCAGCATGGTGCCAACCTAACTGGTCGACGCTGGTCTTCCGTCGGAGCCAACCGGTGAAATTCACGGCGGGCAACACATAAACAAAAACGAACTATAGAGACATATTACAAATAGCTTTTGCTTTATAGCCTATTGGCTGTCCCACTGCTGGGCAAAGGCCTCTCCCCATGATTTCCAGGTCTCCCTATTGAGCGCTTCTTCTTCCCAATTCTTGGCAAATGCATCCAGATCATCCCGCCATCTCCGTCTGGGCCCGCCCCGTCTGCGTCGTCCATCATGTGGCACCCACTTGGTGGCTACATTAGCCCACCTATCTGGATGCATGCGACAGACGTGGCCGGCCCAGTCCCACTTGAGCCTGGCAGTTTTTTTACCTACGTCAGCAATGCGTATACAAATCTACAAATAGCTAAAAAGAAAAATTCGCACATGAATTTTAACACGGCTAAATTTAATAAAAAATAAGTACCACTGTATTGAAAATAAATAAATAGAAATATCCGTCAACGGGCCTGCTGTCCCTGGTCCGCTAGCGCAGCCCTGCGAAATTACCCGACGGGCGGGGAGGCGCCAGGGTCGGACTACTGACTACGTTCGATACTACAAATATGTTAATTCAGAATTGCCTGCGTACATCAAACAACAAGTCTAATTTTTTTTTTATTACAGTAGGATCATACGCCGATTTAGGTTCGCGTCTTTTCTGCGGTCATACTAAAAGTTAAGGGCTACAAAGCTTATTCATAATTCATAATTCATTTATTTGCAACCATGGTACAGTACAGGTGTTACATTATGTTTTGTTATCTCATGGACCCTGATAGCGCATAGCAAAATATTTAAAATTAAAATTTACGATATACATTGAATAATTATGAAATAATTTTACCTAACACATGTATATAATAACATTATTGGATTATTCTAATTCATTAAAAAATTAATTATTTTTGATATCATTATTTACATTATTATTTTTATACATTATCAAGATACATGTCACTTTAATTAATTAATGTCTAAAATATGAATATACCAGTTAAAATACAAAAGTTAAAAATACATATTAAGGCATGTCAAATGGATTAATTTTTATTATTATTTTAGGGGATTACTATTTGGATTTATTGTTAAAAAGATCGTCTAATGTATAATAACTATTTCTGATTAGGAAATTTCTTAAGTTTGTCGTAATATAATATGTCTTAAATTTGGATTGGACCAGTAAACCGCATTAACAGTGTCTCCGTTTCTATAAATCCCTGTAATAAAAACATAGCTAGCATGCACATAAGCCGTTAACTATTGACCACATGAGGGACGACTTTAGTGTTTTCAACTAAGTATGACCAAATTTCGCAAAAATTATGTGTCAGCTCCAGGGCTCGGAAACCGGTTTTGTCTTCATATAATTAACCGGCTAAAAACTTCGGTTAATTGCGTTTTACGATATCATCTAGTACTTTAAATCATTTATTTCATCGATGAAGGTTAACAAAAACAAATCTCAAAATGATAATGGAGATATGACAAAACACAATTACAATTAAACATTTACCCCCTTATTCATGAACGTCTATCAAACCTATATTAGTTAACTGGCCGCTAAAGTTCGTTTGTCCTTATCTGTCACTGTGACATGTGTGCTTGTCGGACAGTGACAACACACATTTTAGTTAGCAGACGTTTGTTAAGTTCTATGAATACGGGGGTTAGACATTTTTTTATATACCACGTCGGTGGCAAACAAGTGTACGGGGGTGATTCTCATTCCAAAATTTAACATTTTCTTAATGTCCTTACCGGGCCCGGATTGCTAACGACTCGTGAGTGATTATTTCTGGCTTTAACTGTTTTAATTAAGCATCCAGGTATAGAGTAAACTGAAGTCAACAATACTTCACTACATAGTATAAAACAAAGTCGCTTTCTCTGTCCAAATATCCCTATGTATGCTTAAATTTTTAAAACTACGCAACGGATTTTGATGCGGTTTTTTTTAATAGATAGAGTGATTGAAGTGGAAGGTTCATATGTATAATAACATCCATTAAATATTGCACCCGTGCGAAGCCGGGGCGGGTCGCTAGTTCACGACATAATAAAAACTAGCCACCGAGTCCGTCCCGGTCGGCATTCTAAATGAAGGGGGGGCAACTAAAATTGCTTTTCAAATAAGTAACCAACCGGCGTCCCTATTCTGGCGTGGAAAGCCATCTCGCTCTCTCATAGCTGCGATATCGTGAGTTTCAAGAAAAATGTATACATACGAAATATAATAATAACATACTTTATTGTATACTATACAATATGGAAATGTTATAAACAAACTTAAACAGTGATAATAATGCAAACAACAGGCGGTCTTATCGTTAAAAAGCGATCTCTTCCAGACATCCTTTGGGCAGCAGGAAATTTAGAAAATATCATTCAAGTTTGACACTAGCTACTTGGTGAAGGAAAACATCGTGAGAAAGGTCCAATCTCAGCAAAGTTTTCCCGGCTACGTCATCACTACATAGTATAAAACAAAGTCGCTTTCTCTGTCTCTATGTCCCTATGTATGCTTAAATCTTTAAAACTACGCAACGGATTTTGATGCGGTTTTTTTTAATAGATAGAGTGACTCAAGGGGAAGGTTTATATGTATATTACATGCATCAGCATTGCACCCGTGCGAAGCCGGCGCGGGTCGCTAGTTTTGAATAATATCCGAAAACTGAATAGACAAATAAAATACATACAATAGGTATGAAATTCCCGCCATTCGAACCAGTTTTTGGATATGGTCAAATGTTTGTATGGGACCATTTACAATTAGAGCAACACGAAAGACGAAATGAGAGGCTAAATACGGCATGGCTAACGAGCACTGAAAACGCTCCATACTGATAGGCAGTGAAATGTGTAATTCGGTTAGTGAAGCTAAACTATATTTATTTTATTTATTTGTATAAAATTCTACAATAAAATTCCAAGACACATTACTGAACTTACGGATTCTAAATTTAAATCTGTTGTGAAACAGACACTTATTTCAAAAGCATATTATAAGATAAATGATTACATCATGGATAGGGATGTTTGGCAGTGATAGCGTCCCGCACAAGTAATCTAACACAGAAATATTTTGTCCTTAGTTATAAAAAAAATTGTATGTATGTTTATACTGTAGGTAGCATTTGAATTTTGTACTATTTTTACTGTTATTTTATATACATAGTATATTGTTTTGAAAAAATGACACCTCGCCGAGTTTCTTACGCCGGTTCTTCTCGAGGCAGAGGTTTATTTTATGAACCGGTGGTAGTTTTTTGACATTCATAAGTGCATGTAACATGCCTAAATTGAAGAATAAATGATTTCATTTCATTTCATTATTTACATTAATAAATTCTTATATTTGGTTTGACAGAGCCATTCCAGTGCAAATGACCCCCTCTAACACGCGTGAGTTTGCAATTAACCATCCCGCTCTCTACGGAAGCTCTGCGCGTAATTTCATAAATAATTAGTACATTTTAATAGATTTTGGAACACAGTAAAAAAAACATCACTGCCATTGATAATTACGAAATCATAAATTTTACGATGACAATTTAGGATTTTTTAACAGAACTACCAAGGCATTTATTTATTTTCACACCTGCTATTCAGAAAAGAGTTATTGTTGCCTTCGAATGAGGGATCAAAGTTGTACTTTTCTTCCCTCATTTGAGGGCAACAATGACTCTTTTCCTCATAGTAGGTGTGAAAAGCAGTATGTGCCACTCTGTAGCAAAATTATTTGTGAGATATTTCATGTTTTTAGCAGCGGGCCTCATTAGACGGTGTGAAAAGCAGTATGTGTCACACGGTAGCAAAATTATTTCCGTCTTGGGCGTAAACACTTGAATCCCTCGCTACGCTCAGGATTCTATTGTAGAATCTTTCTCTTCACTCAGAATTCAATATACCGCCCTCGCCGTAAATATATCATTTTGCTCCCTTGAGACACAATCTACTATTTATTTATTTATTTAGGCAAGGTAACAAAATGTAAATTATTCCAGACATATACAATAGCTTAATAAGACAAGCGTTAAATTTACATTTCAATAATAACCAAGCACAACTATCTAATGACATGCTAATAACAAATTATAAGAATTAAATTTAATGAGATCATGTATTAGTAGATTACTTAACTATGAGAGAATCTTTAACGCTATTTTTGAATGAGTTCAGACTTAAACGAAAAATATCAACGTCTTTACAGATTTTATTATAAGATGTGGACATACGGGCCAGTGGACTATTTTGAGTGACATTGTTGGAAGCTACAGGTACTAGAAACTAGTGTCCGGCCGAAATTTCGGTTTCGGTTTCGGCCAGTTTCGGCCAAAAAATCAAGTTTCGGCCCGAGTTTCGGTTTCGGCCAAAAACGGCCGAACCTTTCGGCCGCGCCGAAACTTACAACATCGTACCTTCGGGTCGCGCTCGGCTAACGTCGGGCGCGCTCGGCACGGCTGGCAATATGGCGTCGCTCGCCTGACTCCGCCGGCCGACTTATTTTATACCACCATTAAAAAATCGCTAACTTTGTGTTACAAATAATGTATTTTTTTCACTTTATTTATAGGGTAGTTAAATTTTCAAACAGAACCTCTGTAACTGTGCTGAAATTTCATTGTGATAAATCTTTGAAAGTAGAAACCTGTAATTATAGGTCGGCGAGATATTAATTTTAGAAAAAAACTTACTAACATTTTTTCGACTTTTTAAGGACTTTTTTTTTTTATAAAAGGTTCGGTTTCGGTTTCGGTTTCGGCCGAAACTACAATGAAACCGAACCTTCGGTTTCGGTTTCGGTTTCGGCAAAATAACATGTTTCGGTCGGTCACTACTAGAAACTGAGCAGGGCTGCGACTTGGTTTAGGATATACCCGAAAGTGTATGTTACTGACGAGATCGGAGCCTATCAAATTGTTAATAATTTTATATAGTATTACTAATTCGTTTACGCTTCCTCTGTTTTGCAAACTATCCATTTTGAAATTTATCAATATCTTGTTCAGTTGGGTCATACTTAGTTGATAAAACAAAAGTCGTCCCACCTGTGGTCAATAGTTAACGGCTTATGTGCGTGTTAGCTATGTTTTTATTACAGGGATTTATAGAGACGGAGACACTGTTTATGCGGGTTACTGGTCCAATACAAAATTAAGCTTTGTAGCCCTTAACTTTTGGTATGTCCACAGAAAAGACGCGAACATAAATCCGTGTAAGACCCAGTTTAAGAGGCCTTATAAGTCTTAAAATGTTTTGATTTCAAATTCATCATCATCATCATCATTTCAGCCGAAAGACGTCCACTGCTGAACATAGGCCTCCCCCAACGCTCGCCATTTAGACCGGTCCTGTGCCGTTCGTTTCCACCGGATTCCCGCGACCTTCACCAGGGCATCACTCCACCTTGTCGGAGGCCTACCGACAGCTCGTCTTCCGGTGCGTGGACGCCACTCAAGCAGTTTCCGGCCCCATCGACCGTCAGTCCTGCGAGCAATGTGCCCTGCCCACTGCCACTTAAGTCTCGCAATTTTGATTTCAAATTATGACAAAAGTATTGATGATGCCAATAAAGTGATTAAAGGACACGATAACTTTATAAAAGTTTTAGATAGTGACATAGCCAGTTTTTGATTTTATTGTGCGTAGTAGAATTTAAGCGGTAAAAAGCTGTTTTTAGTTTGAAAACGGTCATTTTGGAGTGATGTTTGAAACGATATTTTTTAATGAAATCTCCTAAAAATACATTTCAATTTTATGACATTAGGTCGCAATAGTCCGGTTCTAGATAGTAACACTGAGTAAATGTCAAGATACGTGTAAATTCAAACATAAAATGGCCTAAGTAAGTAAGCGTTTTTTAACTTATAAGGGCTCTTAAGTCATTTCTTTGTTTCTTTTTCAGTCCACAGTAATTTTTATGTAGTGTAATTTTACATTCGCCGTCGCCAGGATGCAAGATAACAGGTGGACAGATAAAGTGACTAGCTGGCCCGGGCCGTCAGGCAAACGGAAGAGAGGAAGACCTTATACGCGTTGGTCTGACGACATAAAAAAGATTCCAGGACCAAACTGGATACATGAAGCACAAGACAGAACTAACTGGCTTACTCTGGAGGAGGCCTTCACCCGAGAAGGGGTTCTTGCGTCATAAAAACATCGACGTAATTAGGTATTTAAGAATAACATATGTAAACAAATTAGACATTTAATAATATTACAAATAAACAACAATAAACTGTCTAGATTATACAATTTTTTATGTTTTTATTTTACATATTGACGATTTTTTTGTGAATTTATTATACTCTCTTTTGACATACATTACAGTAATTCATGTTTTTTTTAAATTTCATATGCATCCATAAATTGCTCTGAATAATTAGATTCAATTTATGTAATATATAACTGACGATTCAAAAGTGCTTGTTGCTAGGCCTATTTGAATAAAGAATATTTTGAGTTTGAGTTTTGAGTTTGATTATTAACATTTAAAGCTAATATTGTTGTCATTGTACTGACTATTAAATTTAAAAATAAAATAATGTATACAAACTAGACATTTAACAATAATATTGATATTTAAACCTAATATTGTTGACATTGTACTGAATATTTTTAAGAATAACATATATACAAACTAGAATTTTAATAATAATATTGATATTTAAACCTAATATTGTTGACATTGCATTGACTAGCAAGAAATAAAAGGCTTTTTTATTTTTATTTTTTTTAAATTTAATTTTACATTATTTCTTCACACTGGAAGCTCAAACATCAGTATTTTCGTCAGATCTCTGATCCTTGCCCTAAATCGGGTTTGTATCGACTCAATATTCGCGAATTAAGGTTAGTAAGTTTACATAAAACGATCTAAAAGCATATGACGGCCACTGTACCAGTGTAAGGTGAAACGGAATTGCATAGCGACCCAAAGTGCAGTAGGTACTAGGTACAGTCAGCGCGGAACTTCGATCGATCTGTAGTCTAAATGTAAATTGAAAATTACAAATAGAATTTTCATGTTTCAATAAATAAATAAATATTAGAGGACAATCTTACACAAATCGAACTAGCCCCACAGTAAGCTCAAGAAGGCTTGTGTTATGGGCACTAGACGACGATATATTTAATAGATATAAATACTTAAATACATAGAAAACATCCAAGACTCAGAAACAAATATTCATGCTCATCACACAAATATTTGGCCTGACCGGGATTCGAACCCAGGACCGTCAGCTTCACAGGCAGGTGCACTACCCACTAGGCTAAACCGGTCGTCAAAAACAATAAACAACATAATTACTATACAAGTATGTAGTGTTGTGTTCCTGGAGGTGAGCAAGGTTGCCAGAGCTCCCGAGGATGCACTGAGTTGAGAGCGAGGGACCCAAATGTGTTCCTTCTGCTGTCAACACAGTGCATCCTCAAATCTTATAAAGGGTCGCAACGCGCACCTGACTCCTTTGTCTATAGGCTGCGGCGGCCGCTTACCATCAGGCGGACCGTACGCTTGTTTGCCACCGACGTGGTATTTAAAAAAAAATGGATTCTACAAGAATTCTCGTTTACGCAGCATCCGCTTGAAAGCAAACTTGCCGAAAAAAAAAGATGAGAGAAGATGATAATTTGAGTTCAAATGGTCCACTCACGCCTCAGATTCGGTTGAAACCGCTCAACTAATCTCACTGGAGCGCAAACTCTTAGAGTATTCCAGTGTTCCAAACCACACGCGTGGTCGTGCCGGAGGTTTTCCCCTGGATTGTCCCCAGGCTACTCTCCAACCGCGCACTCCTATCGCTTTATTGGGCCCGGCCTGTAAAGCCACAGTCAGGTTAAAAAAAAAGAGTTCAAATGGTTTTGACGACCGGTTTAGCCTAGTGGGTAGTGCACCTGCCTGTGAAGCTGACGGTCCTGGGTTCGAATCCCGGTCAGGGCAAATATTTGTGTGATGAGCATGAATATTTGTTTCTGAGTCTTGGATGTTTTGTATGTATTTAAGTATTTATATCTATTAAATATATCGTCGTCTAGTACCCATAACACAAGCCTTCTTGAGCTTACTGTGGGGCTAGTTCGATTTGTGTAAGATTGTCCTCTAATATTTATTTATTTAAAAAATTGTAAGACTTCTGAAATCTGTAAATGACCCACTAACAACGGAACCAATGTCTCAACAAAGGGAACCCTAACAATAAAATACAGTACGGAACCCTTTCCGGAGCTGACCGCGGGCACCCCGATTTCTGTTTACAATTAAACTTAACATATAAACACGGCGCGAGTGTGTGAGTGCTAGGGTTGTCGACGAACACAACATTATTTTTTTTATTCAATAAATTTATGCCGAAAACATATGTAATACATGTAATAAATAATAATAAATAATAAATATTTTTGGACAATCTTACACAAATCAACCTAGTCCCAAACTAAGCAAAGCTTGTACTATGGGTACCAAGTGACGATATACATACTTACATAGATAAATAGATACTTAAATACATAGCATGTACATGTACATGTGTATGTATGTAGGGATAAGCTCGCCTTTGTACATATATGTCAACTGTTCTTGTAATTTATGTTATGTTTTACTCATGTACAATAAAGAATTTTACATACATACATACACATCACAGGGATCATAACAAAAGAACGCTATTGCTTTTTTTTTCGCCGGGAGACGACGGTTCAACTTATGTAAGGTAAAGGCTTTAAATCTGAAGGTCGCAGGTTCGAAGCCAACTAATTTAAACGTAACGTTATTTTTGTAGGTCGTATGTATTTATTTTATACAACGCCTGTGGCAAACAAGCGTACGGTCCACCTGTATGTATGTATGTAAAACAATATGCATGTCACACAAGATTAGAGTACAAAGGCGAGCTTATATAAGAGAAGAACTCTTCCAGCTAACCTTTGAGTTATTGAGTGGAAAGTGGTAGAATGAGATAGACAAACTTACTCTCGATGGTGTGGTAGTGTGGATTCTCACGGCTTTAAGGTCAAATATTACTCAACATATTTGGAACTCTCACTACCGACCGAAAAATTAAATAGTATTAAATTAATTCATTGTAGAACTGTTGTTAGTGTTGGATATAAAGATAAAACCTATTTTATTTAAACAATACAATTTATAGAGCTGGGGCACAGCCAAATGTCACCTCGAATTGGAGCAGCCCAACTGGGGAAGTACCTCCGCCTTGTAGAAGCAGAAGATAACAGCCATAATAACAGTAATTATTATACAAGTATGTAATGTTGTGTTCCTGGAGGTGAGCAAGGTGTTGAGAGCGAGGGACCTAAATTCGTCCCTTCTGCTGTCAACACAGTGAATCACTCAAATTTTATAAATGGTCGGCATCGCGCACGGAACTTCTTTGTCGGAGTTGCGGGCGCCTATAGGCTGCGGTGTCCACTTACCGGCAGGTGAACCGTACGCTTGTTTGCCACCGCGTATTATAAAAAAACAATAACTGACATCCATCAAGGTTATAAGTTGTAAATTGTGCGTATACGATGACGATCCTTAATTATCTAATAACACTAAACTCAATATAAAAATGTATTACATATTAAATATGTATAACCAGAAAAAATGTGCTATCAAATAAATAATCAAAACAAAAAAAATCAATATTTCCCAATCATTTAAAATAAAAAAGGTTTTTTTTTAATATGCAAAAAAATATAAAAATTCGTAATGTGTTACAGCCCTATTACCAACCGGCGTCTGTGTGCGTGTTCCGAACAAGGTGAAGCTATAGGCTGTTGTTTTTATTTCAAGTATAAAATTGGCCCGGATTATCTTTGAAATACAATAAGGGTATACCGTTGTTATATTAAGGTGGTGTTGTGTTTCAATTGTGGATTAGCTCTTAGTTATAATGTCTGCGTTAAGTCTGTAGCACTAAATAATGTACAGTGGAATCCGGATAAAGCGACAGTCAAGGGACCGGTGATATTACGTCGCACTAACAGAACTTCGCACAAAACGGACTGATTTACTTTTATTTTTTTTATTTTTTATAAGTACAACCACATCATATATATTACATTTCACTTAAAGCTAGTAATTTAGGAGGTATTTATTCTGATATATACAACAATTACGGAAGTACATAACATTAATTCATTAGTACCTAATAAAAACAATAAGATAACTCACATTTGTAAACAACAATTACCTTATATTAAAAAGTAAACTGAGCGCGACGCGCCAACAAACTGTTCGCTACAGTTTGGCGCATTTTGTGAACTGTATTATGTAATTGTTTTTACCTGAATAAACGAGTTCTATCTATCTATCTATTGGCTACGCATGTTGCAGTGAGATCAATAAAAGTTATTTAATTTATACAATTAGACAACAACATTTAGGTACAAGATATGAGATAAACTCTTAAACTAACATTAACATTACTTTGAAAATATGTGGTATGAAATCTAATGTGTGGTGATTTCGCAGTCGTTAAAAGCGGTCAAATGTTATAAGCGAAGTCGTTATAAGCGGATTCTACTGTAGTCGTTGGTAAAATCCAGTGTGGTGACGGGCTAGAATAGCACCTCCCCCTTTCTTCCCGTGGATGTCGTAAGAGTCGACTATGGGAAACGGGTTGTAGCGTGTTGTGGGCGATGGGCTAGCAACGTATCACTGCAATCACATTTTCTCCATCTACGAACCTACAATTGCTAAATGTGGCACTGGAATTAAATTGCATATGCTTTGCCTACCCCTTAGATTCAGATAACAATTACAATACAAATTTGAGTGTATGTCAAAATTACAAGAATTTCTATCATGATCGTCAATACTAAATAATATGTAGGCATAAATTAACAAATGTTTCAAAATGTAAAATAATAATAATAATAATTAGGTATCAGAGTAATACTGTATCTCTTAGAAAGAATCGTCATTAATTACTCGAAAGATTATTATTTAAACTATGTCTACATTATATAATAAAATATGAAACCTCAAACATATAACTTGTAACATAAACTTATAACTTGATTTGATCTCTAGATTACTTCTAAGTAATAAAAAGCTTGTGCTCGCCACTAATTTTTGAATACCACCACTAAGTTTAATAAAATTAAAGAGTGACTCAGGAGACGTAACCATGGTAACGATCAACAAAGAATAGTTGATCCACCCTATTATAGAAATGCGTTCTACAAACAAATATAATTACGAATACTAATCGTCAGTCAAAACGAAACATCACGCTGTATATGCACATGTGACACACTCACACACGCGCCGCGCACACAGCCGCGCGGAATTGATAGCGCGCGTCGGATCTAGTCGGTGCAACGCCCCTGGGCTAAGGCTGGGGGCACACCGGCGGCAAGACCTTCGGGTTTCTTAACCCTTACCAGTCAAAGTCAAAGTGATTTATTTGTAAACATAGGTAATACAATATATGGCGGTAGGTACAAAATATGTGCTCTATGTTTGGCCTTTAGGCATACAAATTCATTTTTAAATTACATAATATTAAAGATAAACATGTCAATTATTAAATTAGTATTAGATAACATCAAAAACAGAAATAAAATCAAATTACTTATAATTAATATAACTTGTCCAAAAAATAATCCGCTAAAGAATAATAACATTTGCAAGTCAAGAGTTTGGTGAGGTTCATTTCAAACAAATGTCACAGACAAATCAGAAAAATATAATACTGTGAAAAAAACTTTCGGGGAAATATGCGAACGGAAAATTTACTTCGAAGAAATGATGAGTTCGGGAAAATGATCTAACAAATCACTTTTAAATTACATGGACCAATATTTATATATTGTGACAAAATAAACCTAAATACATAATTTTGTAATCTCTGCCCTTATCTCAGAAAATTAAACAAGTAAGGCAACCAATTTTCCATAAAAGGTAAAGTGTAAAAAATAGAAATTTGTACAATTATTCCGCAAATAGGCACAAGAGCACTTTTACAAGTTACAATCTATCTCTAGCAAATAAAAATAATAGAATATTTAAAATTAAATAAATTAATCTAATTAATGAAACAATAAAGCATGCACATTCCATGTAGTGCACAATAAAGCATTTTATTATTATTTTATTATTATTATTAATATATGAAAATATTAGTAATATACATTTGTTTGAGATGTATAAGGGTATTTGCCTCAATGCAGAATAAAAGTAATAGAGTACTTTAATCATAATAATCACAAACGCGTGGACGAACCCTTTTTAATATGAGGATTCGTTGTGTTGACAGCTAAAGACATGTATAGCGTTCGTAGGCTACGGTGTCTGCTCACCATCAGGCAGGTCTTAAGCTTGCGTGTCATCATCATTGTATATTTAAAAATACATATATATTTAAATCAAATGGCTGAAATGTAATTATGTGCTTCATTTGATATCACATACGATAGGTTTCAGAACAACAAAAAGGGGGGGGGGGGGTCACAATGGTCTCCAAGCGTTTAATTAAAATAATAAAACCTAATAGTAAAGTATGTACCTCCAAACATTTCAAGCAATTATCTCTACAAATAAAATCTATTGAATAAATAATAAATGATATCGTGGTTTCTAAAAAACTTTTCCATATAGATGGTGTGCATTATTTTTTTTACTAATTACTAATTAATTGAAAATTACAATTATATATGTATACAATTATATGACTTACCTCACTCGTTATTTCTGGTGTATTTTATTTTTATCTGGATTTTAAAACTTAAACGCCGAAGTTTAAACCGAAGATACGATTACAAAGTAAGAATAATAATTAAAAGTCAATTAAAAGTTTATTACGTGTATTATTTGCGTCTGTTTTTTAAATGCCTTCTATCCTAAATTAATAATGTGTCAGAAAATACGATTACTTACATTAGGATTATTCATTAAAAAAAATATTTTATTTTCTTTTTCTTAAAAAAATTTGGGCATAATTTTTTAAATGTCTATTTAATGATGACAGAGGCAACTGAACACCTGGGGAATGACGAGTGCTGTATTCACTGTGGTTATATCAATAATTTGTGTCTGCGACCTTGTGTTCGTCTGTACAGTTAAGTCGCAATTTTAATTACGTACCTTAAACTAGTTTATTAAATAAAACTATGTATTGTAGACGTATCAGCATCGCAGTAAACTGATCATTCGTGGACCTTGTTGCAACGACATAAAACCTACCAATGGTGAGTTAATTGTGAGCACAGAATAGTATAATAGTATTCCATACAGAACGTACAAATAAATTTGACCCGTAGTAACAAAAACACAAATTTCGTATATAACTTTATATATTAGTAAGAAATATGGATCGAACTGGTCTGAAATAAATGATTATTATTATTATTATTATTATTTTTAATACGTATTGTTAAGAATTGTGACGAAACAGGGCCTATTTTTGTTGATTTGACACATTGTTTTCTTTGGTTTTTTAACAATAAAAATGAGATGAACCAATATTTGATATTAGTCGGATATAATTGTAAACGACTGTAATATTACAATTTACGTTAAATAAACGTCCCAATGACAATGCTAGCCTATTATACACATTTGTGTAAATATCGCAAGACAATCATTCACTAGTATTTACATAAGTAGTTAATTTATACAGAGCACAGTTTTAAAATTCTCGTTAATGAATAATATAAGTTTCATAATGACTTGCGTCTTTAGCGAACATAATAAATGATTAGTAAAGCTATATATTTGGGTAAACAAACAGTCACTACAAAGGGTATTTATTGTATGCAAATATTATTTACTGTTCACCAGAAAATACACTGAAAACAACATTAAAATTAAACATGTTGATGGTGGACAACAGGCGGTCTTATCGCTTCTATCTTATTGTAATAATGGCTACAATATGTGTGATCCACACCGTTTACCACATATTATATGAGTTTATCATTCGGAAGTATTCAAAGCCAGTCTTGCGGACTTTCGATGTCGACAATAAAAACATAAAAAACTTATACTCGTATGATTATATTCTATTGCTAATAATTAAACAGATGGAGTATAGATTTCTAACTATAGTTTTTTCACGATTTTTTAAATACTATAGATTTCTAATTAAATGTTATTGTTGTAATTATTAGTAGGCTTCATATGTATTAACTCTGCACCACCTGCTATGGATCGTTCTGATAGTATAGTAATAATATATATATAATAGTTTCTTCACGATTTTTTAAATAGTATCGCTTACGAATTGGAATGACGGTATGCGGAAATACGAGCATTTTGATATTTTACCGGAATTTTGTCTTTTTGGCATAAGTAACGTTGCTGTGTTATATGCAGTGATCATTCAAATATTTATGTGTCCGTCTCTTTAAAGACGTTAGCGTATAACCTTAATAGTGTGTATATATGTATATAAATTATTAATAGAGAAAATATTACTTTAAGTCATTTTCGCTAAGTCATAAAATCATCATGTATTTCCCTAAAAACTACACACTAACAGAGCGTTTCGGATATTTTATTAAAAATTGCTGATTTAACTAATCCATCATTCCCATTATAATAATTTACATAATTGTGTTATTTAAATTGTTGCACCGCTGTGTGTCCCCGGCCTTACCGACATAAATTCTCAATAACACGAAATGGCCACGCGGGGCGCGGGGGGGCGCGCGGGCCCGGATTCGGCAATGCGGGTTATTATTATTATTACTTTTTACAAAAAACTACTTGGAACAATTTTGATTTTTTTACAGTTTTTTTAAATTGTAGAACTTAGATTTTGTAGAGCTCAACTTAGTAATCAAACAAATAAGAAAAACAATGCCTACTTGTTAGGAAGATGATGTTTATTCAATGCAATTTATTAATCGTCTATTAATATCATGGAAATACGATATTTACTTTTATACGTTACTATTTATGGGCAATTAATGTAACATAAAGGCCAATTATAGTAAAATTTCCCTTCCCTCGTGTACTTTCACGTATGTAATTAATCGTTCAGTGAATTTAAAAAATATTACGAATTATAATGAGACCTCGTATCTCAACATCGCATATATTAAATTACTGATATAACTAAAAACTAGACACTGTCATTATCAAGTTTCACACTTCAATAACCACAGTGACTGTAAAATGTAAAATTTTGCACACCTGCGTTCAATTAAATACGCTGGAATAATATATTTATTATGATCTCGTAACCGTATTCTTGCCAAGAATTTATTCCATTCCGTTTTATAAGTAAAAAAAACTTAAATATAACCCTTGCATATAATAATAAATTATAATTAAAATTACGTAGAGTACTGTGTTTTTTTTGTTGAGGTTATGCAACAAATAGTACTTGTATTGTATTGTATAGACTGCTCGCAAAGGTATTTGTCTCGTTTGTGTTGTGTTACAAAATTCAAATGTATTAAATCTGTTCCAAGTATTCCAACAGGGCACGACTACATACAAGAAGGAAACTTAAGTTTTTTTTTTACCGACACATCGTTTTTTAAAATGAAATATAATAAAAACTCATTAACCCGACTTCCAATTACCGTGAATAACAAATAGTCGACAAATCAATTAAATTAGCGAGCGGCGGAGTCCGGCCCTGCGCCAGTGAAAGATGAGAGCGAGCGACCGCGAGATCTTGGCACTTGGATTACGTAACATTTGTTTGTTTGAATCCTTTATTTGGTAAATAGTGTACCTTGTTTTATTTAGCACTAGCGACCCGCCCCGGCTTCGCACGGGTGCAATGCTGATACTAATACTAATTATACATATAAACCTCCCTCTTCAATCACTATCTATTAAAAAAAATCGCATCTAAATCCGTTACGTAGTTTTAAAGATTTAAGCATACATAGGGATATAGGGTTATAGGGACAGAGAAAGCGACTTTGTTTTATTTAGAACTAGCGACCCGCCCCGGCTTCGCACGGGTGCACTATTTAATGGATGTTATTATACATATAAACCTTCTTCTTCAATCACTCTATCTATTAAAAAAACCGCATCTAAATCCGTTGCGTAGTTTTAAAGATTTAAGCATACATAGGGATATAGGGACAAATAAAGCGACTTTGTTTTATTTAGCATTAGAAAGAATGACAGATAACGACTTACGAGGTGTTTTATCAGGCACGTTCTGCGGTGAAAGTGTCAAATAATCTCATTAAATATAAAAACCGTTATTTCATGCTTACTATAAATTGTAATTTAAAAGTAAGAAAACATTTCTTAATTTATATTTTGAAATTAAGGCATCTATTACTTTTTAAATACGTTTCGTTTCATTTATCTAAAAGTTGTACAATAAAAAACCCAGAGGCAGTGATTGAGTTCGGGTTTTAAAAAATTAATTTATCATAATCATAACTGTCACTTATTCTGACCTCTCGTGCGAATACTGCTTCTTTGTTTACCTAATTACGAATCTTAAAAAAGACAAGGTATAGGCTATAATGTCTATTTAACAGTGGCTATTCGGTGAAGGAAAATATCGAGTGAAAACCGGTCCAATCCCGACAAAGTTTATTTTTCTCTTTGGGTTGGAAGGTCAGAGAGCATTCGTATTCGTACACTAGTAAAAAGCGCCTGATTGACGAAATCCTTTATTTTTCCTAGTAGTCTTTTATACATATACATAAACTCACGCTTGTATGCCCAAAAGGCGTAGACAGAGCACATGAAATTCAATTCCAGTGCCACATTTAGCAATTGCAGGTTTGTGTAAATGCGACATTGCATAGTCGACTCTTACGATACTCAAGGGAAGAAAGTTTTTTAGTTGTTTAATTTCATTTAAACACGAAAAAACAATGTTCATTCATCCGGCGTAGCGGTCTTGCATAATACTCTATTAACCGGAGGTCTCGCATAATACTAGTTTCTTGCTGCCGCCTGCTCAACCAGGTAACTTTTTGAAAACATTTTTAGATTTTCTAGTATTTGATAACCCTTTAACTTGTTTAATATGCAGAATTAATTTTTTAAATATAATAAAAGTAAAGTTCAATGCCGAATGCTTTATTCAACAAATAAGTAAACTGATTGAACCTAAAACTCTTCGGTTGGGAATGTGACTTAGACAAACAATAAATTTAAAAAATTGGAAAGTAAAAAGCACTAGTGCGATAAATGCAACTTTACGCACAATATATAGTTACAGACGTAAAGTACCACTTTTTGAGCAACTGTATTAAAAAGAGTATTTGTATTGTATTGTATACTTAATCTAATCATAATAGTTATTGCTAAGAACCAGTAATTACCAAATACTTATTCTTAAATATCTTACTGTACTTACGGTACACTATACATTAAGATACGTAAAACAGAACGAAAGTTAATACTAAAACTCATCACTACATAGTATAAAACAAAGTCACTTTCTCTGTCCCTATATCCCTATGTATGCTTAAATCTTTAAAACTACGCAACGGATTCTGATGCGGTTTTCTTTTATTAGATAGATGGATTAAATAAAAATCATCAACAAACCCACTTGAAATCGACCTTCAAACAAAAAAATCAGCAAGTATCAAACCCGTTCACTCGCACTACACAGCCGTCCACGAAGTTTTGAACGTTTAATGAATTCAAAAAGGTTATATGTACCCCACCTACCCGTAACAACGCGAACCAAAACGATCCTTAAGCCCGAGATACAAGGTCGATTCTAAATTGCAATTCGCTACTTATTAACATACGTAGGTTTATATACAATTTAGAGATTAGAAAACCGTATTTTTTTGTCCTGCCTTTTTGCTTATTGTTCAAATATAGTTTTTTGTTAAGTGATAACAGTTTTGGGCACATTTTCGGGTTTAGTTGCCATGTGGTTCGATATTGTATTGCATTCCTAGGTTTTTTAAACGTAAAATATGACTAACTGCCACCAACACACAAGATGGAAGCCACAATACTGACTAACGAGTAGTGGATCAAGATTTTTTTCCAAATTCTGTATATGGCAAACATTTTATGTAAAAATAATTTTTGTTACCAGCATACGGTTTTTTTAATTTACCTCATTAACGTTCCGTAGGCAAAATGGCGAAAACGGAACCGTTATAGTTTCGCCATGTCTGTCCGTCCGTATGTCACAGCCACTATACGAACTACAATTATGAAATTTGGTAGGAAGGTGAATTCTATGAACCGCTACATAAAAGCGATGTGAAATTAAAAAAAATGAGATTGTGTACATTAATAAAATACTTTCAACAAAAATTGTTTTGAATCAGGTGAGCCTTTTTTTTGTGGACAATTTTTAAGTACAAATCGATCTAGTCCCAAACTAAGCAAAGCTACTATGGGTACTAAACGACGGTATACATACTTAACATCCAAGACTCAGGACCAAATATTCGTGTTCATCATACAAATATGCCCTGACTGGGATTCGAACCCGGGACGTCCGGCTTCGTAGGCAGGGTCACCACCTAGGCTATAGTGGTCTTTAACCGATGAGCATCCTTGATATTAAACACTTAATATTTACAGTATAATTTGTCGCACCTAATGGTTTCGTCATACATATATTTTGCTGCGTAAATACATCGTCAGCGATAATCGGGCTTGGGTGTGCTCTAACTTCTATCTGCAATGAGGTCAACTAAACGAATCCCTTAATAAAACGCCGGCAACCATCTTGTTTTTATTTTATTTATTTCTTTATTTTATTTATTATCTAGGATCACCAACAGTGGCAACAACAGTCATTAGCACTATACACAGAAAAGTACATGGTTTACATTTGATTGCGCCACCAATTACAGGTGAACACAGCATGTATTGCAGGAAGCGTCGACTTTAGAAAAACGTAAGAAAACATCTACATAATGATAATTAGTTAATAGTACGTAATATGCTTAAAAATAAACTAGGAACAAGAGGGTCCAAACTGTAATGACGAATATTTCTAAATGTGAATTACGGGAGTGCAAATCAAACGCAGCCATGTTTCAAGAAAAATGACATTTTATTTTTTAATCTATAGACACATACTGCTTTGTTCTACCATGACAATCTATAATAGATACGCGTCATACTCTTGATCGGGTGCTGTTTGTGGAGTCCGGTCTGTTGCTGCAAGGACATAGTAACTTTAATACTAGTGTCCTTTTATAGGGGATTGACGAGAGACATCATCCTGTTCTGGATTCGTTTTTATTATCAGGGACTCTTAGAGACCATATACGTCTCTAACAATATTAAATTAGTCTTAATCGTGACGCTCTGAGACCATGTACATCTCTAAGGACGTTAGAACTATTAATTGTATTTGGACTCTGGGATATTATATGAATTCATTATACTCTTTGTTTAATCAGACTGAGACCTTATACATCTCTAACTTTACTGATGTTGTAATATTCGTAATAGATAACTTTGCATGTTTATTTTCGCTGTCGGTATGATATTAATTTTGTTATAATTGAAAACTCGTAATTATTATTCCTTCTTGAACTGTAAATTAATATTTTGACATGAAAAATGTATTACTTATTATAGTCGGACTTTCTTAAATTGTAAATTAATATTTTGACATGTAAAAGTGCCCTTGTGGCCTATTTGCAGAATAAATGTTTGATTTTGATTTTTTGATTTTTTGACACCCCCCCCCAGGGTTCTTCGAGAAAGCTGTATTGTATACGTATTTAAAGAGTAGGCAATGCGCATGTGACGCCTCGTGCGGTACAAGCGCATAATTCACGATGATCATGTACCGTCACTCGGGCCGTACGCTTGTATGCCACCCGCGTAGTAAACAAATATCTCCGCCCCGCTCACTCCCGTGGCAGACGCCGCGACAGACAGATTCTATTATTAGTCATCAATCGATAGAGGGTATAATGTGACAGCCCTTCCATTTGCTCAATACCCAGTGAGTACTGGGTATCTAAGAGGTATCTGGGGGTAATTACCCAGTTTTTGTAATACCCTGACACGGTGTTTAACACATTCTACGCTGGCGCTGCAATTATCCATACAAAAGTAACATGAATTCGTGTCACCGGCATTGAACGTGTTAACAATAAATATATGTTACCAATACACAGAACTTAGGAAAATTCTAATTCAATTTATTTATGCTATTTAAAAAAAAAAATAGTTCAGAGAATTTTTTACGTTATCATTATCAGTCATATTTCCTAAATTCATACCAACGAGCGTTTTTTACATTTCGTAAAATTTTACTGTTTTGACTAGTAGTAAAATACCGTATTGAGAGTGCGATACTAATATTATTCATTTAAAATAATAAATAAATAAATTGCATACAATTGTATGTAGGTAAATATAAATTAAAATAAAAGATTGTAAACCGAGCGAGAACAGTGACAGATGAACCGCACGCGGTTTTTGCTCGCTGTTAGGATACATGTATTAGTCTTTAAGTATTATGGATAAATAAATAAAAAAAATAATAATTAAAAAAATATATAACGATCTCTTTTGGGTCATTGTTAGATTTGGGTTCGCGTCTATTCGGTGGACATATCAGATTCAGATTCATTTATTCACAATATAAAATTACAATATAAATTACATGTCAATTTACAAGAATTTCTATTGTGATCGTCAATAACATTAAATAAAAAACAAAATAAATTAAAAATCAATGAATAAAATAGCAGTTAAATAATACAAATAGCATGATAAAATTCACCTGAGAGGATCGTCATGAATATATTAATATTTTTGGTACTCTAAACACGGATAACAAGGAAAGTCAAAAGTAAGTATCAAAAGTTAAGTGCCAAAAAGATTAATCTTGGATTGGTCTAGTAACCCGCACATACGGTGTTTCCGTAACTATAAATCCATGTAATAAAACATAACTTACATGTACAAAGCCTTTAACTATTGACCACCGGGTGGACAACTTTTGTTTTTACAACTGACAATGACCCTTTTTGTTTTGAACCTGACTGTGGCTTTATAGGCCGGGCCCAATAAACCGATAGGAGTGCGCGGTTGGAGAGTAGCCTGGGGACAATCCAGGAAACCTCCGACACGACCACGCGGGTTTAAACACTGGAATACTCTAAGAGTTTGCGCTCCAGTGAGATTAGTTGAGCGGCTTAACTACTAATAATTAAAAAGAATTGGGTTTCTTCATTTCAGCTTGAGCAAAAATCCGTTCTTTTGTCCTCTACAGGTCGCATTTCTCAACCGATTCTCGTGAAATTTTACGCGCAGGTTCGATAATTATAAAGATCAATACCGGTTGTTGTAAAAAATAACTCGCAGTTCTAAAGCTCACAGAGCCGCTACTTTTACTACAGTCAAGAACGCATCAAGAGTATCAAGAAGAGTCGGTCGTAGTGTAATCCGGAATGGCTCCCATTACCGAGCCAACGCGATATAATAACAAAATCGGTACTTGCAGGGGCATGCAACGGAATAGAGAAGATACCATCATACGTAAATTTGATTTCGCAAATTCTGTGTAGTACATACATTAGCTATGTACAGAAATGGCCCTTACTATAAATGTATTAAAATAACAAATAAGATCCCGAATACATTAAAAATGTTACCAAGTGATAAACTCTTCCACAATAAGTTAAAGAAACTATTAATTGAAAAATGTTATTACTCCATTGAAGAATTCTTCAATGATGAAACCTTAATCAATTATAATATAGACTAAATAATTAATACTACGACATGTATACATAATAATGATTATAATGACTGCATTTAACTGCTATACCTACTTGACATATTACTATTTCCTAATTAAATGTGAACTAATATTTCATATAATAAAACGTTATATAATATAAATTTGATATCCCTATCTAATATCTATAACTAATTAAATTGTAATTTCCGCAAGTTGCATGCTATTAGGCTATTACTATAATTGTAACATATAGGCTATTTAAAATGTGCAATGCCCTACCAGGGTCCATGTGAAACCACTATAACTATATAAGATCTACTGTATTTACCATGGTTGCAATAAATAAATAAATAAATAAAATTGTTCTTTTTATAGAAACGCCTTAAGGGAGGCGTACAGCGACATCTACCAGAAGACTGATGCTTCATTAACGGCACTAACGTCTCAAATCATATTGAGAATCGTCAGTTACGATGCGCCATCCCATACGGTAGTGATTGCACCTATAGCTCAGTTGGCTAGAGCGACTGGCCGCGAGTGCCGGGAGGTCGCAGGTTCAAATCCTGCTCGGTGCCTAAATTTTTCAATTTTTCCTTCATTCTAAATTTACTTTACACTAACGTGAGACATATTTACACTTAATAAACTCAAACTCAAAATATTCTTTATTCAAATAGGCCTAGCAACAAGCACTTTTGAATCGTCAGTTATATATTACATAAATTGAATCTAATTATTCAGAGCAATTTATTGATGCATATGAAATTTTAAAAAAGACATGAATTACTATAATGTATGTCAAAAATATAATAAGAGAACAACGGTTGAAACTCACTTGGAAAGTCACTATTTGCGACATGTTTCGGACTACAATTGGAGTCCTTCATCAGGTTGAGTGTTATCAAGGCAACTCCAAGTAGGCTTGTAGGTCTTCTGTGTAGTACTTAATTGTTATTTCGCGCATAAGGTTTTTGAAAATCGTAGTGGTATGAGCGAGAGGGCCTATTCCGAACTTCGTATCGTGACCTTTCACTCATACAGATTATAACATGAGGGTGAAAGGGAAAGCACGATACGAAGTTCAGAGTACAGTGCCTTTACCATGAGTTTACATGACCGTACTCGCTAGCGACTGCGTAAAAAATCGTATGGGAAAAAATACAGCGCCTCTGGCGGTTACGCAATAGAACTAAGAATCGGCATACTAAATCGTTTACACAGTCGCTAGCGAGTACGGTCGTGCAAACTCATGGACCGGATAGATTTTTCATAAGTGGCATTCCAAAAATCAAGTAAAATGTACTAAATATTTACGAAACTACGCGCAGTTTCCGTAGAGAGCGGAATGGTTAGATGGTGTTAGAGCGGGACACTTGCAGTGGAATGGCCTTACGTCACAAAAACACAATTTTTTTTTTTTTGTCTTGCGACGATAAGTATACTTATAGATAAATACGTACTTAAATCGTTTCGTGCTCATCATAAATTCACTCACCGGTATTAGAAGCCGGGACACAACCCCTTAGCTACCCCGGCCGCAGGCACGTATCCAGACTTTTGGTTCGGGGGGGGACAAACATTGAAACATCTATATTTTTATTTACCTACTTATTGAAAGAACACGCAAGCGAATAAATAAACAGACGGCTAAAAACGTTTTCGGGGGGGGATAAATCCCAACTATCCCCCCTCTGGAAGGCCGCCTAACCTCACAACCCGAAATACGAAGATGACTGACAAAGTAAAAACTTTGCCTTTCGACATTTGCGAATGTTAATTTATTTTTAAATTTGAGGGTTGCAAAGAAGTAAAAAGAACTAAATTAACAAATCAACCGGGAAAGGGTGAATATAAGAGATTTATTAAGAGATATTTCTTTGGGATTATTTGTGTAGAATTTTCTGACCATTTCGATGGTATATCTGCTTAGTCGTTGGAAATGGGTTCAAATTACTTTAAATAGCATAAAACTTTACAATAGTGCCTTTACCATGAGTTTACATGCCCGTACTCGCTAGCGACCGCGTAAAAATTTGAACGAGCAAAAGTACAGCGCCTCTGGCGGTTACGTAATAGAACTAAGAATCGGCATATTATTTATTTATTTTTAATATGGCCAAGATACGATGTTTTCTTTCTTTTCATGTTAACCAGTTACTGCATACGAAGCCATATATGGCAGATATCGTTGTAGACCTTATTACATAGTATCAAGGTTCAAATTTAAACGAATGTTTTTTAAAGTCATGCGATGCGATAAGGGGTTAACTACGAGTTCCAATTTTTTCTTCATTTTGTTCAGTAAGGTAAACGCCCGGTGCTCGACACTGACCCAATACATGGCACTTTGAATCTTATGTCAAGATGACAGAGGTTATTAATAGGGGCCATCTATTGTACACTAAGGTGTCGAGCATTGGGACGTTTACCTTACTCGTTCATTACTCATTATATATTTCATCTATCCATGATATTTTTAAAATTCTTCTATATATATGTCCACAACAAAAAATAATTAATCTATTATTATTTACTATGAACGTGTGCAAGTATCAAGTGTGCGCGAGCGCCCGCCGGTCGGAATCCGGCGTCGCGCGTCGCTTACGAAATGTTACCGCGTGCGACAAGGATAACAGCGCAACTGACAGGACCACCTCATTATTATATGCACAATATTTATTCAGTATATATATTTTATGTATACTTTTATATAATCTTTACATATTTAAATTCATTAGTTGGGTCATTGTCAGATTTAGGTTCGAGTCTTTTCGGTGGACATATCAAAAGTTAAGAGCCACAAAGCTTAATTTTGGATTGGTCTAGTAACCCGCACAAACGGTGTTTCCGTAACTATAAATCCATGTAATAAAAAAATAACTTACATGTACATAAGCCGTTAACTATTGACCACCGGGTGGACAACTTTTGTTTTTGCAACTGACAATGACCCAGTTAGTTTTGTATCTGTATAGCACAGCAAAATGTCATCTTGCTCGAATTTGGAGCAGCCCAACTGGGGAAGTACCTCCGCCTTGCAGAAGACCACAGCCATAATACATTATCTACTATACAAGTATGTAGTGTTGTGTTCCTGGAGGTGAGCAAGGCTGCCAGAGCTCCCGAGGATGCACTGTGTTGAGAGCGAGGGACCTAAATTTGTTCCTTCTGTTGTCAACACAGTGCATCCTGAAATTTTGTAAAGGGTCAGTAACGTGTAAGTGACTCCTTTGGAGTTGCGGCGGCCGCTTACCATCAGGTGGACCGTAAGCTTGTTTGCCACCGGCGTTGTATAAAAAAAAACTAGTTTTACAAAAGCGACTGCCTACGACCTTTCAACCCAGATCCAGAGGGAAAACTTGACTATCAGGATAAGACCGATTTCCTCGCGACGTTTTCCTTCATTGAAAGATAATAAATGGCGTCGGAAGTGAAAAAGTCAGTAGCGCGGTTCTGCGGCGCGCGCGCGCTAAGTAAAGCAAGCAAACGAAGCAAACTGGAGGGCACAGGGTTGTCACAACGACACATTATTATTTAACAATACGATAATAAACGTCGAACGATATTCTTTTTATACAAACGCCTTAAGGGAGGCGTACAGCGACATCTACCAGAAGACTCATGCTTCATTAACGGCACTAACGTCTCAAATCATATTGAAAGAAATAGAATAGTTTACGTTAGCAGCGGTACTGCTTAATACGAAGGAACGGTTGATGAATTTAGAACTGGGTAGTGATTGCACCTATAGCTCAGTTGGCTAGAGCGACTGGCCGCGAGTGCCGGGAGGTAGCAGGTTCGAATCCTGCTCGGTGCCTAAATTTTTCAATTTTTCCTTCATTCCAAATTTAAAGTCTCTTCGAGCTGTGGCCATTTCGAGTTTTCAAAAACTTACTCAACAAAAAAAAAATATATTACCGAACCTGCCGACAAAAGATCACGAGAAACTGATGAGAAATACGACCTGTACAGGAGAGCAACTGGATATCCGGGATATTGACAACAAAAAATCAGTAACTTCTCAATCAAATGGAGAAAAAAGTAACTCAAAAGAATAAATAATTCAATAATTTTATATAAGTAGTTTTCTTTTTAAATTGTTACCGTTTTCCGATGTAGCCGCTCAATAGACATAGTTTAACAAATCGTAAGATCTCCCCCACGGGACAGGCCATGCCTAGTGTGGGGGTCAGTATTAATCTACCAGAGCATGTTTATTATCTGTAAATAAACTATTTGTATTTGTATTTGTAAATAATCATATAATTATAAGTCTTCAAAGTTTTAATGGTTGTTCCGTCCCTTTTTAGCAAAACGCATCGTTTTGAACGATCGTCATTTACTATGGTGCTTTAGGTGAGTGACGTGACTGATTTGTAGCGCTTTCTCTCTCTAATCAAAAACATTCTAACGGTTACAGATTCGTTATTTTTTGAGGTAATTTAATGGGATTTTCATCATTTGTTATAGTCATGTCTTCTTTCTTTTGGATAATAATAGCAAATAATTATTAATTTGGCAAAAGCACAGCGCCTCTGGCGGTTACGCAGTAGAACTAAGAATCGGCATACTAAATCGTTTACGCAGTCGCAAGCGAGTACGATCATGCAAACAGGTACCGAACAAATATAAAGTTTAAGTGTAAAGTTTCTGTAATCTTACAGTAAAAAGATTTAAATTCGTTTTTTACATGATAAAAATGACAATTATAAATGTAAACTTTTCTTTTTTTTTCATTTATTATAAGTTAACAAACAGTGATCACAATAATGTATTACTTTAAAAGTTACATTTAAGGTTTGGTAATTGTGATACCAACAACGTTAACTCCATATTACTAATATAAATTACATATTTTGAAGTACATCAATGAGACGGAAAGTAAAAACTAAAGATTAAACTTTGAAAATAAATAAGTAATAATAATAATTACGCGTCGCGACAACCCTGGGCACAGCAAGTATGCGCGCAGCCGATATTTTTTCACTGCAGAACAAAATGCGTGGAGTGGTCTTGTTTTATCTATTTTTGTTCTTTTAGTTATTGGCTCACTAAAGCAATACTGGAAATAGCACCTTTTCAGTCCATTCGCTATTATTTTACTTTGACGTGTAATGCCTTTTACCAATTCATGTTTTTTAGGGTTCGATAACCAATGGGTAAAACGGGACCCTATTCGGTCCGTCTGTCTGTCAGCAGGCATCTCATGAACCGTGATAAACAGTTGAAAATTTCACAGATGATTGTATTTCTATTGCCGCTATAACAACAAATACTAAAAACAGAATAAAATAAATATTTGTCAATCAGTATGGAGCGTTTTCAGTGCTCGTTAGCTATGCTGTACTTTGTCTGTACTAGGGTCCTGGCAGAATATTAGCGATGTGGCTACCTGCCGCATCATTATGCTGAGCCAGCGCCCATTCTCTGCCACAGCACATGGCTCATATTGTATCACTTTTAGTTTATTTGCTTTCTATTTTTTTTTCTGATTAATAATCATGTTAGTCCTTAAGTTTCTTTTCTTAATGTATGCCATGTAAATTGTGAGAATGAATAAAGTGTTTATCTATCTATCTATCTATCTCTCTTTTTCATCTTTTGTGTTGCTCTAATTGCACTTGGTCTCATACAAATATTTGATCCTCTCCAAAAACTGGTATGAATGGCATTAAAAAAATGTTTACCATCATGCTTATAGTCGGGTTACAAGCAAAAGTCACTAAGGCTCGGTTTTAAAAAGATCCGTTAGACCATATGTCGGTCTGTTATGTCAAAAAATGTACTGAGTTACTGAAATTTGATCTGAGATTTGGTTTAACGGATCTTTATAAAACCCGGCCTTAGTAACAAATACCTACTTACAATATAGATCGTATATAAGCATCGTTTCATTACTGAGATATAGTGATGCGCGACTTCGAATGATTTGCCTATTCGAATGATTAGCGATTACTAATGTCAATATTCGAATTGGAAATTAGTAATTTGACGACCGCTTTAGCCTAGTTGGTAGTGACACTGCGTAAAAAGCTGGAGGTCCCAGGTTCGAATCCTGGTCAGGGCA
Organism: Epiblema foenella; assembly: GCA_963556455.1. NCBI lineage: Eukaryota > Metazoa > Arthropoda > Insecta > Lepidoptera > Tortricidae > Epiblema > Epiblema foenella. The sequence continues at coordinate 2,108,299 of OY747119.1, read as the reverse complement.
TTTATTTGTGTGATGAGCACGAATATTTGTTCCTGAGTCTTGGATGTTTCTATGTATTTAAGTATGTATTTATCTATATAAGTATGTATATCGTCGCCAAGTACCCATAGTACAAGCTTTGCTTAGTATGGGACTAGGTTGATTTGTGTAAGATTGTCCACAAATGTTAATTTATTTATTTATAATATACTAATCCTGATAATCGAATGATGATTACTAATATTAGTGACTAATCTCCGCTCGCCCCTACTATACTGTTACTATTCCAAGAATCCGAATGAATGACCACCGTAAGCGAAGCCTCCGCTTCGTAAAATCACTATTAACGTAGAGCCCCGCCTGCAGTGGACCGTTGTTCGGCGCGACTCGGTAATGGTTGTGCCGACTTCGTCGGCTCTTATTCGACTTGATCGGAAGCAGGCACGTATCCAGAGGGGGGGATAGTTGGGATTTATCCCCATAAAACGTTTTTAGTCGTCTGTTTATTTATTTGCTTGTGTGTTCTTTCAATAAGTAGGTAAATAAAAATATAGATGTTTCAATGTTTGTCCCCCCGAACCAAAAGTCTGGATACGTGCCTGGCCGGGAGTTAGTTAGGTTAGTTGTGTTGTGGACATTAGTTACTACGTCTGTTCGACTCGGGCGAGCGGCGATTGCAGTACTACTAATATTAGTCGAATGATTATGACATTAGTCAACTTATTCGAATGATTACAATAATCGATTAATAGAATTAGTATTATTCAATGTCGCGCATCACTACTAAGATACTCTCGTATCTTTCGAAACCTCTTTCGAAGAGTAGTGACAGATTTTATAGTGAGTTTTGCTTCTCACCCGACGCTATTGTCTGTGTTCGAACTGCGTCCTTTTCATCGGTATGTCTTTCACGCAGCATAAACCAGTAGAAATCTGATGTTTCCCAAGTAATTTTATACAAACGCCTTAAGGGAGGCGAGTGCCGGGAGGTCGCAGGCTCGAATCCTGCTCGGTGCCTAAATTTTTCAATTTTTCCTTCATTCTAAATTTCGTAATTAATGTTTATTGGGAAAGTAAAAATAATATATTTTCAATCAATCAATCAATCAATTTATATCTAAGAATATGGTACATTGAAAGTTAGTAGATTTATAACGGTTGTTTATATTAAATAAAAGGCCGTCAACGTGGTTTGGAAAGGACTGACTTTATTTTATTTTTTAATACCTCATAGTACCCACATGTTTACATACAGGTGACAATAGATGGCGCTACAGAGACCTTATTTTGATATAAAACCAATACCCCCACTATATCAAAATAAGCTAAACACATTATTTGAGCTACTATACAATAATCTTAAAAATGTATATTAACTATGGTTGCATACCCATCAACTTCATAAAGCTATAATGTTTTACAGAATTTAATGCCTTTGTTAACAGGTCGGCAGCCATATTTACTGTTGACAAATATTCAACTTTCACTATATTATTACTTACACATTCTCTGCAAAAGTGGTATTTTATATCTACATGTTTCGTCCTGTTATGAAATACAGGATTAAGTAACAGTTTGTGTGAACTCTGATTGTCGTTATAAATAACAATACAATATGAGTCACCTGTAATTTCTTGATGTAAATTTCTTAAGTAAATTGCCTCTTTACAACTTTCTGATATTCCAACATATTCAGCTTCTGTTGTTGAAAGACTGACATTTTTTTGCTTTCTACTACCCCAAGTAATTACACCCCCTGATAAATTAAAACAATACCCTGTATATGACTTTCTGTCTAAGCAGTCACTCCCCCAGTCTGCATCAACGTATCCTACAATCTCCTGGTTACCTTTGCCACTGTACCTAATACAATAGTCTTTAGTTTTCTTAAGGTATCTTAATATGCGTTTACAATGGTTCCAATGCTCTTTATCATAGCAATTGTTAAACTGGCTAAGGTATCCTACAGAATAGGCAATGTCGGGGCGACTGAGAATAGCCAAATACATTAAGCAGCCAATTAATTGCTGATAAGGCAAGCTTTTATTACATTTTTCATTCTTGGTTAATTTCAACCCACTTTCCATTGGAGTACCTACAGTTTTACAGTCAGTTAAATTAAATTTTATCAATAATTGATCTATATAATCTCTTTGACTTAAAGTTAAAATTTGTTTTTCTTTATCATAACCAACTGACATTCCAAGGCACTGCCTTATTTGACCTAAGTCTTTAATTTTGAACTGAGATTCTAAAATTGCTTTTAAATTACTAGTTTCCTTACTATCATTTGAAAACACAAAAAAGTCGTCAACATACAATGCTACTATTGTACGCTTATTTTTTATATACAAACATGGTTCATATTTCGACTTTACATATCCATTTTTAGTTAAACATTCATCTACTTTTTGGTACCACATTCTTGAAGATTGTTTTAGTCCATAAATGGCTTTATTTAACTTAAGCACTTTGTTACTATCTGAACAGTTAAAACCTTCAGGTTTCTGCATGAAAATATTTTCATGCAAATCTCCATTCAAGAATGCAGTTGTCACATCCAAATGAATTATGTCGAAACTAAGCTTTACAGATAAAGCGAAAAGTAACCTTAAGGTACTATGTCTCACAACAGGCGAAAAGGTTTCCACATAGTCCACACCAGGCTGCTGTGTAAACCCCTTTGCCACCAGTCGAGCACGGTAACGCAATTTGTTGTCCGGTCCATATTTTTTCTTAAGTACCCATTTACACTGCACTATGGTACCATTAGCGGGAACATCTACCACTTCCCATGCACAATTATCTTCAAAACATTTGAGCTCTTCCTGGACTGCCTGCAACCATTGGTCTCGTTCAGGCCCATTCATGGCTTCATCTAATGTTAGATCCATTGTGCAGTCCATAGTATTATTCCGAGTGAAGAACACACTATCAAATCCGTATCTATCCGGAGCTCGACGTTCTCTGACGGGTCTTGTCTCCTCTTTAGGAGTATTCTGGATATCCTTGGTATCCTCTGAGTCTTCGTACTCACTAGGGACATACTCACTGGACAAGTCCGATACAGACTCCTCTGTCAGTGTCGATTCTGTGGTTTCCTCCTCTACTGAATCCTGCAGTTCCTGGTCCTTTGCTTCAACTTCATCTGTGTTGTCAGAAACCTCCATCACACAATCTGGCTTTAACCATTTTTCCATTATAATGACATCTCGACTTGTTGACACTTTCTTAGTTTCAGGATCATAAATTCTGTATCCCTTTATGTTATCAGGATAGCCTACTAATATGCACTCATGTGACTTCTTATCCCACTTTGTTCTCTTCTGTTTCTCTATGTGAACCATAACCATAGAACCAAATATTCTTAAGTTGCTAATATCTGGTTTAACGCCTGTCCACAACTCATATGGTGTTTTTCCATTAAGTACCGACGACACCGTGCGGTTATGCAGATAAACAGCAGTATGGCAGGCCTCAGCCCAAAATTTCTTATCAAGCTTAGCATCATACATCATACATTTGGCTTTCTCAATAATTGTTCGGTTCTGCCGTTCACATAATCCATTTTGCTCAGGTGTGTATGGGTTGCTTTTTTGGTGAATGATCCCCATTTCTTTCAGGTAGGCGTCAAAGCTAGAGTTACAAAATTCTTTGCCGTTATCGCTGCGAAGAATTTTCACATTTCTATTTGTTTGATTTTCTGCCAAAGCCTTAAATTCCTTAAAGCACTTCAAGGCCTCATTTTTGTGCTTTAAAAAATATATAAATGTCATCCGGCTAAAATCATCTACAAATAACTGAAAATATACTGAACCACCTAGCGAGACAGCCTCCATTGGTCCACACAGGTCAGTATGAATCAAATTCAGTAATTGAGTGCTTCTCGTGCCTACATGCTTGAAAGGTAGGCGGCATTGTTTACCCTCACAACAAGTCTTGCATGATGATTTGCTGATCTCAACTTTTTTATTTAGATCCATTCCTTCCACTGCATTCTTTGTTTTCATTAAGCAATCACTGTTCACATGTCCTAATCTGCGATGCCATATTTCGCCAGACGTAGTCACTGCAGCGACCAACCGCTCAGCGGCCGTATTTAACTTGTAAACACCGTTCAACAATGACGCAGTAGCCACTAATTCGCCATTTCTGTTGAAAATTTGACATCCACTGTTTGTAAAGTTCACTTTATTTCCTTTTTCTATCAGTTTACTCACAGAAAGTAGATTAGTTGTCAAATTCGGTACACACAGTACATCCTCGATGTTTATCTCATATTCACTGCCGTTCACTGAAGTTACGATCTGAATATCGCCAGAACATGTAACTGAAACAGTTTCCTGGTTTGCAACAACGATTTCTTCGTTAGCTATACGATAGTTGCGGCTTATCCAGTGTTTATTTGCCGTCAAATGGACACTGGCTCCGGAGTCTATATAAAAGTCATTTTTGTTAAAACTTCCGCTCAAAAACACGGCGGAGAATGCATTGGACTGTTTACGGTCTTCATTTTTACTGTTTTTAGAATTCAAAGGACACTGCGTACGATAATGTCCTACTTGTTTACAACGATAACACTTGACATTGACCTTCGATTTTACGCCATCTTTGTTACAATTGTTACCAACTGTCACTTGTTTACTTCGGTGTTGCCAGTTTTTAGAAGCGGCAAATGCACTGTCAGTTTCAATATCGTTGACGTAAGTCGCGGTTTCCATATCGAGAAGTTTACTTTTAATGGCGTCCGCTGTCACTTGAATGCCCGAATGTTCTATGGCCATAATCATCGGCGAGAACTTCTCTGGTAATCCAGCTAGGAGCAGGGAGCCTATCCACTCGTCATTTATTGCAAATCCTGTTCCACACAATTTCTGACCTGTCTCAATGATCTGAGTGACATACGATGTCATGGAACTGCAATTATCTAGTCGAATAGAAATTAAACTTCTTAAAAGACTTATTCTTCTTGTGAAGCCAGAATCATCAAAAAGCGACCTCAGCTTTTCCCACAGTTCCTTTGTAGTTTTCACGGTCTTGATATGAACGTATAATGACGAATCAATGGTGAGTATTAACTTCGCCTTTGTTTTCGCGTCTTCTGCGGCCGGTACAGCGATCACAGCACCGTTTTCGTCTTTTTCTGGTTTGATGCACTTCATCATTCCCTCCAGAATTAAGAAATTTTCTGCCGCGAACACCCACTCGTCATAGTTCTCTCTTCCCTTTAATTTCGGCACATTAACTATATAGTTCGCTGCCATTTTTGCACAGTCACGCACAGTACGAGTAAAAAAAGAGTTTGAAACAATACGTTCGATATTCTGCACAGTTAATTAAGAACGCTGGGCCATAACCTATTAAATAAAAGGCCGTCAACGTGGTTTGGAAAGGACTGACTTTATTTTATTTTTTAATACCTCATAGTACCCACATGTTTACATACAGGTGACAATAGATGGCGCTACAGAGACCTTATTTTGATATAAAACCAATAGTTTAATTAAAAATAAAATAAGGCGACTCCACAGCTGTTCTGTGCTGCTGCTATCTCGCTCGCACTCCGAAGGGTTTATTACGCGCTGCGGTAAGTAGCCTCCGCCATATTATATTATAACTATTTATTTGCCGGCAAAATATTCTATTGGGATTTATATAAAGCCAGCGAAATGTAAAATATAGTAAATACTGAAAGTGTCAAATTTATTTACTTGTTATATTCGTCTCTGGCTCCGTTATGTTATTGATATATTTATGGTTTCAATCTGTACAGCGCCATTTTGACAATTTCCAAATACTGAACCGTCAAAAGAAGAATAGGCGAGGGCGGTATATTGAATCGTGAGTGAAGCGAAAGATTCTACAATAGAATCCTGAGCGTAACGAGGGATTCTAAAGTAGAATCATGAGCGTAGCGAGGAATTCTAAAGTAGAATAAGAATAAGAAGAAATTTATTGCCCTTAAAAAAAACCTTAACCTAACAGATACAAAACAATCAACAAACAGTAAGTAACAATAAGCTAAACCATCAGAAAAAGGTGAGGCAATGTGTCCCAGGCTCAGCATGTGCTGGGCAGAAGTGCCCGGCGCTGGTATAGAATCTTGAGCGTAGCGAGGGATTCAAGTGCTTACGCCCAAGACGTATGTATATAAGCACTTTATTGCACACAATAACATGTTAAAACAATAGTACATGGGTGAATCAACTTTGTAGTGCCACTCATTGCCGTAGTTACGTCTAGATGTCCAGGGGACAATATTCTAATACAATCGTGATTTTATGCTATTTAAGTTTACCAAATGTTGTTGTTGTTGTTGTCGGAAGATCAGCGCTGGTAATCGCGCCAGCACTACGCTGAGACAGAACCATTTCGTGCTATACCTTCTTCTTCCGTTTTTATTTATTTTCTTGTTATTCTTTTGTTTTTTTGCACGAATAAATATTTCTAATTTCTGATTTCAAACATACGTGTATTTGAGACCCTGGGTCCTTTCAAAAGATTTAAGTTATTCGCTTATCCGTACACCGTAGGGCTGGCTCGGTCCTCGCTCAGCGAATCGGCATCGCCAAACAGCCTTATGGGACCACTGCCCAGCTGGAACTGACATTCCAACCGCGCACTCCTATCGCTTTATTGGGCCCGGCCTATAGGCTCAAAAAAAAAATGTTCCGCCCCTGACATTGTCGTATAGACATTTTGGAAGTTGACTGTACGTACATACTTTCAACATCACAGCTGTTTAATTGTTATAGGTAACAATGTAATGTTTATTGTTATAAAAACTTAAAAAAATATTACAGTTAAATGTTTAGGCATTGTCATATACAGTGTTTAAGTTTAGTTCGTAATAGCATAGTAAGTACCTAACATTAGTTAAATGAGCGCGATCTCGCCAACAAACTGTTATGGCAGTTTGGCGAGAAATTAAAAGATTGTAACTGTTATGTACTTTTTTGATAAATAAATAAAAAAAAATCTAACTGACCATTGGTAGACCTTAATCCGTTGCAATAAGGTTCAAGAATGATCAGTTTATGTAACGCTGATAGTACTAAAGTCATTAATACAGTTAAAGTACAGTTTAATGCATCGAACTGTACCAATTAGCGGGCGTAATTAAGAATTATACTAACGACTCGATGTCCTAATTGGACAGGATAATGGGGCCGGTTAATTAGGACAGTCAACGTCGAAAATATCTATACGCCCCTCGTGTGACGAAATATGCGAACGGGTGGAATTCAAGGGTTCCGTGCCCAAATGGTAAAACGGGACCTTATTACTAACACTGCGCCGTCCGTCCGTCTGTCTGTCTGTCTGTCACCAGGCTGTGTCTCATGAACCGTGATAGTCATAGTCATTTATTAATAATATTATCAATATTACATGTCATTTTTATAATTCAACTAGCGACCCGCCCCGGCTTCGCACGGGTACAATTCTGATGCATGTATTATACATATAAACCTTCCTCTTCAATCACTCTATCTATTAAAAAAAACCGCATCAAAATCCGTTGCGTAGTTTTAAAGATTTAAGCATACATAGGGATATAGGGACATAGGGACAGAGAAAGCGACTTTGTTTTATACTATGTAGTGATTATACAGTATTAATTATTATGTGTTAATTCAATTCTACAAGTTACTGAAATCGTTAAGTATAATCAGAAGTAATAGGTATTGATATTATTAATTATTGGGTGTGTCATAAAATTCTTTTATCTACGCACATATCATTAGTGCTCTAAAACGCGTTCAGAAACCGTAGGAAATGACCAGCATTACGGCAACCAATTTTTCTATGAGAACTTTCTTATCTGTGGTAGTAGGTAAAATTTGTACTGTAATGTTATTACAGTACAGATTTTTGTAAGGTTATGAGTTTAAATTTGGAACAGCTGTCAAAACTCAAGTGGGTCTCTATTCTAGTGTCCATAGATATTAAAACAGTTATCGATACGAAACGTCAATTCAGTATGTTTTTTAATATAAACCGCACGACATTTGATCTCGAGTGACATGAGAATAGGGCCTTCATTTGTTTGTCTATGATTTAAAAAAAATCTTGTTGACGGAGGTTGGAATTGCCGCCATTACTGTTGTCATTATTGGTTTTTTGCTTTTACGAAAGTAGAATTATGATATGAACGTAGATAAAGTAGTGTACATGCAACTGTACATAATTAGGCCTTAAAACACTCGTGTGATCCTATTATAAAACTAGTTGACGCTCGTTTCATAAAACCACACTCGTGTTTTAAGACCTCTTATTATGTATTAGTTGCATATATGATGTATTTCTGTTGCCACTATAACAACAAATACTAAAAAACAGAATAAAATAAATATTTAAAGGGAACCAATATAAAAAAACCGGTCAAGTGCGTGTCGGATCACGCACAATGAAGGGTTTCGTACCAACACCAACTAGTCCACATTTAAAACCACTGCCCATCGAATATAATCGAATATAAAATGGTCGTATCTTCATAGGGAACTCACAGACAATTTTTCGGCAAAAACTCAAAAACTGTAAAACCTATCTTGTTTAAACCAATAATCGTTGAAAGTATCTATTAATGCACGACCACTTCAATTTTTTTTAGAATATTAAACTTCATAGTTTCGAAATTAGAGGGTCGGACACACTTTTTATGACTTTGATAACTAATATCTGACCAACGGTTGACTTAAATGGACAAGTGTTTTAGAAACTTTCACATCATTTTTAAAGGCCTAGCCATGGATACCACATACGACTAAGTCTGTTGAAATTTTTTTTTCCACCGGTTACATGTATGGAGTGCCCCCCCTAATTTAATATTTTTTTGTAATTCTACATCACTTTTATGTAGCGGTTCATGGAATACACCTTCCCACCAAATTTCATAATTGTAGTGTTTACAGTCTCCAAGTAAATCAGCTGTGACATACGGACGGACATGACGAAACTATAAGGGTTCCGTTTTTGCCATTTTGGCTACGGAACCCTAAAAATATAATAAGTTGTCAACCCTGGCACGAAAAAAGTACATACGTCGTCGCTACCGTCTTAAAAGAAAACGACGTAACTAAGTTTTCGACAATATTGAGTTATGACATTATTACTGTTAGTAGTGTGTGAGATCAGCAGACGGTTCAAGGTGGTAATAGAATAACAATGTAGGTAACTGGACTGCAGATCATTAATATATATACACCTTTATACCCTATTCCATTGTAATAAGTTCCAAAAATGCGTATATATTAGTGTACCTGACTGCATGCTTCGAATTGGCAGAGATGTATCTAATTCGTACGTTCAAAAAGCGACTTTAGTGTACGAACAAAAAGATTCAAAATCGAATAACAATTTCTTAAAATGTCTGACTTTAAATAGCTTCAGCTATATTTACATGGCAACCGTTATTACTAACTAATAATAGGTTATTTCACTCATTCGGTTTGAATTCTATTAACGAAGATTGTTATGTAGTAAAAAAAAAAGTTAAACGTAAGTACTTAAGAGTCCTTATCAGTTAAAACACGCTCATCTATTTAGGCCATTTTCTGTTTGAATTGACACGTATCTTGACATTTTCTCAATGTTTTTATCTAGAACAGAACTATTGCGACCTTATAACATAATCTCTTAATATAATTTTCGGATTTTTCTTTAAGAAATATCTTTTCAAAAATCACTCTAAATCGATCATTTTCATACTAAAAACTTGATTTTTCCGCTTAAATTCTACTACACACAATAAAATCAAAAAATGGATGTGTCACTATCTAAAATTTTAATAAAGTCATCGTATCCTTTAATCACTTCATTGGTGTTATCAATACTTTTGTCATAATTTGAAATCAAAACATTTTATAGCATTCTATGCAATAGTTGTATAAGAGGCTTCAAAAACGGTAAGGGAACATACACAAACTACGTGACCCATTTAAGGGGGGGTGGGGGGTCGTCAAAGTAACACTCTTGGTCACCGGGGGGAGGGGGGGAGGTCGGTTTCTTGTCACGTAGCCGGTAGAATACTTTTGAGAAACATTCTAATTGAAGCGGACTCACGCGCCACGGTTTAACCCCATCACTAAAACTTGTCCAGTTTCGCCACATCACTAATTGTACTGTTTCTTCTTGATATGTTTTTTACTAAATACAATTACAATTGAATAGCTACGCTATACCACGCTTGCACTCTCGAAGTATGCATTTTTAGGGGCCGTATGAGAAAATACAAAGAAAAGCCATTATTTTTTCAACTTTCCGCAATTTTTTTTTATAAAATATACTACGTGAAAACTAGGGGGGGGGGGGTCTTGGCATATACTACGCTTGGTCACCTAGGGGGGAGAGGGGGTAAAAAACGCAAAAAAATTGGTCACGTAGTTTGTGTATGTTCCCTAAGTGGCGTGTGTAATAATTTGAGGCGAAGCCGAAAATTGTTAATAAAGACGCCATGAGCCTTTCTTGACCTACTTATACAACGTTGCATGCATTACTTTTTCTACGACTAGGGATTAAATAATAAAACACTAAATTAAACAGCAATACAGCATAAGAAAGAGCGGTAAGTTGATAGTGACAAATAACTGTCCACAGAGCGTAATTTTTTTGCTAACTGTCAGTCATTTACTGACTTGCGTTTTTCCTTATGTTGGCAGTAATTATTTTAGTTTTGTTATGTTGGCAGTAATTATTTTAGTTTTGTTATTGTTTCAAACCTGAATTCAGTTGCTCGTTAAGTTGGCAGTTTTGATTTTTTGTAAATTTAGTGTTGTTTTTTTTTTATTTGTTGGGTTCACAGGGCACCTCTGTAAGACAAATGACAGTCCACAGAGCGTAATCATAGACACGGTAATTTTTTTGCTAACTGTCAGTCATTTACTGACTTGCGTTTTTCCTTATGTTGGCAGTAAGTATTTTAGTTTTGTTATTGTTTCAAACCATATGAATTCAGTTGTTTGTTAAGTTGGCAGTTTTGATTATGTGTAAATTTAGTGTTTATTTTTATTTGTTGGGTTCACAGGGCACCTCTGTTAGCAGTTGCATTATACCACATAATAACCTTAGGGTCTTTATGAAGAATAGACTAGATAAACTTTATTGAAATTGCATAACACATGCTTTTATATTCGTTTAGTATTAGTACCGGAGTAGAAAAAACATATAGTTAAAAACATATGTTGACGACCGGTTTAGCCTAGTGGGTAGTGCACCTGCCTGTGAAGCTGACGGTCCTGGGTTCGAATCCCGGTCAGTGCAAATATTTGTGTGATGAGCATGAATATTTGTTTCTGAGTCTCGGATGTTTTCTATGTATTTAAGTATTTATATCTATTGAATATATCGTCGTCTAGTACCCATAACACAAGCCTTCTTGAGCTTACTGTGGGGCTAGTTCGATTTGTGTAAGATTGTCCATTAATATTTATTTATTTATTTTATTTATTAAACTGCTATTAACATCTTCTAGCCATTTTTATTTTTTTTACCTATGTTGGACAAATAAAACTCTTTGAATATTTGAATCTTTGACAGATAAAAGTACCGAAGTAGAAAAAAACATATTGATTAGCATAACGTTGTGTATTATCAAATCTGAGAGGTAAGTGCTCAAGACATTTTATAATACTAAGTACTAGTGTGTTTGTGTGTCGAACGCGTAAATTTCAATTGATATTGGCTCTTATCAGAGCCATAAGCTGTTATCTGTAGGCTGGAGCCAAAGAAACTAGCTAGAACGAGACAAAACAGGGCATTGTGATTAGGCTTAGCTTTTTCGTGATTTTTTTTATACAGCGCCGGTGGCAAACAAGCTTACGGTCCACCTGATGGTAAGCGGCCACCGCAGCATATAGACGCCCGCAACTCCAAGAGTCACGTACGCGTTGCCGACCCTTAATAAAATTTGAGGATACACTGTGTTGACAGCAGAAGGAACACATTTAGGTCCCTCGCTCTCAACACAGTGCATCCTCGGGAGCTCTGGCAACCTTGCTCACCTCCAGGAACACAACACTACATACTTGTATAGTAGATAATGTTATTATGGCTGTGGTCTCCTGCAAGGCGGAGGTACTTCCCCAGTTGGGCTGCTCCAAATTCGAGCAAGATGACATTTTGCTGGAAATAAGATGTATCAATCTTATAAAGGGTCGGCAACGCGCACGTGACTCCTTTGGAGTTGCGGGCGTCTATATGCTGATGTGGCCGCTTACCATCAGGTGGACCGTACGCTTGTTTGCCACCGGCGTTGTATAAAAATAAAAATGTATGTATTACTCCACATTATCCCGGTACAGTTGCGTCCTGAGGGCCAGGAGTGCTGTCGCGAATGGCATTCGACATTTTCCCTCTCTGTTGCACTTGCAAGTTTGCACATAAGTGAGACAGAAAGGGAAAACTTCGTTTGTGATTCGCGGTAGCCCCTCTGCTCCGAACTTCGAAATCCGAACTTCGTATCGTGCCGTCCCTTTCACTCATATAGTATATATCTTTGTATGTATGTATGTAAATTCTTTATTGTACATGAGGAAAAATACAACACAAATTACAAGAACAGTTGACACATATTTTACTAAGGCGAGCTTATCCCTGTAAGGGATTTCTGCCAGCTAACCTTTGAGCAATTGAGTGGAGATTAATATTAACAGGCAAACCGAGAAACATGTACAAGACGAACACAATATTATCTTAATAACAACACAATCACTACATAGTATAAAACAAAGTCGCTTTCTCTGTCCCTATATCCCTATGTATGCTTAAATCTCTAAAACTACGCAACGGATTTTGATGCGGTGTTTTTAATAGATAGAGTGATTGAAGAGGAAGGTTTATATGTATAATAACATCCATTAAATAGTGCACCCGTGGGAAGCCGGGGCGGGTCGCTAGTAATATATATAACTAAATGCCAAACTATAAATAACAATAAAACTAAAAAATACAACATAATAAATATTTAAGGGGGCTCCCATACAACAAACGTGTTTTTATTGTCGTTTTTATAAAATGGCACGGAAACCTTCTTGCGCGAGTCCCGACTAGCACTTGGCCGGTTTTTGAAATGGGGGGTGAAAGTTTGTATGGAAGTACAAGATAAATCATTCCCAAGCGGACAAAGTCGGGAGCAAAAACTAGATATATAAATAAGTTTTTTTTGAACCTGACTATGGCTTTATAGGCCGGGCCCAATAAAGCGATAGGAGTGCGCGGTTGGAGAGTAGCCTGGGGACAATCCAGGGGAAAACCTCCGGCACGACCACGCGTGTGGTTTGGAACACTGGAATACTCTAAGAGTTTGCGCTCCAGTGAGATTGGTTGAGCGGTTTCAACCGAATCTGAGGTGTGAGTGGAATCGAGCTACTGGGAGTTTTGTCGCTGGTTATATAAATAAGTACAATATTGATTTTAATACGTGTTTAAACTCACAAATAAGTTCAAGTCGACTATTTATAGTACATTTAAACAATGGAAAAATAAAAAAAACATGTACATATATGTACTTATAATTGTATATGTAAACCTGAAAAAAAAACACACACACACTAGTATATTCTAGAAACTCAGTAAGAAGATATTGTGTGGACCCGTGGTGTTGCATTGCAACTCGGTTTCGATTAATATTTAACTCTGCAAGGAATGAAATATTTATATTCTAATATGGACGGTGCACGGAGCAGACGTAAAGTTAGATTTATCATGGATTTTACAAAGTATAACAGGTAGTCCAGCTGAGTTACTTATATGTAAGCTTACAATACGATACAAATATTCTTTATTGCTCACCAAACGAAGTACATTCAAAGAACAACAGTAATTAAAAAAACATGTAACAGTGGTAGACAGCAGGCGGTCTTATCGCTAACAAGCGATCTCTTCCAGACAACCTTTGGGTAGTAGTTTGGGTGCTTAGATCTTCAGAGTATAAATAAAAATGATAAATAACTTACATTACATCGGCGTATTATTAAATTAGTATAAATTAAATTATAAACACGTCCTCATTAATAAATAAATAAATAGATTACCTTACATCTAGAGTTTGTTTTAAAACTTCTCAACGGATTTCGATGAGATTTTTTTATGATTCACGAGGAAGGTTTATATGTATAATACATGCATCAGCATTGCACCCGTGCGAAGCCGCTAGTAATAATATTATAATCGTGAAACTTTATGCCGATGTATGTATGTATGGATGGATGTACGTTCCTCTTTATCTCAAAATCTGCTGGACAGATATAATTTGGAATGAAGGCAGCGTACCCTGAATTAATACATAGGCTACCTTTTATCCGCGGGTAACATCGCAGGGCGTTGATAGTAATTAATATAATGACTTTTGCTGTTTATATTTAGTTTGCTGTTTGTTGTATTTATATTTGATTTATTTGTGATTAAATTTATTTTAATTAATTATGACAAAAGTTATGACGATACCAATAAGGTTGTTAAAGGCTACGATAATTTTATTAAAGTTTGCTGTTTATATTATAAAACGAAATAAATAGATAACAACATACATAATTTATATTTAATATTCTATTACTGCATTGTTAATTACAAAAAAACAAAACTGGAAAAAATTAAAAACCATAATAAAATAACTTTGACTGCTTTTCTTTTTATTATATATATGATCATCTATCATCGAAAATTAAACTGCACCGAGTGTAAGCATATACTCCATTTCGCTCATTATTTGCTTTTCATTCCACATATTTAGGCAAAAAATAGTTTTCAGCGAAAATAAAGTCAGCCAAAGAATATTTCCAAACGGTCTTACATTTACGAGTTACAGCAGCATCCCACTCAACGCACAACCTTTTAATATACGCACACATACACGACTAATTTTATGGTCACACATCATAGATTTTGTCATACAACCGAATATCAACCATACTCGTACGAAATAAGATTTAAACTCACGCAACAAAAAATGAAGTTAAGGCATCTTATAAATGGAAAACAAAACGATATTTATACAGAAGCGTGGAACGAATTCGTTTAAACGTATCTCTTTTAATATGAACCTTATTTGAGTGCATTAAGGTTGAATTTCGTAAATTAAATTCCGCAGGTAATTTCAATGGTATTTAAACGTTATATTTAAGGGGATTAGGTCGAATATGGTGTGGATTTCCTTAACGTGTGATATATTGTCGCTAAGGTCTGTGACGTGTACAGTGAAGAAAGATTTTTATTTTAAACGCCTATTTAAGCACAATTGGAGTCGCTTTTTTTAATGTTACTTTGAACGTCAATTTGATCATTAAGGCTCGGTTGCACCAACATACGATCACAGGCCGGTCATCGTCAAATATGGCGCCGGCAGCTGTCATCCCATAGAAACTTGTCAAACTATCCATACAATCAGATTTTAACGAACACCGCAATAATGACACTTAAATTTGTGTTTTTTAGACTATAATTTTCGAAACGTTAAAGTGAATTTCTTGTCTGTTTGCAAAATAAATAATTGTTATAATATTATCAATTTAAGGAGAACAAATATTTTTAATACAGTTACTCAAAAAGTGGCACTTTATGTAGCTGTATATAGTGCGCAAAGTTGGATTTCTCGCACTAGTGCGTTTTACTTTTCCAATTTTTTAAATTTATTTTTGGTCCAAGAAATACACCCAACTGGGAGTTCGCAGATTCGAATCCTGCTCGGTGCCTAAATTTTTCAATTTCTCCTTTATTCTAAATAAAAAAAAACTAAAACGTCCATCATGAATAATATGGAATAATACAATAGCAATTAATAAGTTAACAATTCAGCGACAGATAAATTAATATACATTTTAAATTTTAGGGACGAAACAGATAACTATTACATCACACTCAATGACGACCGGTTTAGCCTAGTGGGTAGTGCACCTGCCTGTGAAGCTGACGGTCCTGGATTCGAATCCCGGTCAGGGCAAATATTTGTGTGATGAGCATGAATATTTGTGATAATCCACATCGAAAGGTACCTTATGGCGGCAGGCGCTGACGTTACAGCTATTCACTATTGTATTGGAACAGCGGCAATAAAGGCGTAAGTGCCGGCCGCCATAAGGTCTCTTTCAATATGGATTATCACATTTGTTTCTGAGTCTTGGATGTTTTCTATGTATTTAAGTATTTATATCTATTAAATATATCGTCGTCTAGTACCCATAACACAAGCCTTCTTGAGCTTACTGTGGGGCTAGTTCGATTTGTGTAAGATTGTACTCTAATATTTATTTATTTAGTTTTATTTATAAGCAAAAACCTAATATGTATACGAACTAACTCAAAATTGTTGAATCTCGTCTTATGCACTTTACCATTTGGGCCAAGGCCGCCCCGCTTGATCAAGTGTCTTCATACTTTTTACACTACAAAAAAAACCACTTAAAATGCTAGTTTTTATGACTAATACGTTGAATACACGTACAGCCGCGAACCGGGGACGCTACAGCGAACAGTAAACGAGGTTTTCCCTCTCTGTCGCACTTGCAAGTTTGCACATAAGTGAGACAGAGAGGGAAAACTCCGTAACTAGTTCGAGCATATCCCTCCTTGTCGCACGAATAAGCAAGTGCGACAGAGGAGGAGATATTCGAACTTCCAGTAGTCACTGTCCGTAATTTAGCGTCCGTAATCTTCTATGCCATATAATAGTTCTGTCTCATCACCAATCTATATACGTCCTACTGCTAGACACAGGTCCCCTCTCATGGAAGAAAGGAGTATACAGGTACTGTTACACATGCTCAAAATTAGCACATAAAAAGCATGCTCATTAGTATGCTTAATATGAGCATACTTTTGAGTTGTATACATTTGCTTGGGATAAGCATGCTACTCACATACTAACTACTAGCATGCTCATTAAGCAAGAGCGTCCACACTTGCTAATCTTGCTAATACCACGCCCCCTCCACCCGCGCTGCAGGTAGCATGCGCAAAAATCGAACGACCGTTGATTTTTGAGCAAACTCAAAATCAGCATGCTCATTATTAGCAATGTTTTGACACACATGCTACTAAGTAGCAATTGCTCAATAGTGGCATGCTTTCGTGCTAGAAATCAGCATGTGTAACAGTACCTTTAATCTGTCTAAGTCAATTAAAAAGTATCAAATTTCGGAATCCTTTTGATTCAATTTGATCCATATTATATTTTTAATGAATGATTGTTATTACAAGGTAATTAAACAAATAATATGCAATATAACAAGATTTATAAGTAAAGCGAAATGTATTAAGCCTCTAGAATAATAAAGTAAATCCTGGGAAATCCCGCATTCATTAAAAAGAAATTATTATTCTTGGTGCTTGTAACCACTCTTAGTTACGTTCTCCCGTGAAGTTAAGGTAAATAGACATTACCTATTCCGAGCTCTGATAATAAATGTCTGCGTATCAGTCGAGACGTAAACTTGTTTACCGCCGTAAAAAAAAAAATTAAGCAAAAAAAAATTTTTTAAGCAAAAAAATTTTTTAAGTCAAAAATTTTTTTTAAAAACTGTAAGTCGGTTAAGCTAGTGTCCATGGGCCACGGTGTTTGCTCACCATCAAGCAGTAAAATTTTTTTTTCTTAAAACGTAAAAGTGGGAAGTGGCCGCCGACCCGTGACGACCGTATTTTTTTTTTTAAGTAAAAAAAACTTGAATAAGTTCAAGTCGGTTAAGCATGTGTCCACGGGCTACGGTGTTACCTCACCATCAAGTCGTAAGCTTGTTTACAATTAAAAAAAAATTTTTTTTTTCAACGTAGAAGTCGGGTGGTAGTTACCTTCACCACCGCCGCTGGAAAGTGGCCACCGACCCGTGACGACCGGTTTCACTTTGGTCGCTATCTTTTTAATCTGTTTGACTTGTTGTCGCGGCTCATAACATTAACTGCCGTCGAGATATAAATATAAATGTATGTCATTTTCCCATGACTTGTTAAAATTTTGCCGTACACTTTTTTACAACCGAAGCATTACCTAAACAAACTTGGCATGAGCTCAGTGTCTCTAGTATAAGTTTTTTTTTGAAACAAAACACAAACGAAAGCGTTTAGTTTATAGTTTATACAGGGCGTCCCACGGCTATGCCACATGGAGGGAAAGTACCTTGAATATTGTAGATACATTTTACTGAAAGAAGACATTATTATAATTTTAAAAACAATTTAAACTGCATTCACAGATATTTAAATCATAATTAAACCGTGAACTGGGAATCGAACCCGTTACACAAGAAAAATAATTACCCTGTGGCTTTATCATACCAATCGAAAGGCTGCATCATATGGATTATTTTTTGCTAAATAACATAGTATCAGAAGTAAAAGGAAGACCATGAATTTTAACATTTTTAATACAAAATTAATCAATTGATCACGTGTAAAGGGTTCGATTCCCGGTTCAACCACAAAATTATTAAAATATCTGTGAATTCAGGTTAAATTGTTTTTAAAATTCAAATAATGTCTTCTTTCAGTAAAATGTTCCACCTACAATATTCAAGGTACTTTCCCTCCATGTGGCATAGCCGTGGGACATCCTGTATTTATGGCCTCAGTGCAGATTCATTTTTGTGTTTTTTTAATGTAAGGCCATTCCATTGCAAGTGTCCCGCTCTAACACGCGTGACTTTGCAACTAACCATTCCGCTCTCTACGGAAACTGCGCGTAGTTTCGTAAATATTTAGTACATTTTACTTGATTTTTGGAATGCCACTTATGAAAAATCTATCCGGTCCATGAGTTTGCACGACCGTACTCGCTAGCGACTGCGTAAACGATTTAGTATGCCGATTCTTAGTTCTATTGCGTAACCGCCAGAGGCGCTGTACTTTTGCCCATACAAATTTTTACGCAGATGCTAGCGAGTACGGTCATGTAAACTCATAGTAAAGGCACAGCATGAAGTTTTCAGTGCTCCTCAGCTACGCTGTACTTACCTCTCGTTTTCGTCTTTTGTCTTGCTCTAATTGTAGTTGGTCCTATACAAAGAGAGGTAGGGCACAGCAAAATGTCATCTTGCTCGAATTTGGAGCAGCCCAACTGGGGAAGTACGTCCGCCTTGCAGAAGACCACAGCTTAGTATGCCGATTCTTAGTTCTATTGCGTAACCGCCAGAAGCGGTGTACTTTTGCCCATATAATTTTTTACGCAGTCGCTAGCGAGTACGGTCATATACACTCATGGTAGTCATGGTAAAGGCACAGTCTCAAAGTCACTGGTTGGACTTTAAAATTCAATCGTAAAATCATTAACTATAGTAAATATCGGCTAACGTTCAACAAGCGAGAAATCCTTCAATGCGTGCGAGCGTCCTTTGTCCGCCATTTTGAATGCGTACGGACAGCAAAACAGATGTTAATGAAAAAAAAAATTAATTATTTTTTCTATCCAATTTCTAGACTTGGGTTGCACCAAACCGTCTGTAATCGTAAGAGGCCTTATAAGTTTTAAAATGTTTTGTTTTCAAATTATGACAAAAGTATTCATAATACCAATAATGTTATTAAAGGCTACGATAATTTGATTAAAGATTTAGATAGTAACATAAGCAGTTTTTGGTTTTATTGTGTGAAGTAGAATTTAAGTGGAAATAACAAGTTTTTGGCTTAAAAATGGATGATTTGGAGTGATGTTTGAAACGATATTTCGTAATGAAAAATAGAATAAATACATTGAAAGTTTATGTCATAAGGTCGCAATTGCCCCGTTCTAGATAGTGACATTGAGAAAATGACAATATGCGTGTCAATTCAAATAGAAAATGGAGTGAATATATGAGCGTTTTCAACTTATAAGGACCCGTAAGTTAAAAAACAAATATTAAGATGTGTTACCTATATTGAGGTATTAAAAACTAAGGGTGGTAAACTTATTTTGCAAACAGACAAGAAAGTCACTTTAAAATGGACTACTAACGTTTAGAAAATTATTAATCTAAAAAACACATATTTAAGTCTCATTAAGGGTGGGTTGCACCGAACCGTCTGTAATCGTAAGCGGTGTCCGTTAAAATCTGATTGTATGGCAAGTTTGACAAGTTTCTATGGGATGACAGCTGCCGGCGCCATATTTGACGATGACCGGCCTGTGATCGTATGTTGGTGCAACCCACCCTTAGCGTGGGTTGCACCAAACCATCTGTAATCGTAAGCGGTGATCGTTAAAATCTAATTGTATGGGAAGTTTGAAAAATGTATATGGGATGACAGCTGGTGACACTATATTTGACGATAACCGACCTGAGGTCTTTATTTTCCTTTTTTTTACTCAGCCTGCTCAAACAATACAATACAGTGGTTGGTTGGTAGAGAATGCCATTTGCCATTAAACCCGCCATTTGTACAATTTGTGTATTTTGTGCAATAAAGTTTAAATGAATACATAAATAAAACAACGCATTATCCAACGACACAATTAAGTTAAAATGATGGTATTGTATCTCATCTAAATTCTGTCAAGAGGAAATTTAATAAAACTGCATATTTATCGAGATTTGTCTAAAAAAGCCATTCCCGAAGTGTTAATACTAGTCGCTCTGTGAGCTGTAGACCTCGTGAGTGAGTTTTTTTTATTATTTCCAAAATCTGACATTGTAAAAAAAAACAATTATGAATATCGAACCTGCTCACAAAATTTCACGAGAATCGTTTGCGAAATGCGACCTGTAGAGGAGAACAAACCGAAATTCCGACACAGAAACTTACAAAATCTTTGATATAAAAATTGTTTTCCAAAATTACCAAAAACCGTCTCGACAAAAAAATTCTATATAACTATCGAACCAAAATTTAACGAGAATCGGTTTAGTCGGTCATCGGTCAATGAGCAATTTTTTTTTTCAATGTTGAAATGGTTTTGTCTTGTGCAAAAAAATTCAAAACTTTAAATGACAGTGCCAAAAAACAAGTAGCGTATATAAAAAGTTAAATATATTGAAAGATTTTTAGGGATATAATGATATAAAGACACATGAAGCGGAAATTCGCAGTGGTTTATCAATATATTCAATTTACAGCAATATTTTATAAGCAAATTATGTATGTATGTATGTAAAATTCTTTATTGTACATGAGTAAAACATAACATAAATTACAGGAACAGTTGACATATATGTACAAAGGCGAGCTTATCCCTGTAAGGGATTTCTTCCAGCTAACCTTTGAGCAATTGAGTGGAGATTAAGATTAATAGGCAAACCGAGAAACATGTACAATTCGAACACAAAATTATCTTAATAACATCACAATAATATATAAATATATATATATATATATATATATATATATATATAAACGAAAAAAAACATGTATTTAAATATATAAATACCGAATATAAGTATATATAAATAGATACGCACATATATGTAATAAGCAAATGTCAAAATAAAATAAAATATCCAGTCATATATATTAGCTCCGTTGCAGACCATACATATCGATCGCGAGAAGTAACATCCGTTTGTTTTTCCTATGCGCGCGCGCCGCACACTGGACAACGCCGTTACTGCTTCACTGTGCGCATACCTTACAGGTGAACCAGCGACAAAACTCCCAGTATACAAATAAATAAATAAATAAAAAATAAATAAATATTAGAGGACAATCTTACACAAATCGAACTAGCCCCACAGTAAGCTCAAGAAGGCTTGTGTTATGGGTACTAGACGACGATATATTTAATAGATATAAACACTTAAATACATAGAAAACATCCAAGACTCAGAAACAAATATTCATGCTCATCACACAAATATTTGCCCTGACCGGGATTCGAACCCAGGACCGTCAGCTTCACAGGCAGGTGCACTACCCACTACAAATACTCTTTATTGCACACCTCAATCAAAGGATACAGTACAGTGCAAAAACACAATGAGAAGAGGCAAACAACAGGCGGTCTTATCGCTAAAGAGCGATTTCTTCCAGACAACCTTAGGGTAGCGGAAATGAAATCTAATCAGAACGATTCACAGCAGGTGGTGCAGAGTTAATACATGTGAAGATATGATGTGAAGGTATGATATGTAGTATCTCGATTCCACTCACACCTCAGATTCGGTTGAAACCGCTCAACCAATCTCACTGGAGCGCAAACTCTTAGAGTATTCCAGTGTTCCAAACCACACGCGCGGTCGTGCCGGAGGTTTTCCCCTGGATTGTCCCCAGGCTACTCTCCAACCGCGCACTCCTATCGCTTCATTGGGCCCGGCTAATAAAGCCACAGTCAGGTTTAAAAAAAAACAAGTAAAAAAACCTTACGGGTAAATTACGTTAAGATCTCTCAAGACTCGATTCGGTCAGCCACGCCCCTCGTGAAAGAGACAAAACGGGACGCAGCACTCATTACTAGAGTCCGACTCGCACTTGGCCGGTTTTTTGAACATCTTTGCAAGTTTATCTTCACTGTATGACATTAATTTTGATATAATTATAAACTCGAAATTATTATTCCTTCTTGAACTGTAAATTAATATTTTGACATGATAAATGTATTACTTATTATAGTCAGACTTTCTTAAATTGTAAATTAATATTTTGACAAGTAAAAGTGCCCTTGTGGCCTATTTGCAGAATAAATGTTTGATTTTGATTTTTGATTTGTAATAACCGAGTCTTAGGCCGGGTTTTATAAAGATCCGTGAGACCAAATGTCAGATCAAATTTCAGTAACTCAGTACATTTTTTGACATAACACAAAGACATAAAGTCTAACGGATCTTTATAAAACCGAGCCTTAGTGGGTTAAATAAAATCGAATCGCAATTTTTTTTTTTATTATTAAAGTTCCAAATAATTTAACGCAGAGTTTGAAATTGCTTAACTGCTAAAGCCATGAATGGCTTATTTACAGCTAGAGTTCGGACTAAGACTTACATTACATTCAGTAGTATAATTAATACATGACATAAAATATTTGTTAACATCTTTAAGTAATCTAGGGTTGGATAGGTATGAATCTTGTATGTGTGTTGGGAGGCTATTTATTATTTTAGGAAGCAAATATAGATTGGTCCTCATTCCGTAAACATTTTTCATTTGTGGTAGTAAGTTTTCAATACTGCCGACGATAGAAAATCATTCCGTCTGCTGATAAGCGCTTCGTAGCCTATGGACTCCCACGACTCCAGAACAAAATTAACCGTCCAGCCGACCGTTTCTCGAAAATATTTCAATTCAATACGACTGACTAGCGTAGATATATCTGCAGCTGACTACATATTTATATATCTATGTATAAATATGTAGGTATGTCTGGTTGGAGATCACACAAGGACGCGAATATACAAAAGAATATATAATGGAATATTGAAACGCTTATTTCACAATTTCAACGTTTTCCGTGGAGACACAACCGAGGTACTGTCTCCAAATGTAGATTAAGGTGGCAAACAAGCGCACGGTCCACCTGATGGTAAGCGGCCACCGCAGCCTATAGAAAGAAAGAAAGAAAAGAAAGAAAATGGTTTATTAGCGCAAATCACGTATTTACAAACGAAACTGAAAATATAGGCGCCCGCAACTCCAAAGGAGTCACGTACGCGTTGCCGGCACTATATAAAATTTGAGGATGCATTATGTTGACAGAAGAAGGGACAAATTTAGGTCGCTCGCTCTCAACACAGTGCATCCTCGGGAGCTCTGGGCAACCTTGCTCACCTCCAGGAGCACAACAATACATACTTGTATAGTGGATAATGTTATTATGGCTGTGGTCTTCTGCAAGGTACTTCCCCAGTTGGACTGCTCCAAATTCGAGCAAGATGACATTTTGCTATGCCCTACCTTTCTTAACCTAGACAGTAAAACCTATATTAAACCAGTGCCTTTGCCATGAGTTTGCATGACCGTACCCGCTAGCGGCTGCGTAAACGATTTAGTATGCCGATTCTTAGTTCTATTGCGTAACCGCCAGAGTCGCTATACTTTTGTCCATACAAGTTTTTTACGCAGTCGCTAGCGAGTACGGTCATGTAAACTCATGGTAAAGGCACTGGTGTGGATAATAGGGGGCAATAGAGATGTTGACACCCAATAAGAAAACCAATAACCTTGAATTTTCTCGAAAATGGATCAAATTCTTAATCAAATGGCGTAAAACGTAACTAAAAAGAATAAATAATTACATAATTATAAGGGTCGGTTGCATCAACATACGATCACAGGCCGGTCATCGTCAAATATGGCGTTGGCAGCTGTCATCCCATAGAAACTTGTCAAACTTTACATACAATCAGATTTTAACGAACACCGCTTACGATTACAGACGGTTCGGTGCAACCCAACCTTAGATTTAGATTTCATAATACAGGATATAACAAAACTAGTGAGGATCCTTTTTAAGACAAATTCGGTATCGATTAGGAAAAAGTAGAAGAAAATTTTTTTTGACGTGAATTTTTTTTTCTATGCAGCAGGTCGTCCAAGTCAACCAACTGTACATACAGAGGCCAAAAATGTACACCATTAGTTTTTAATACCTCAAGATAGGTAACACATCTTATTATTTGCGGTGAACGGAACACGAAAGAAAACTGTAGAAATCTCTAGCTGTCGATATTCAAAATGGCGTCATTAAAATATAAGCGCTGCCAACCCTGTGCTGGTAAATAATTGCTAAAATGGAAAGGCGTGGAGACGGCATGTTAAAGAAATTTATATCACAATGAGATTTGATATTAACTTTTTTTTTAAATGTATATAGATTTATTTTATTTTAGACCGCTTTAGTCTAGTTGGTAGTGACCCTGCCTTCGAAACTGAAGGTCCCGGGTTCGAATCCCGATCGGGGCATTTATTTGTGTGATCAACACGAATATTTGTTCCTGAGTCTTGGATGTTTTCTATGTATTTAAGTATATATTTATCTATATAAGTATGTATATCGTCGCCTAGTACCCATAGTACAAGCTTTGCTTAGTTTGGGACCAGGTTGATTTGTGTAAGATTGTCCACAAATATTTATTTATTTATTTATAACGGTGGATATACATTCAACCGACCCTGACTACGAAGCTGTAGGTCGCGGTTTCCAATCCAGATAATTTATTTGTGTGATGAGAACGAATAATCTTAACTGAGTTTTAGATAATCACTACATAGTATAAAACAGTCGCTTTCTCTGTCCCTATGTCCCTATATCCCTATGTACGCTTAAATCTTTAAAACTACGCAACGGATTTTGATGCGGTTTTTTTTAATAGATAGAGTGACTCAAGGGGAAGGTTTATATGTATAATACATGCATCAGCATTGCACCCGTGCGAAGCCGGAGCGTGTCGCTAGTTTCTAAATATATTGAAATGTAATAAATGGGCCACTCACGTCTTTAAAGTCGAGTATAGCTTGACATGTTTCTTCCTAGAGATCCGCCGAATATGTGTTTGACCGAATACGAAAATTCCGCCGAATTATTCGGTTCAGCGTAATTCCTCTTTTTTTGTAAAACAGACTAATTGAATGGTAAACTTTTTGTTCATTATCAATGCGAAATATTGACAAAAAAATAACTTAAATCACTGTTAATAATGGGTCAAGTATTAATTTCACGAACCAGTAACTACAATACACTCTTGTAACTTGTAACAAAAACCTCTCAAAATTGTTCGGTAAATATTCGGCAGCTGAACCGAATAATTCGGCCGAATACCGAACATTCGAAAACATGCCGAATATACCGAATACCGAATAATAACCGAATATTCGGCGCATCCCTATTTCTTACCAATAAGTGGCGTGGGTTCAATATGTCTGACACTCACGGAAGTTTTTTTTTTTTTAAACAGATATTTCTCGTCATAAAAGGTAAGGTCGCCAGAGCACCCGTGGAGTCTATGGCTGTCGACCCAACTGCTCCTCAAGTCAATAAAGGGTCGGCAACGCGCTTGCGATTCTTCTAGTCGCAGGCGTTCATAGGCTGCGGTGCTTGACATCAGGCCGTAAGCTTGTTTGCCACCGCCGTCGATAAAAGGTGAGATATTACAGTTTGACAACCAGTGTTGCCCGATAACCTGAGCATTTATCCGGTGAAGTTTGAGCGGCGCAGGCGCGCTTATCGCTCGGGGCATTAAAAACGTACGGCGAGCGACATACGAAATGGTGTTATTATTACTTCTCGGTACACTCGCGAGGAAAACGGCAATTTACATATTTCTGTTTTATTGTTAACTAGCGACCCGCCCCGGCTTCGCACGGGTTCACAATTTAATGGATGTTATTATACATATAAACCTTCCTCTTCAATCACTCTATCTTTTACCCTATTATCCACACCAGTGCCTTTACCATGAGTTTACATGACCGTATTCGCTAGCGACTGCGTAAAAACCTTGTATGGACAAAAGTACAGCGACTCTGGCGGTTACGCAATAGAACTAAGAATCTGCATACTAAATCGTTTACGCAGCCGCTAGCGAGTACGGTCATGCAAAGTCATGGTAAAGGCACTGGTTTAATATAGGTTTTACTGTGTATATAGGTTACTAGCGACCCGCCCCGGCTTCGCACGGGTGCACTATTTAATGGATGTTATTATACATATAAATCTTCCTCTTCAATCACTCTATCTATTAAAAAAAACCGCATCAAAATCCGTTGCGTAGTTTTAAAGATTTAAGCATACATAGGGATATAGGGACAGAGAAAGCGACTTTGTTTTATACTATGTAGTGATTATTGGATAGTTCGTTCGGAAATATGACTTATGACGTCATATTTTCTTATGGTCACACTGCGTGCTTTTTTGCTTTTTATCTTTATGTATGTATAGTCGACGGCAAAAATATGTTTACATTTTTCGCCTTATTACAATGGGATAAGGTGCAAAAGTGTAAACATATTTTTGCCGTGTGTGTTAATCCAGTGTATAAGCTGCCTTCGTTCCAATCTGTTCAGCCGTTTTAAGGGGATGCTTAGATTCGGTCAGCCACGCCCCCCGTAAAAGAGACACGGTTATGTCTTTCGCGCACGACAAAACGGGACGCAACACTCTTCGGGAATGCCTTTTTTAGACAAATGTCGTTAAATGTCTGTCTCTGTGCAGTTTTATTAAATTCCCTCTTGACAGACTTTAGACGATGTAAAATACCATCATTTTAACTTAATTTTGCCGTTTAATAATGCGTTGTTTTAGTAGGCTGAGTAAAAAAAGGAAAATAAAGACTCAACTTTGGATTTCTTTTCTATAGAGAAAATTTTAAGTAATCATATTTCGGTATTGTCAGAAACACAGTCATATAGTCAAGAATCATATATCTGAAAATCAACTCTTATTGGTTCCTCGTCTGGGCAGAACAGCGTTTCAAATAACGCGATATTTAATAAATAATAAATAAATATTAGAGGACAATCTTACACAAATCGAACTAGCCCCACAGTAAGCTCAAGAAGGCTTGTGTTATGGGTACTAGACGACGATATATTTTTTTTTTTTTTTTTTTTATTTAAACCACAAGATACAATAACAAAACACTTCAAATATTTTCGCCAAACTGCAAAACAGTTTGTTGGCGAAGCCAGCACTCACTTTTACATTTGACCGTTCAAACTAGGCTATTATATTAAAAACTAACATCTTACACCTACTCGCGATAAATGGCCCACTGCCTCCCACCGCATAAACAGATGTTTTAATTCGCACTGATAACACAAGTGACAGACAATTGAGTGTCACTGAAAGAAGCAATGTCAGGCATTGGGTCATTTACCTTAATTCCATTAAGAAAGATAGATATAAACACTAGGTATTTGTGCGACTTAACTCTTTTCACTTTCTTTAATGAAAGTATCCATCAAACACGCCTTTACTTTAGATTTAAATATATTTTTTGTTTTACACTCGTTCTCTGACACGATTCTATTGTAAATGCGCGGTATCAGGTACCCTCTTGTTCTTTGTCCGTAGTAATTATTAAGTGATCTCGGTTCAACAAACATTTTTCGTGACGATGTTTTTCTAAGATTACGATTATAAATTTTACCTATCTTATATGTTGTGCATTTATACTGGTCCACAGCTAATAAAAACTTAAACTTGGCATGTACTGGTAACACATTACATTTTTTAAACAAGATATGGTACTTTCCTTTGCAGTTTTGCCTTGTTTTTTTATCTACAATATTTTTAATTAATCTAAGTTGTAAGTTATAGATTCTGTTTAAATATGTTTTGAAAGTGCGCCCGTAGGCAACAAGTCCGTAACTTATGACTGAATCTGCCAGAGCGTGGTATAAAGTATGTAATACCGCCTTATTAATTATGTGTTTTAAATTAGTAAATTTACATAGTATGGCTCTGAGTTTACTACACAAAACATCGATATGGAGTTTCCAGTTGAAGTTGCGGTCTATGGTCAGTCCTAGATACCTATAGCTATTTACGAATTCTATAGGGTTACAGTGACACAATACTAAACCGTTATGCAGGCACTCATATGTGTGTCCAATGATTGTAACACTTTCTTTTGGTGTTGTCATATGTGGAGAGTTTATAAGCATACATTTTGTTTTTGATACATTGAGAAGAATGCCATTATCGTGAGCCCACTTTAGAAGATTGTTAAAATCTGCTTGTAGTTTGTGTTGTATAACGGTGAGGTCCCTGTCGGCGCACACCAGGCACGTGTCGTCCGCGTACATATACGTGGAGCTGTGCTCCACCACGTTATTGATGCTGTTCACGTGCATGATGTACCCGACAGGTCCATACACCGAGCCGGTTGGCACTCCATACACCACGTTCGCTTCCTCTCCCGTCACCCCATTTACCATAGTATGCAATGTTCTATTTTTCAAGTAGCTACGAAACCACTGATTCAGCGGACCACGGACCCCACACTCTTGCATCGCAAGAAGTAGCACTTCGTGGTCCAGTGTATCAAATGCTTTTTTGAAATCTAGAAATAAGACTACTACAAACATTCGGTTATCTATCTTATTGTTAATGTCATCAGCGAACTCCACTAGTGCGGTCGACGTACTCCGCATTTTCCTAAAGCCATGCTGTGATTGAGATATAATGTCGTGCTTCTCGAGGAATGAATGAATTCTTTTAATTATTACTTTTTCCGTTATTTTATTTACTACAGATAAAATAGCTATAGGCCTATAGTTAGAATAATCCAGGTGGCTGCCTTGCTTATAAATAGGACGAATAATAGATTTCTTTAGTTTATCCGGGTAAACCCCCTTCTCGACGCACATATTCACAAACTTCGCCAGAACCGGACTAATTTCTTTTTTTATATATTTAAGATCCTGGACCCTAATTCCATCACATCCCGGCGATTTACGACAGTTTAATTTATCTATTGTTTTCTCAATTTCCGTAACTGAAGCTTTTTGAAAACGAATGGATGCGTTACTTTGTGTTACATATGTTGACCGATCTAAAAATGTTTTGCTACAGTGATGTTTTATCTTATCTATTTCTCCTGTAAATGTTTTGGCGAAGTTTGTGCATACATTACGCACGGTATCTGTTTTACCTAGGTACTTCAAAATTACATTATCTAAATTTTCTTTTTTACAACCCAGCCATCCATTTATTGTTGACCATATCTTCCTATAATCCCCCATACAATCCAAAATTTCCTTTTTTCGATATTTATTTCTAGCCTTATTTATTAATGTATTAGTTTTATTTCTATGCCGCGTATATTCAAGTCTTAAACTCGCACTTTTCGGACAGGCCTTCCACTTTCTAAATAACTCATCCCTACGATTCATCATTAGCCTAAGTGTATTATTCACCCAAGGTTGTGTTTCACGTTTGTTATGAAGTATGTCAATCTTGCATATTTTATATATATTATAAAAAATGGTATGCATTTTATCATACAGTAACAACGGACAGTCTAATAAAAGTAACTCATTCCAGTCAATTTCGCTTAGTTTTGACCTTATCGCTTTATTATTGTACACACACACCTCATTATTATAATTCTTCGCACCGCGCACTAAACTAGACTTGCTGTCCGTGAGGTTCACCCCCACCATGTAGTGGTCTGATATCTTACAAGTGAGCATGTGTGCCGCGGCGCGCATGCGGCCGCGCACCCACACATGATCTATGCAGGACTTAGTCAGCACACCGGCGACCATCTCTTCTCGCGTACACTCGTTGCTAGCGCACTGCAGGCCGTGTCCACACAGGGTGTTTTTGTAACTCTCTACAATGCTACATGAATCCAGTATGTTTATATTTGTGTCTCCAATAAGTACACTGTCATGTTGGTCCGGAACTTTTTTCAACATCGTATTTAGTTCTTCTATAAAAGTTACTTTATTAGTATTAGGTGGCCTGTATATAGCGAAGACGTGAATCATCCCAGTTGTTTTTTTTGTTCGACTGAAATTTTTAATTTGACAGTGTATTACTTCCATCGCACTAAGCTGAGGGCTGATAAATTCCGGACATAAATTGGTTTTAACATACATTAGTAGACCTCCTCCCCGTCTCGTTTCTCTAGTGCATGCATACATCTCGTATCCGTCCAGATTATAAAATGTCAATTCCTGTTGCTTAATATTTATTTCACTAAGAATTATAATATCAATATTGTGCTTACTGCTTTTTAAAAGTATAAGTAACTCGCTGTAGTTTTTTCTCAATGATCTTATATTTAAATGAATTATTTGTAGTTCGTGTTTTGTATCCAGTATGTATTTAACCCATTTATCTAGTTCAATAAATTTTTGATAATCCAAATCACAGTCAATGCTGGATGTAGAATCGTTGAATTTTGCTAAAAAATGGAATCGTGTAGTGTATTCGCGCACTATTTCACAGTGCGGCTTGCTCGTCAGCTGTTACGCTGAGTTTGTTTATATCTGACTCGGAACGAATGTTCATGATTTTCGAGTTTTCTGATCGTCTTACGAGAATTCGTAAGTTCTGCACCCAAATATACTTATATTTCCCTTTAAGTAATGTTTTGGCATACCACAATAACTGCCTCATATGCTGAGGTATACATTCATTTATATAGATTCGGTTTTCGTTTTCGTTCTCAAAAACGTCCGCGTTAGTAATTTGATTTTTTCTTTTCGAGATCCATTCATCTCTAGCTGCTTTAGATCGCAGCGAGATCACAACCGGGCGTTGTTTGCTCGCATCTTTTTTTTCCCTGCCTACCCTCTTTACTTCTTCGATGTGACTGGGATTTAAATCGAGCTTTTGGGCAATATTTTTAACTAATGCTGTTGTGTTTTCGTTTACCTTCTCATCTAAGCCACTTATTTCTACCTTTTTTTCGATTTCTTTGAGTTCAAGCTGTACCACTCTCTCTTCTAGCGCCTCATTTATTTTCTGCAGGTATATATTTTTATTTTCTAATGTACTGATTTTCTTCTCGGCGGTTTCCTTGAACTTAAATAACTCTTGATACTGTTCCGCATAAAATTCTACGGCTTTAGTTAGGTCTTGAATTTCTTTTTTCATTTCGTACAGAATTTCTAGTTTGCTATTGATTTCCCCCAAGACGGTGTCAGAGGTCGGGCTGCTTAGAGCTTGAGAGCAGCCTTCACATAGTTCATTTTTTATCTGGAACTGCTTCATGTTGACACATTTTTTGTGGTAGACCCCTTCACAGGCACCTCTACATTTCACCACATCGCCTTTGTCCGTTGCCACAAAAAGCTTGCATTTTTTGCACTGAACCATCGTGTTTACGTACACAGCGATACGAGTAAATACCTATCAATAGCGACAGATAGCGTCCGTACGCGGAGTGCGCGCGCGCTGAACTGCTGAATTTAATAGATATAAACACTTAAATACATAGAAAACATCCAAGACTCAGAAACAAATATTCATGCTCATCACACAAATATTTGCCCTGACCGGGATTCGAACCCAGGACCGTCAGCTTCACAGGCAGGTGCACTACCCACAAGGCTAAACCGGTCGTTTCTCGTTGCACGGCCCTAATTTTAAGATGTACGCTGTGAACTGTAAAACTTGCGCATGCGCCAGTACTGCGATAGCTTATCAGCTATTTACTCAGAATGAACCCGCGGATAAGATACCGGCCGAATAACTCGAACGCTATTATTACTTTTACATTTATTTGTATGTACAAAAATCTGTACGAGTCAAAAAAAGGACCAAAATTGAAAACATAGAATTATTTATTTATTTATTTAAACTTTATTGCACAAAAAGAATATAAGTACAAAGGGCGGACTTAATGCCATGAGGCATTCTCTACCAGTCGACCATAGGACCAAACAAAAACTAGCAAACGTGGGTGCAATGAGAAAATAATTCATAAAAGTTAAACGATTTCGAAAGAATAAACATACATATAATCGTAACTAATATACATTTACCACGGAATTATATATACAAATACATACGTAAATATGTAGACATACATAAATATATATATATATATATATATATATATATATATATATATATACACAAATATATACTACTGCATAAGTACAGGGGATACTAACTGATTAGTTTACGCTAGACTTGTATTTATTCTTTATTAAGGAAAACAAACAGCATCAATCACACATAAAGTTAATAAATTAAGATAGATCATAAGCCAGTAAAGTTTTCACAAATATATCTACACTCATAAGGAAAATATGCACGAAGTAAAAGAAAAAAAAACATCAAAATAATCGTTTTCGAGTTGTAGCTTCCAAACATCGATTAAAAATCTTAAAGTCTTAAACGACATAAAATAACAGCATGTTTCATACCTATTTTATAAGAAAGATTGTGACTTGTGCCAACTACAAGTAAAACAACACAAAAGACGATAACGAGGTGCAAAGAAAACGCTCCATACTGATTGACAGCGAAATGTGACGTCACAACTGTATAGCCTCGTCTTACCGTGCGGAAAAGTAATTTGCCGTTTTGGTCGTGAAATATTACGTTTATGGATTTAGACACTGGTCCCACCGCCGGCGAGCAGCGAGTACTCTCACAGTAATTCTACTCGTTTTCTCGCTCAAGTGAGTGGAATTACTATGAGGTTACTCGCTACTCGCCGGCGGTGGGACCAGTGCGTTACACTCGGACTATAAAAAATAACATTTTTGCGAATGTTCACAGTCCCATATCTTTTTATTTACTAATCATATAATATTTTGACGACCGCTTTGGCCTAGTTGGTAGTGACCCTGCCTACGAAGCTGGAGGTCCCGGGTTTGAATCACGGTCAGGGCATTTATTTGTGTGATGAACACGAATATTTGTTCCCGAGTCTTGGATGTTTTCTATATATTTATCTATATAAGTATGTATATCGTCGCCTAGTACCCATAGTACAAGCTTTGCTTAGTTTGGGACTAGGTCGATTTATGTAAGATTGCCCACAATATTTTTTTTTCATAGTGATAATTTCATAGTTTTCTATCCATATAGCCACACTATGTTATAAATTTTACGTTTTTAGTACCTAGGACGAGTATTTACTTTGTACGACGTTTTCCGTGGAATGAGACCTAGCCATATTGTTTGTTCGCCCCGAAAACAGCCCCATAGCAAACTAACACCGGTACTGGCACCCGCCCCGCCTTTTGACAGCTACCCTCTTGCATTTCACGCCGCGTAAGAACCATAGTCAATTTTTTTTCACATTCACTTTGTCTCCAAGTTAATTATAGAAGGGTCAATAAATTTAATTTCTAGGCCACTTCGTACCTTGCCACAGTGACAATAATATGAGATCTCTAGCTGATTTCATATTAACTTTGACTGTGACAAGGTACGAAGTGTCCCGGAAATAACACCCGGAAAAAAAAGTAACACGTAACGACCGTGCTATTTGGCATTATTTATTCTCTGCCTACCCCAATGGGATACGGGCGTGAGTATATGCATGCAAAAGTTAATGAAACATATAAAAAAAATATTATATAAATTTTTTAAACAAAATTAAAGAACAAAGAAAGCAAAAAGATAATATTCCGCCGACTCCACGGCTCCCTCTGTGCTCAAGTCGTCACATGGCACGTCGCAGCGAATGTATTGTGTATAGAACCGACAACACTTGATACTTGCAGTTATTATTATTATTACTTAAATTTTTGTTAAAAGTTGTGTTTGGGTTAATTTACTTTACCAAACATACGAAATTATTAGCACATAAATTACAAGCTCATTAGGTTTTAGATTTGTCCATAATCAACTCAAACATACGATTATAAAGAATGCAAGCGAAGCCGCGAGCTAAAATATACCCTGTGTCCAGTCTAGAAGCATATGAAAGAGTTTATTATCGTATATATATATACACTAGTGTCGGAGACTACACACTTTTATATCTGAAAGCTAAAAACTTCACTCATTTATAACACTGAATTGCATTAAAAATTGGCTAAAGATGCCACTGACATAAAAAAAAAAAATAATAATAAAAGGTCGGCAACGCGCGCGTAACTCATGTGGAGTTGCGGGCGTCTATAGGCTGCGGTGGCCGCTTACCATCAGGTGGACCGTACGCTTGTTTGCCACCGGAGTTGTATAAAAAAAACATTAACTTTTATGAGGCCTGCCTTTAGTGCCTACCCCTACCTACCCCTTTTCCGAATACAGGCGTTAGTTTATTTATGTATGTCTGTACAAATATAAAATACATCCAACTCACCATGTAAAAAACAAAAGGAAACAATATCAATTAAAAATTAAAACATAAACGCAACTATCAAATCCTCGCAATCCAAGTAGAGAGCCATAAAGTACTACAAAGACACTGTACGGCCGTACCATTCGAAATACACGGTTATCCCTTTGCAATAAGAACTATGCCGGCTGTATGTTTAAATTTGTGTGCCTAGGCAGTATTGGGATGTGGTGCAAGTGATTATGGGAAATTATGTGCATTTTAAATTTGTGGGAATAAATTTTTGTGAATTATGAAATTTATGTAGAATTAGCTTTATTAGATTAGGGTTTCCAATTTGAATTCATAAGCTTGTGATAACTTGATGGGACATTGTTTTAAAATAATTGTAGAGTAAATAACTTTTTAAATGGAATCTTTCCTCTAATAAATATTGTTTCAATTTGTTAGTTTAGTTTATGTGTACGGTGTTTACGTCAGATTAGAGAGGACGGATACTGGGGGCGCGTTCATTTTAAAAATAGCTATCTTTTCTTCTTAGTATCGGAAATTCACAGCAAGTAGTTAACGTAAGTCTTTTTCTAGAGATTCCATTTAAACTTTTAAAGCATGTTTTCACTGAGTCAAAAACCATATTCAACTTATAATGTGACTTAAATTTGTAACGAAGACTTGGATTAAAAAAGATACGTCTTCTGGATTAAAAAAAATACATGATCTTAGAAACACAAGTTTATAAACTTTAAACATTTATTTCAATGTTTTACTTACACGGTATTGTCTTTGAAATGAGCGATCCGATGATGATGAATAGTCTGCAAAAACATCTTACTTTACACCTTCTTTGAAAGTTATATTCAACACTGACTAGCTCACACACCAGTAAAATACTGTAGTGTTTGAGGTCGCTTCATTTATAATTCAAACTCGCTCCCGCCACCTCTCACACTTACACCCCAACCCTACCGTAATTTCATCCATGAAATAGTTGGCGTTACCAAATAGGGATTAGAGCGAGATGGGGCATCCTCGCAGCGCGTGCGAGCGGGACGGCGAGCGCCACTCGATTTTTGAGGTTTCCGTGCATTGAGTGGTTTTTTTTTTAATTTGACGTTTAGACTTTAGATAGCGTTTTAGTCGGTTAAAAATGTTACACTTAATAGAGTTATTTAGAGGTATGCAAACATGAAACATTATTATTTAAGAGTGAGTGAAATATATACATATTTAATGCCGAATATTTGTTTGATTAAGCATATATATGTTCTGTTTGTGAGTGTTGAGTATTCTATGAATTTAAGGTAAAACTCTTTCACTAGGAATTAAGGTACACATTCCTTTGAAGCATAATATGTTGACACTAAATAAGTAGTAGTAAATACTTTATTGAACAAATCAAGTACGAATTTTAGAATCAAAGAAAAATTTAAAAATTTAGGCACCGAGCAGGATTCGAACCTGCGACCTCCCGGCACTCGCGAAAAAAAAATCAAGTACTAGAAAACAAACTTAATAATTAGATTTTTGTACAAAGGCTAACTTATCCCTTTAAGGGATCTCTTCCAGCTAACCTTTTGAGAAACTGAGAGGACATGTTATATGGCAGACATACTGAACAACATGTAAGTACAAGTGGGAAAATAGTATGACTAAAAATACTAGTTTTCGAATAAATAATAAAATAGATAAATAAATAAATATTAGAGGACAATCTTACACAAATCG
Source organism: Epiblema foenella (assembly GCA_963556455.1). Lineage (NCBI taxonomy): Eukaryota > Metazoa > Arthropoda > Insecta > Lepidoptera > Tortricidae > Epiblema > Epiblema foenella. Next base: position 2,072,012 of record OY747119.1, on the reverse strand, counting down.
AACTAGCCCCACAGTAAGCTCAAGAAGGCTTGTGTTATGGGTACTAGACGACGATATATTTAATAGATATAAATACTTAAATACATAGAAAACATACTAGACTCAGAAACAAATATTCATGCTCATCACACAAATATTTGCCCTGACCGGGATTCGAACCCAGGACCGTCAGCTTCACAGGCAGGTGCACTACCCACTAGGCTAAACCGGTCGTCAATACTTCTAGAATACGTCGGATATCCATAAAAACCTGTCGTGATTCTCATTAGATAACTCGGAGCAAGGTCGGCGATGATTATGATGATTATTGGTGTGTTTTGATGACGAAATCATTTAAGGTCAGGTGCTTGACGACTGTGTTATTGTAGAGGAAACGAGTTGTATACAAAAACCGGCCAAGTTCGAGTCGGACTCGGGCAGGATGGCAGGAAGGCTTCCGTACCGTTATCTATAAAAAGTAGCTAGTTTTTATCAGCAATCCAAACTTTAATAAAAACATACACAAATATAATATATCCTGTACGTAAATAAGTCAAATCCTGACCTTGAAATACATACCAAGTGAAAAAATATTCAGGAATTTCTTAAAAAACAAAACTTCGTCTTTTCTTTTTTTTTCTTTGAAAAAAATATACGAATATAATAACATAGCCAAGTCAAATAAATCCTGACCTTGAAATACATCCCAAGTGTGATAAATTTCAGGATTTTCTTTTACACGGAACTTGTAAATAAAGATTAATAACAGTGCCCGACTTGGCTCTACGTAATATCTCACAACGTCACAACTCTTTGAGAGTTTCGAGACTTGGCCTTTTTTTAAATGAAATGTGTTTATGGGATTTATACTATACTATACGGTTCCAATATCTATTTGATTTCGAAACTAAAATTCATTTTTACTATTACAAATTCGATAGGTGCTTAGTGTGTAAATATTTTTTTTTTTATTAAATAGATATGTAATTTTTTTATTTATTTGAATGTATGTGATTAAGGTTGTCTGGAAGGTTGCTTTTTAGCGATAAGACCGCCTGTTGTTTGCATTATTGGAGGTTTGATTGTCCCCAGGCTACTCTCCAACCGCGCACTCCTATCGCTTTATTGGGCCCGGCCTATAAAGCCACAGCCAGGTTCAAAAAAAAAACACAGCCGGTGCGCCAGTTCTCTTAATTTGAACTTGGCTTGACACGTGTCTAAATCTTGCAATGCCGAGGTTTTCCCCAGGCCACTCTCCAACCGCGCACTCCTCGCTTTATTGGGCCCGGCCCATAAAGCCACAGCCAGGTTCATAAAAAAAAACATCCGGTGCGCCAGTTCTCTTCCTTTGAACTTGGCTTGACACGTGTCTAAATCTTGCAATGCCACTGACCTGTCCATGGTGGTTCCTCCCATCGGGCGTGTTCTCAGGCAGGAAGTACAGCCTCAAACTGACCAGCGTCTGATCAGACACCCGATCGTATAAAGTAATAAAAAAAATTACACACTAAGCAGTGTGTACATTTTTTTATTTTTTATTAAATAGATATGTAATTTATTTATTTATTTGTATGTATGTGATTAAGGTTGTCTGGAAGAGATCGCTTTTTAGCGATAAGACCGCCTGTTGTTTGTATTATTGAAGGTTTTGATTTTCCCCAGGCTGCTCTCCAACCGCGCACTCCTATCGCTTTATTGGGCCCGGCCTATAAAGCCACAGTCAGATTGAAAAAAAAAACAGCCGGTGCGCCAGTTCTCTTCCTTTGAACTTGGCTTGACACGTGTCTAAATCTTTTGCTACTCTCCTACCGCGCACTCCTGTCGACGCCTATAAAGCCACAGACAGACAGGTTAAAAAAAACACAGCCGGTGCGCCAGTTCCCTTCCTTTGAACTTGGCTTGACACTTTTTTTTGTTTTTTTTTCGCGGCTTGACCAGGGATCGGATACCGGTATTTTTTCCATAGAAAAATACCGGTATTATTACGGTTACCGGTTCATTATTTCGTTTTTAATGGGACAATCTAATAATACAACGTTGTTACCTAAATACATGATTCAGCCCTACGTAAAGAGCAAAAAATAATCCAAAATATTGGGCTAATTCAGGGTTTTTTATAAATACCGGTATCGGTCCCTGGGCTTGACACGTGTCTAGATCTTACACCATAGCAATGTCACTGACCTGTCCATGGTGGTTCCTCCCATCGGGCGTGTTCTCGGGCAGGAAGTACAGCCTCAAGCTGACCAGCGTCTGATCGGACACCCGATCGGTCCACAGCAGCTGCAGCTCGCCTGCGGGAGAAATTAGATTCTGGCACTGTGGCGATAGAGGCGGTTTAGCGTTGGCCAGGAGCTAGTTGCGACGAAGGACTGTGTTATACTAAATGAAAAATCCCGGTGACGGATGACCCAGTAAGGAAACCCAGCAGTTTTTTGAAAACTGTCAAACTTTTGGACGCCAACATGCATTTCTATAGAAATTTAGAATGAAGGAAAAATTGAAAAATTTAGGCACCGAGCAGGATTCGAACCTGCGACCTCCCGGCACTCGCGGCCAGTCGCTCTAGCCAATGTGCAATCACTACCCAGTTCTAAATTTATCAACCGTTCCTTCGTATTAAGCAGTACCACTGCTAACGTAAACTATTCTTTTTATACAAACGCCTTAAGGGAGGCGTACAGCGACATCTACCAGAAGACTCATGCTTCATTAACGGCACTAACGTCTCAAATCATATTGAGAATCGTCAGTTACGATGCGCCATCCCATACCCAAATTTAAAATGAAGGAAAAATTGAAGCATGAGTCTTCTGGTAGATGTCGCTGTACGCTTTCCTTAAGGCGTTTGTATAAAAAGTATACATTTCTATATAGTTTAACTTCTCCATTTCATGGCGTGTGAGTGACAGCTTTTGTATTTGAAGTTACGAACGTAAACTTTCTTGGAATCAGGATAGATTCACACTTAAATTGGAAATCTCATATTGACCAAATTAACAAAAAAATTTCTTCAAACTGCTATGCTCTTTCAATATTGTCTGAAACTTGCTCTGTAACTGTAGTAGAAAATGCTTACTACGGAAACGTGTATCCTATACTTACTTACGGTGTTATCTACTGGGGTAACTCCGTTGATGTTCAGAAAACGTTCACACTCCAGAAGAGGTGCTTAAGGACTGTGCACCGCATCCGCGCAAACGTTTCTCTACGAGACGTGTTCCGGAAGAAAGGTTTTCTCACTTTAACCGGTATTTATATATTAGAGATATGTTTATTTGTTAAAAGTCAATCATCATACTTTACTAAAATTTCTTCGTTAAAATCAAATGTAAGAGATCAATATAGATACAATTTATACCTACCTAAAGTTAAGAATGTGATGTATAAAAAATGTACTTTTATAATGGCGATCCGTGTTTTTAACCATTTACCTGCCGACATTAAAGTCCTTGAAGGGAATATTTTTAAACGGAGGCTTAAAAATTGGCTAATCGAAAAAGTATTTTATAATTTAAATGAATTCTATTCTACGTAATTTATTTTGTAATTATTTATTTGAATGTATTTTTAGTCTAGTTTTTAGTTCTAAGATTAAATTATTGTACGCCCGTAATGGGTAACTGTTGAGACACAATGTAACTGAAGGCCCATCTCTGTATTCACACAGTTATACAATAAATCATTATTCTATTCTATTCTATTCTATTCTTGACGTGACGTTGAACAAGTTTTTTTTTTCTTTTTTTCAATATATTCTTGTAAATTATATTTGCGTCCGCGTTGTGGCGGATAGGTGGGACAGTGGCCTACTGAGGCACTGGTCCTCCCCACATTTAAGTTTAAGTACTAACATAATTATTTAAGTCTTTTTTGTTACTTACAATTCTATGGATCATTTACCTGATGTTGTCCGAAATAAATGCATTTTTTTTTAAAATATTAGAAACGGAGAGAACAGACCATAACTGTACTTACAATGGATATTTTAAATCAGTACCTGGCTTCGACAAAATCTGAATCAAAGCCCCGTCCTTCGTCGCAGCTGGCGCTGTGTAACCTGCCCCTAACTAAGACACCATGTTTCTTGGCCAAACGGGTGCCAGTTTGTAGGTATAGCTTTAATGTTTGGCCATAAAGTGGCAATTACCGCACGCTCCGCGCGCGGAAAATCCCACTTCCTGGCCAGGGGGTGACATAAAATTTTATACTTACCTCGGGCGGTAATTAAGAAAGCCTCAGATCGCATAATTATCGCCCTTGCCTTCGGCTCGGGCGTCAAATACCTGCGATCTGAGACATTATTTGTTTTACCGCTCTTGGTAAGTAATGGACTATTACTCTGTAAGGTTATTCTACCAAGCATGCCAATAGATGTCGTGTCATTCGTATTTTATAAAATCTGCGCTTTATAGGTACTTGACATTTTTTTGTTATCTGTGCCTTGATGAGTTTGCATGACCGTACTCGCTAGCGACTACGTAAAGGATTTAGTAAGCCAATTATTAGGGTGGGTTGCACCAAACCGTCTGTAATCGTAAGCGGTGTTCGTTAAAATCTGATTGTATGGAAAGTTTGACAAGTTTCTATGGGATGACAGCTGCCGGCGCCATATTTGACGATGACCGGCCTGTGATCGTATGTTTGTGCAACCGATCCTTAGTTCTATTGCGTAACCGCCAGAGGCGCTGTACTTTTGCCCGTACAAATTTTTACGCAGTCGCTAGCGAGTACGGTCATGTAAACTCATGGTAAAAGCACTAAACGGGATCCTGTGATTGTATGACGTCACACTGCTATAAATGAACTTACGTATTCGCGTGACACTACGGAGAGTTATATGTGATAATCCATATTGAAAGGGACTTTATGGCGGCCGGCACTTACGCCTTTATTGTCGCTGTTCCAATACAATAGTGAATAGGTGTAACGTAAGCGCCTGCCGCCATAAGGTCCCTTTCGATGTGGATTATCACATATATCAACTAGCAATCAGTTTTGAGAGCAGCTGTTTCTAGTGGTATGACGTGACTAGCAACATGGCGTCGTTTTGATAATAACTGATAGACCTCTACACATCTTCGCTCGATTCCACTCACACCTCAGATTCGGTTGAGACCGCTCAACCAATCTCACTGGAGCGCAAACTCTTAGAGTATTCCAGTGTTCCAAACCACACGCGTGGTCGTGCCGGAGGTTTTCCTCTGGATTTTCCCCAGGCTACTCTCCAACCGCGCACTCCTATCGCTATCGGTTACAAATAAAAACACAACATTACTTACAAAATATATTAGTTGGTTTAACATTAATATCTAAATCATATTTACTATTCTGTAATGATTCTCCTCGTTTTTTATTACATCTGTGACGTCAGTAAAGTTAACGAGGTTTAAAAAAAACGAATAGCCAGCGACGTCTATCGGCGAATCTAAACCTTCTCAAACCAATGCCGCATGCTGAAAAGCTCACAAAATACGATTTAAGTATATCAGATACAATAAATGTCCGATACGTCGAGATATTCCAAGCCCGTAGAAATCAGTTAGATTTATTTCAGTGTGTTAAACTGTTATTTTTTGTCTTTATTCCGCACATTGACAACTGTGTTTATAGGGAAGAGACAAATTCTGTATATGTGTTTAAGCTAGGGTTGCCATACGTCCCGGTATGCCGGGACATGTCCCGGTTTGAAGCATGGTGTCCCAGTGTCCCGCCCATTACGCAAATTGTCCCGGTTTGTAAAGCATAGTTAATTAGTAGGGACCAGCAGCTTAAGTACTCATGCATGTACGTAGTACGGACGGCTATAAGCCTAACGCTTAAGACAGGCAGTACTTGCGTGGCGCGCGCGCATGAAGGATACCGTCCTACGGCAAAGACTAGGCCCTGCTCCCACATCTGCTTTGACTTTGGGGATGAGGCATTGCCCTGATGTCCTTCCAATTTTTCTTCATGAGCTCTAGCTATACTACTTTTTCTTTAACTGTTCCGGTGCTCATCCTCAAGCTTATGGCAACCCTAGTTTAAGCACACGTAACACAGACGTCAGGGGCGTGACGATTTACTGCTGTTATATATGGTATACAAACGTATACCGTATTCTACATAATATCTCCTCTTGATTAACAAAACATCAATGCCTCTACCATGAGTTTGCATGACCGTACTCGCTAGCGACTGCGTAAACGATTTAATATGCCGTGCCTTTACCATGAGTTTGCATGGCCGTACTCGCTAGCGACTGCGTAAACGATTTAGAACGCCGTGCCTTTACCATGAGTTTGCATGACCGTACTCGCTAGCGACTGCGTAACCGATTTAATATGTCGATTCTTAGTTCTATTGCGTAACCGCCAGAGGCGCTGTACTTTGGCCCATACAAATTCTTACGCAGTCGCTAGCGAGTACGGTCATGTAAACATAGTAAAAGCACCGATTCTTAGTTCTATTGCGTAAACGCCAGAGGCGCTGTACTTTTGCCCATACAAATTCTTACGCAGTCGCTAGCGAGTACGGTCATGCAAACTCATGTAAAGGCACTGAGGACCTACAGCGATCGAAAACTAAACGCTTTCATGTATCTTCCCTGTGCAAATTCGATTGTCAGTGTCCAACAATGACGGAGATACGCGAACGACCTTAGTTTTCGGTTTAGGGGGCGTCCATAAATTACGTGAGATGTTTAAGGGGGGGAGGGGGTCGAGTCAAATCTCATCTAATCTTACGTTGGGGAGAGGGGGGTTCTCGGCAAATATAACGCAATTTTTTTTCTGATTGAAACAAAAAAATATATACTATTTTGGTCCATTTAATCCAGATTGTACACGATTATAAGATTTAATCTTAAGCGTAATCGTAATACGATTAAGATTATTCAATAATTCGTTCGAAAGAGAATAATTTCATTCATACTTCGACGTTAACTCTCAGCAATATTGATTACTAGTCTTAACTAGTCGTAAATAAAAGCACGATGCATTTTTTTTTTCTTTTTACAATAACAATCCAACGCGTTTACGTAAAAAACCCACATTTTAAAAAATCTCACGTGAGATTGAGGGATGGGGGAGGGGGTTGAATAAAATCTCACGACATCTCACCAGGGGGGAGGGAGGGACAGAAAATAAATAAAAAAACACCTCACGTAATTTATGGACGCCCCCTTACTGTATGAAACCCCTCTTAATTAAAATGTATATTGTCCCATTCCCACAAACACGAAAGTCGTAGTAGCAGACAAAGACAAACGTTTGTAAAAAAGGGCTCTAATCTCTAAAGGCCTGAAAAGTATAAATACAAGATTATTTCATCGGCGTGTTTTTTAAACTGAATATTACATAAGTACAAGACAACTACCAATCAATTGTTATTTATTTAGAGCTAATACTACCAGCTAGAGATGCGCCGAATATGGGTTTGACCGAATACGAACATTCGGCCGAATATTAAGTCCAGCAGGTTCGGCAAAAACCTAATATTCGGCCGAATTATCGCAAGACAACTACCAATCAATTGTACCAAATTCTACCAAAAAATACTACCAGCTAGAGATGCGCCGAATATGATTGTACTAAGATAATGTTACTTTATATATATTGTGCAAAATTGTAATGTGACATGTAATATTTAACAATATTATCAATAAAGAGTATGAGTATGAGTATGGGTTTGACCGAATACGAACATTCGGCCGAATATTAAGTCCAGCTGTTGCCGAACCGAATATTCGGCCGAATTATTCGGCTCAACGTAATTCCTTCATCTATTGTTGTAAAACAGACTAATTGAATGGTAAAATTCCTGTTCATAATCAAAGCGAAATAATGTCAAAAAATAAGTTAAATCACACAATAATTTCACGAAGCAGTAACTATAATACAGTCTTGTAACTTGTAACAAAACCCTCTCAAACTTGTTCGGTAAATATTAGGCAGCTGAACCGAATAATTCGGCCGAATACCGAACATTCGAAAACATGCCGAATATACCGAATACCGAACAATAACCGAATATTCGGCGCATCCCTAACTATCACCAAAAAAGCCTATAGTAAACTGCCAGATTAAATTACGATTTCCATGCACAAGTTTCAAAAGACACACCGTTAGGCACTTGTCCCACCGCCGGCGAGCAGCGGGTACTCTCATAGTAATTCTACTCGTTTTCTCGCTCAAGCGAGTGGTATTACAGTAGTACCCAACTGATATGGCTTACCGATGAACCTGCTCAGAAGATGAATTTTTAAAGCGCGGGAAATGCTATTGACCAATCGGCACGCTCCACGCACCGCGCTTCTTTTTCCTGTACCGCTATTGGTCCGCAGCTGCCGCCATGTTAGCGCGCGCCGCGTGGCATGTTACTCAGCCGCCATACTTCTGATCGAGTGCACGCGCATTATGAACAGTGTATTATGAACCTTATAGTAGTGCTCTAAGGTTAATTGTAAGTTTTAAGCATTCTTTCGTTAATCTTCGGAGCGATACTTTCTTTTCTGCGCGAACGAAGATTCACGACGCGCCTTATCAGTTGGGTACTACTGTACTATGAGATGACTCGCTACTCGCCGGCGGTGGGACAAGTGCCTTAATCCAATTAATGAGATAACTTAGTGAAAAATGCCATAAGCCATGTCACAAAATTACAGTCGACCGCTTTTGAAGTCATTGGTTTGCACTATGAAGATCTACAGAGGGCTTACTCCGAACTTCGTATCGTGCCATCCCTTTCACTCATATAGTGTATAACACGAGAGTGAAAGGGACGGCACGTTGCGAAGTTCGAAGTAGGACCTCAGCCGTGAAAGACGTTTTGTCCCAACATGAAACTGCTAGGTGTAAGGGCTTATCCAGAAGTTACTTGAGGTTTGAGCCACTTTTAGACCCCCCCTACCCAGGGCCGTCTTTCCCACTGGGCACTAAGGGCACTTGCCCAGGGCCCCGCGATCGATAGGGGCCCACTACTTACTGCCAGATCACCAAACGATAACCAATATTTAGTGATCAGTCAAGGGCATAGGGGCCCCATTACCCTAGTGTGCCCAGGGCTTCCAATTGGTTAAAGTCGGCCTTGACCCTACCCCTTGGTGATCTTTGGTGAGGTTCTAGGAGACCTCACCACGAAACATCAACTGTATTTTTTTACTATTAAAAATTTACACTGAAATGAATGCAAGCGCTCCAAAATTTTTAAATAGACTCGCTGTTTTTGACGTGCGAAATGATACACCTAATTTCCTACATGAGCAATATTATTTCTCGGTTTTGTAGGAATAAAATACACGTGAGGTGTGCGTCGTACCCCCCCCCCCCCCCTACGTGATCAGTCGTGAGGTTTTCATGACCCCCTCCCCCCCCCTTCGGAACCTCGCGCGATTTCTGGATGAACCCTAACGTTCCCGCGCGGCGTGCGGCTTAAGAGGGGTGACGTCAAAGGGCAGCCTCCCTGCTTGCGCCGTGCACCGCGCGTGAACCGTCTGAAACAGAGGGCCTACTCCGAACTTCGTATAGTGCCGTCCCCTTCACTCATACAGTGTTTATCACGAGAGCGAAAGGGACAGCACTAATAGGACTGACAGGTTGAAGTTGATCATGGTCTAAGACAAGGGGCGCTACCGCGAACAGCAAACGAAGTTTTCGCTCTCTGTCGCACTTGCACGTTCGGACGTAAGTGCGACAGATAGGGGAAACTTCGTTTGCTGTTCGCGGTAGCCCCTAAGGTTTGACAATCCGGATCGTGACACGACCATTAGTCACTGTCGACGAGACACTCACACTTACGTCCGCACACGACTGGTATACAGGCGCGGATACAGGGGGGGGGGGGGGGGGGCAACAGGGGCAATTGCCCCCCCCCCCCCCCCCCCCCCCCCTGAAGCCTGTGTCAGGAGAGGGCAATTGCCTATGTCCTGACGTAAACAGTTACCAAAAGTCAGTTTTATTTTCGGAAAGTTCGGAAGTGCCCCCCCCCCTGAACAAAATCCTGGATCCGCGCCTGCTGGTATACTGATGCTGACTGACGACAGTGACGACGTAGGTCGTGTCACCCACAATACTAACCGATATACCGGATTGTCATACCTGGCGAAGCATATTGTTGATGAAAGGAGCGATGGCGTATGGTTTTTTTCACTGAGACTCAAAATGACTATCGGATATTTATTATGACTGAAAATGTAGTACCTATGATTAGTTGGTCATGGAGTGGAGGCAGCCATTCTGGGTATTTTTTATCTGTTGGACATTTCATGAGTTTAGTAGCAGTTGGACTTTAATGAACTTATCAGCTAATGGACACATTGTAAGTATGCAGTGGACAATTTCCAGCTGTATGATTAGCAAAATTGGTTATTATTTACAAACCAAAAGAGACCTTAAGTCAGCTTAAAAGATACAATAGGGCTAGCCATTTTAAGGCCGATACCGGTATTTAAAAAAAACCCTGAATTAGCCCAATATTTTGGATTATTTTTTGCTCTTTACGTAGGGCTGAATCGTGTATTTAGGTAACAACGTCATATTATTAGATTGTCCCATTAAAAACGAAATAATGAACCGGTGACCGTGATAATACCGGTATTTTTCTATGGAGAAAATACCGGTATCCGATCCCTGTTTAAGGTCCCTTTTGGGAATTAGTCGTGTGATTCTAGGCAAAAGTGTCATAAACCTCTTAAGGGTGTAATTTAGACTATACTCCGTCTTTTGTCCGCTCTGTCTAAAGACTTACCCCCTTATTCATAAAACTTAACAAACCTCTGCTAACTAAAATGTCTGTTGTCACTGTCTCACAAGCACGTGTGTCAAAGTGACAAATAAGGACAAACGAACTTTAGCGGCTAGTTAACTAATATAGGTTTGATTGACGTTTATGAATACGGGGGTTCACCTTTATACGAAATCAGTACAAAAATTGACCTCATAGAATCACACGACACTAATTTAACCCATTCATTGCCGTCATTTTCAAATTTCTTACAATCACGTCAATAATTCAAAACGGCAGTGAACAGTTGAGGTTTAAGTTTCGTTAGATCGGATGCGGAAGTGGGACAGAGCGGTGTGCTCGGTCGTACATACAGTTTCGCGAGGGCCCGCGTGTAATCTGCTCCTTATCGCTTCCGAGCCTGATCTGACGGTGCCTTTAATACATTCAACCGACCAGAGACTTAAATAAAGGATGTCCCTTGACATATCTCTCTGTAAACGGCTACGGAATTAAAGTAGATCGAAAAATGTCCATCGGAAACGGGTCACTTACATATCTCATAAGATTTCAAGCTTACATGGTCATTTACATTAGAATTACGATTTGAAACGGGATATTTACCATGTAACAACAACAATAACAACAGTGCCGAAATATCGGGAACTCAAAAATACAAATATACATGGTAAATATCCCGTTTCAAATCGTAATTCTAATATCTTATAAGAGCGATTTCTAAAATGCTGGCTCAAGGAAATGACGCCAAAAGGTATTATTTTGCTAGCCATATTCAATTATTATTGTATTATAGTACTCCTCATCGATTTCGACCGTGACAAATTATGGATTTGCCCTATTGTGAGCTCTGATATGGCTGGCTAGGCCAAATTTGCTCTTAAAAACTCTATTGCACGCTTGACAGTAGAGCTGGCCAGACGTGTTATACTTGTACATGTAGGAGGGTTTAGGCATCTCTTTTCTTAATTGGCGTTTTTTTTGGCCATTTTCTTCAAAGTACTTAATACCGTGAAAGATGGTAGAACGCCAAGCTGGCCTTTTGGAGGCTAACTCCTCCCAGTGCTCAGGATTAGAGATACGCCGAATATGGGTTTGACCGGATACGAACTTTCGGCCGAATATTAGGTCCAGCTGTTGCCGAACCGAATATTCGGCCCAAATTATTCGGTTCAACGTAATTCCTTATTCTATTGTTATTAAACAGACTAATTGAATGGTATATTTTTTGTTCATTATCAAAACGAAATATTGACCAAATATAAGTTAATTCACTGTCAATAGTATTATTATTATTGTTTTGTTGTGGGCTTTCGTTGTCGCCTCGACCAGTATTGATCTATTGTGGCAGCCCTTAAAGTTCTTTGCTTATATCCGTTGCTTCCAGGAATTTCCAGATTCTTTGGGTCGCAAACTGTTGTATAGTCAAGTATTTAATTTCACGAAGCAGTAACTATAACACACTTGTAATTTGTAACAAAACCCTCTCAAAATTGTTCGGTAAATATTCGACGGCTGAACCGAATAATTCGGCCGAATACCGAACATTCAAAAACAAGCCGAATACAAAATAATAACCGAATATTCGGTGCATCCCTACTCAGGATATATATATCCCATATTTAATTAAGAAACTATTCAAGTCAACTGGTCAGACAAATGCGGTCTATAAAGTGTAAAACATGAATAATACTGACATGTTCAGGCAAACGGAATATGCGACAATGTTCAGGTTAGTTAACACGATGCTGTGTGATGCTGAGGGGCTACCGCGAACCGAAAACGAACGAAGTTCGAATATCTCTCTCTCTGTCGCACTTGCTAATTCGTGCGGCAGAGAGGGAGATATTCGAACTTCGTTCGTTTTCGGTTCGCGGTAGCCCCTCTGGTATGTGAGCGGTTCAGTCGGTATGATCTTTGTTAGTTCTGCTGTTACAAAAATCACAAAGACGAAACACGACCGATGGTAAGGGGGCGTCCATAAATTACGTGAGATGTTTAAGGGGGTGAGGGAGTCGAGTCAAATCTCATCTAATCTTACGTTGGAGAGAGGGGGGTTCTCGGCAAATATCACGCAATTTTTTTTCTGATTGAAACAAAAAAAAATATACTCCTTTGGTCCATTTAATCCAGATTGTACACGCTTATAAGATTTAATCTTAAGCGTAATCGTAATACGATTAAGATTATTCACTAATTTGTTCGAAAGCGAATAATTTCATTCATACTTCGACGTTAACTCTCAGCAGTATTGATTACTAGTCTTAACTAGTCGAAAATAAAATCACGAAGCAATTTTTTTTTTCCTTTTTATTATAACAATCCAACGCGTTTACGTAAGAAACCCACATTTAAAAAAATCGCACGTGAGATTGGGGGATGGGGGAGGGGGTTGAATAAAATCTCACCAGGGGGAGGGGAGGACAGAAAATAAAAAAAAACACCTCACGTAATTTATGGACGCCCCCTAAAGTGTAAAACATGAATAATACTGACATGTTCAGGCAAACGGAATATGCGACAATGTTCAGGTTAGTTAACACGATGCTGTGATACTGGTATGTGAGCCAGTCGGTATGATCTTTGTTAGTTCTGTTATAAGAATCACAAAGACGAAACACGACCGATGGTAAGGGGGCGTCAATAAGTTACGCGAGGTATTTTTTTTTAATTTTCCGTCCCTCCCTCTCCCCCTGGTGAGATGTCGTGAGATTTTATTCAACCCCCTCCCCCATCCCCCAATCTCACGTGAGATTTGTTTAAAATGTGAGTTTCTTACGTAAACGCGTTGGGTTGTTATTGTAAAAAGAAAAAAAAATGCTTCGTGCTTTTATTTACGACTAGTTAAGACTAGTAATCAATATTGCTGAGAGTTAACGTCGAAGTATGAATAAAATTATTCTCTTTCGAACGAATTAGTGAATAATCTTAATCGTATTACGATTACGCTTAAGATTAAATCTTATAAGCGTGTACAATCTGGATTAAATGGACCAAAATAGAATTTTTTTTTGTTTCAATCAGAAAAAAAATTGCGTGATATTTGCCGAGAACCTCCCTCTCTCTAACGTAAGATTAGATGAGATTTGACTCGACTCCCTCCCCCCCTTAAACATCTCACGTAATTTATGGACGCCCCCTAAAGTCTTAGGGTGGGTTGCACCAAACCGTCTGTAATCGTAAGCGGTGTTCGTTGAAACCCGATTGTACGGAAAGTTTGACAAGTTTCTATGGAATGACAGCTGCCGGCGCCATATTTGATGGCCTGTGATCGTATGGTGCAACTGATCCTAAAACTTGCTCTCTCAGTGACTAATGAGGGTTCAAAATTTGACGATTACCCCATTTTCACATGCAAACATCGTTAACAATCAACATGAAATGGTACATTAATTTAAAAAAAAAAAAAAAAAAAAAAAAAAAAATAATAATAATTAATAATAATATTTTTTTTTTTTTTTTACATCGTTAACAATCAACATGAAATGGTACATTAATTTTAATATTCATCTGTCAGTAAGATTTTGGGATTTAGTTGGATATTTCAGAAACACCTGGCCACGTCACAAAGCCATTACTTTAATAAAACAATGAGAACCACGTATTCAGTACTGTTTGTATAATTTAATTCTATCATTTGTTTTAAAATACTTATGACTACAATTTCATAATCTTTAAGCTTGAAACACACTCAGAGCACGCACGCACCAGTACAGCAGTTTGACTGCGTAAAAATATGTATGGGCAAAAGTACAGCGCCTCTGACGGTTACGCAATAGAACTAAGAATCGGCATACTAAATCGTTTACGCAGGCGCTAGCGAGTACGATCATGCAAACTCATGGTAAGGGTACAGTGCCTTTGCGTGACCGTACTCGCTAGCGACCGCGTAAACGATTTAGTATGCCGATTCTTAGTTATATTGCGTAACCGCCAAAGGCGCTGTACTTTTGCCAACACAAATTTTTACGCAGTCGCTAGCGAGTACAGTCATGCAAACTCATGGTAAGGGTACAGTGCCTTTGGATGACCGTACTCGCTAGCGACCGCGTAAACGATTTAGTATGCCGATTCTTAGTTATATTGCGTAACCGTCAGAGGCGCTGTACTTTTGCCAACACTAATTTTTACGCAGTCGCTACTGTCGCTAGCCCGCGCACGTCGCACGCCCGCGCTCGCTGCCTGTGTGAAGGCGTGCATTTAAAAGTAGGGGAGCAAACGCGCCGTACGCCTGCGAGATTGCGAATTTACAACGCCTGTACCACTGGAGTCAAAGTGAGAACTGAACTCGATTAGCTTTGGCAAAATCTTGACAAAACCCTAATCTGTTATACTTCAAAAATCGACTGAAATGGCGTAGACTTCGTTAACTACATTAGTACTGGCATTGCAGCAACAGTTGCTAGTCTATATCAGTCTATAACTTGAATAAATTTCAGCTATTTAAAAAAACTTAGTTCACAGGTGTAATTAATTTACATTAAAAAAATCGATCTGGCAAAATGATTAAAAAAATTGTTCAAGTCGTAGATCGCAATTTGCAATATTGACTAGCATTTGTTACTATAATGCCAGTATGAATGTAGTTAACAAAGTCTGTGCGATTTGGTTTCCTATCGCAAATTCGAATTTTTTTATGCCGAATATTAAAAGTCCGAAAACGAAACGCCATTTTTCGTTTTACATTTTTTTCATTTGTCCGAAGTTTCATTTTCTAGATTTTCTATTGACAGATTTTTGTATGGTCACAATTTTATTATCCAGCTGATTTAAAATCACAATGATTATAATTCCCTACATTAATTTGCCAAATTTTTATTTGACCGTAGGGTTAAAATACCGTAACGTCCTGATATTTCTAAAGATAACAAAGTTCATTCCCATCGAGTTATGAATACTGTGTTATTTGCTATGAATTTAAATGCAGGCATACTATAACATGTTATACATACATGTTTTCTGCCAACAAATTGTAATACAGTTTGGCAGATGAGAAAAAAAAAATATTTATATTATATTATACTGTTTTTTTAATTTATGTAATTTATTTATTACACGTGACGTTTACATATATTTAGGGTTCTGTCAAGGTTTTGCCTAAACAAAAGCTAATCGAGGACAGTTATCACTTTGACTCATACAGTATACGGATTGTAATTTTGCTGCGAGGACACGCGCCCGTCCCGCGCCCGCCCTGTGTGTTTAAGCTTTAATGTTTGACCTGTTTCGAGTCAGGAAAAATGCAAAATCCAAATATCTGTGCACCGCGTTCCGTGACGTCATTAAGGTAAACGTTCTAGTGATTGGCACTGTTCCAATACAGAAATTCAATCTTATTCTTAATTAATAGAGGCGACCAATCGATGTCACTGAGCATTGAGGTGACGAAAATTGTGACGTTTACGTTATACGCTATCGGGTTATCGTTAAATAACGAAGTCCACAGATATTTATAGAGTGGTTATCGATATTCGATACAAACAATACTGAGATTAGGAAATAGTGTAGATTGGGGAGTGAATATCCGAATTTACGATGTTAAAGCGACTTTATGTTGTCATTCCACCGCCTCAGGTGACAATCAGAGTGCCTCTACCATGAGTTTGCATGACCGTAATCGCTAGCGAGTGCGTAAACGATTTAGTATGCCGATTCTTAGTTCTATTGCGTAACCGCCAGGGGCGCTGTACTTTTGCCCATACAAATTTTTACGCAGTCGCTAGCGAGTACGGTCATGTAAACTCATGGTAGAGGCACAGATTCTTAGTTCTATTGCGTAACCGCCAGAGGCGCTGAACTTTTGCCAATACAAATTTTTACGCAGACGCTAGCGAGTACGGTCATGTAAACTCATGGTAAAGGCTTGTCAACTCCTGACGACAAGAACACAGGTGTATATAGGCTGACGGGTGATCAGCTGAGGTGGTTCTTACAGATGGAGACCAGGTCCAAGTCCAGCCAGATTCCCACAGTCCCCGTTGGCTTTAAGGGCGTGTTTATCCTGAATTATCTTCTATCTAGTTGAGGGGCCTGTCCCCAACAGTGCGACGTATATAGTTGATGATGCATCATCAGGTTTCGAAGTGATAATTAATAATGGTAGGCCGAATGCGACCACGACCTGTGCCTTTACCACGAGTTTACATGACCGTACTCGCTAGCGACTGCGTAAAAAATTGTATGGGCAAAAGTACAGCGCCTCTGGCGGTTACGCAATAGAACTAAGAATCGGCATACTAAACCGTTTACGCGGTCGCTAGCGAGTACGGTTGTGCAAACTCATGGTAAAGGCACTGGACTTGGATCGCGATTTGGATCGTGATTCCCAGTTATCTTGATAATTATCGTGATATTTATACTTTGATAATTGGGTGAGTCAACTTTTTAGTGCCACTCGTTGCCGTGGTTACGTCCAGTTGTCCAGGGGACAAAATTCGAATACAATCGTGATTTTATGCTATTTAAGTTTATCGAACCGACTTATTTGGGGTATTTTCTGCCTGTGAAGCTGACGGTCCTGGGTTCGAATCCCGGTCAGGGCAAATATTTGTGTGATGAGCATGAATATTTGTTTCTGAGTCTTGGATGTTTTCTATGTCTTTAAGTATTTATATCTATTAAATATATCGTCGTCTAGTACCCATAACACAAGCCTTCTGGAGCTTACTGTGGGGCTAGTTCGATTTGTGCAAGATTGTCCTCTAATATTTATTTATTTATTTATAAGCTATTTCCATAATGGTCCATCTACTAAGCATGTTAGTAGAACTTAATACAGTATTTTTTTTAACAAACTGTGCTACTAGTGTCCCTTGGATAACGGGTCAAGATAACACAAAAAAAGTCGATCCACCCAATTATAGATTTGATAATAATGTAATGTAAATGCAGCATGCGTCATAAATATATGATGTTTCCGAACGCGCTCGCTAAACGTTAACGTCAATTTCTCGTTATTGTGATCTATCGGGTGATTCTCATCGTTATAGTTAATCGATGTCCTTACCGGTCCGAACGTTAAGTGAAAGTTAAGGAAATCAGAGTGCAATTTAAACTTATTGTTGACTCCAGTTTACTCTCTAGACGACCGCTTTAGCCTAGTTGGTAGTGACCCTGTCTTCGAAGCTGGAGGTCCCGGGTTCGAATCCCGGTCGCGTGTGAACACGAAATTTGTTCCTGAGTCTTGGATGTTTTCTAAGTATTTAAGTATCTATTTACCTATATAAGTATTTATATTGTCACTTGGTACGCATAGTACAAGCTTTTCTTAGTTTGGGACTAGGTTGATTTGTGTAGATTGTCCACAAATATTTATTTTATTTATTTTACTCTATACCTGGATCCCTAACTGTTATTATAGTTAGTCAGAAATAATCACTCACGA
Source organism: Epiblema foenella (assembly GCA_963556455.1). Taxonomy (NCBI): domain Eukaryota; kingdom Metazoa; phylum Arthropoda; class Insecta; order Lepidoptera; family Tortricidae; genus Epiblema; species Epiblema foenella. The sequence continues at coordinate 2,053,930 of OY747119.1, read as the reverse complement.
GTCGTTAACAATACGGGCCCGGTAAGGACAAATTACGAAAATGTTAAATTTTGGAATGAGAATCACCTATGGGTCAATCAACTTTTCTTTGTTGTTATTCTGTCCGGTTAGCGAGGAGACAACAGTAACCGAGTTTCTTAGAATAATGTTTATAATATGGACTTCTAGCACGCTCAAGAGATGACCCATGTCCAAATGGATTTGTACTCATAGCTGAAACTCATGTTTGGTACATTTAAACCTTATAAGGTCACAGTTTAGAGTGACTCAGGAGACGTCACCATGGTAACGAGCAACGAAGAATAGTTGATCCGCCCCTATAACAGCGATAATTGGGTGGATCAACTTTTTTTGTGTTATTATCTTGACCCGTTGTCCAAGGGACACTAGTGGCGCAGTTTGTTCAAAAAAATGTAGTATTAAGTTCTACAAACATGCTTAGTAGATGGACCATTATGGAAATAGCTTATAAGTTCCACAAATACGAATATTTGATAAACTGAAATAGCATAAAATCACGATTTTATTCGAATTTTGTCCCCTGAAGGGCTACCGCGAACCGAAAACGAACGAAGTTCGAATATCTCCCTCTCTGTCGCACTTGCTCATTCGTGCGGCAGAGAGGGAGATATTCGAACTTCGTTCGTTTTCAGTTCGCGGTAGCCCCTCTGGACAACTAGAAGTAACCATGGAAACGAGTGGCACTAAAAAGTTGATTCACCCAATTATCAGACTATGAATATCACGATAATTATCATTATAACTAGGAATCACGATCCAAATCGCGATCCAAGTCCAATGCCTTTACCGTGAGTTTACACGACCGTACTCGCTAGCGACTGCGTAAGCGATTTAGTAACCATGGCAACGAGTGGCACTAAAAAGTTGATTCACCCAATTATCAGACTATGAATATCACGATAATTATCAAGATAACTAGGAATCACGATCCAAATCGCGATCCAAGTCCAATGCCTTTACCGTGAGTTTACATGACCGTACTCGCTAGCGACTGCGTAAGCGATTTAGTAACCATGGCAACGAGTGGCACTAAAAAGTTGATTCACCCAATTATGAGACTATGAATATCACGATAATTATCAAGATAACTAGGAATCACGATCCAAGTCCAATGCCTTTACCGTGAGTTTACACGACCGTACTCGCTAGCGACTGCGTAAGCGATTTAGTAACCATGGCAACGAGTGGCACTAAAAAGTTGATTCGCCCGATTATCATCACAATATCGAATCCTGGCGCATCATCATCATCAGGACGCTAAACCGCTCTTACCGATGGAGACCAGTTCGGAGTCCTGCCATATCCTCACAAAGAAGAAGTCCCCGATGGCTATGATCCGCTCCTTCTCGCCAGTTATCCGGAGCGCCTTGTAGAAGGTGTACTGGCCGTGCTGGCCGCACGGTGCTCCGACCAGCTGTCGACAAGGGTATAATGTTATTATTCTAAAAATATTGTTTGCCCTAAAAATATTAATAACAGGCACGCGTTCTCTTGCAGATTTTTCAACTTCTTAGGTCCTCTTCTTTACAACAGGCTTAATGCGCGGCTAGATTTACATTCACTGAACTACATGAGATGTAAATCTACGCTACGAGAAGCCCTAAAAAAGTTGTCATATGATGACACAGAGAAATTATTAATTGTTTTAAAATAATTTTGAATCGTAGTATGTTTTATTTTGCATGTGAATATTTCTAAGTAATTGTAAGTCCTTCTTTGCCTGAAACACAGGGCTTCCTAGCTCAGGCACGTGTTATTATATTTGTAAACTCCTAGCCTATTATAGTTCTTAATTTTGTACAACATGTTTTATGAATAAATTATTCTCTTTATTTATTTTTTTGCTTAAGCTAGGTTTTATAATAATGATATAAAAAGTAAAATATAAAACAATATTTACAAAACATAAAATCATTATAAAAACCTAACCTAGTGTGCCGCCGGCAGCGAGGCGGGGCCTAAGCTACCGGTGGTTAGGGCGACAGAGAGAGGAACCTCCTGACTATCCGCGCCGTGTCCAGGAGTACCGCCTTCTGTATCTGACCCTTGACCCAGCCATCTAGCGAGAGTCTCTTGAGGTGTTGGTCGAGACTCTTCGCTATTAGACCGTTCGCAGAGACGACTATCGGGACAATGATCGTTGAATCAACATCCCACATGGCGGTCACCTCGTGTGCCAAGTCTAGGTACTTGCTGACTTTGTCCTTCTCGGCCTTCACGAGGTTCTCGTCATGGGGGATGGTGATGTCAACGAGCACTGCCTGGCGCTTCGATCGGTCTGTCAACACGATATCAGGTTTATTGGCTACAATAGTCCTGTCCGTGATGACAGATCGATCCCAATAGAGCGTGGCACGACCATTTTCGAGAACTGGTGCAGGTGTATACTTATAGTACGGCACTTCGAAGTCCACAAGACCGTATAAAAGAGCAAGTTGCTGGTGAATGATCCTGGCTACTAAGTTATGTCTGTGCAAGTACTCGCCGTTAGCAAGATGACCACAACCGGAAATGATATGCCTGAGTGATTCTCCGGGACGGCGGCATGCCCGACAAATGTCGACCGTACCGTCCTTCAGGATATACTTCCGGTAGTTGTTCGTCATGATAACTTCGTCCGCAATTGCACAGACAAAACCTTCGGTTTCCCCGAAAAGATCCCCGAAACGTAGCCAGTTCACCGACGCGAGCAAGTCTACATCGGGCCCTGTGAGGGCCCTGTAGAACCGCCCGTGTAGCTCCTTACTCTTCCATACCGCCTTGCGTTCCTCCGTGCTCAATACTTTAAGTCTGCGCCAGTTCTCCTTTGCCATGGAAAGCGGGGTGAAAGATGCGTCTACTGCTACTACGTCCCGATGCATCCCACACTCGCTGTTAAGGAAATAATCCCTGAGACTGCACACCTCACGGTTGTGGAAGTCTTTGGCATTTAGAAAGCCGCGACCTCCACATTTCCGTGGGATGTACAGTCTCATAACAGACGAGCGTGGGTGTAGCATGCGGTGCGCAGTGAGCAGTACACGCACCCTTCGGTCCAGGGCATCCAGCTCAGTCTGAGTCCATCTTAGTATGCCAAAGGAGTATGTGAGCAAGGGCATCACCCAGGCGTTGAAGGCGCGCACCTTGTTGCCGCCCGACAAAAGACTATTAAGCACTTTTGTCAGGCGAGAGAAGAAGCGTTCCTTCACCGCCCGCTTTACGCCCTCACCCTCAATACCCAAAGACTGTGACATACCAAGATATTTATAGGTTTCTGCTTCGGAGAGAGATCTGAGGGACATTGTCTCAGAAAGTTGTAAATTTGACGAATTTACAACTTTCCCCCGCTGTACATGCATGACCGCACACTTATCTACACCAAATTCCATTCTGATGGCGCTACTGAAAGCTTCTGTTGTTTTCAGTAGCTCCAACAGGTCCTGTCTATTTGGTGCAAATAGCTTAAGGTCATCCATGTAGAGCAGATGAGAAATGGCCTCACCCCCCCTCCGCAGCTGGCAACCTAGCCCTGAATCCTTCAGCAGAGTGCTGAGTGGATTCAACGCTAGGCAGAACCATAAGGGACTAAGACTGTCACCCTGGAAGATACCCCGCTCAATCTTAATAGAATCCTGCGGACCAGAGGGGCCGTCTCCGCCTCCTGGTTGACGAAGGACTGTGGTCCACTGCCCCATGCAAGCACTTAAGAAGGATCTTAAAGCTGCATCAACTTTATACAGCTCCAAGATCCGCCTCAGCCATGAATGAGGCACCGAATCATAGGCCTTCTTATAGTCAATCCAGGCGGCCGACAGGGTCCCTTTGTTCCGCCGGACTCGTTGGCAAATGGTCATGTCTATGAGGAGGAGCTCTTTAGTACCACGCGACCCAACCCTACATCCATTTTGAGCTGGGGCCAAAATATTGTTCGCAACAATGTGCGTGTTAATTTTTGCTCTCAAAATGGATGTAAGGAGCTTATACAGCGTAGGCAAGCACGTGATGGGTCTGTAGTTCTTCGCTTCCGTGGTACTACCGGACTTATAGAGCAGGGAGGTAATACCAGTTGTTAAGGGAGGTGGCAGGGAACCGAGCTCGAGGGCTTGCTGGAACTGCGTTGCTAGACGTTGATGTGAGCATCGAAACCACTTCAGCCAGAAGTTGTGCAATCCATCCGGTCCCGGACTTTTCCAGTTCGGGGCCGTACGGATGGCAAAACTTACGTCTTCGGGGCTGATGGTAACAGACCCCATGGGTTCGATGGACTCACACTCACGTTCGACAACACCGATCCAATCGCCCTCGGTGTGTTCGACAGGCACTGACCAGATACTACGCCAAAAGTTAACCATGGCAGTAGCATCCGGTTGCTGTCCGTCAGACACACGATGTTCGGTTCCGTCCCACTTCCGGTATACCTTCCTTTGGTCACTCTGGAAAAGATGATTCTGTTGGTATCGGTCCACACGCTCTCTGTAGCGGCGAATACGGCTTGACCATGCATAGACTTTCTGCTTCAGAAAGTCAATACGTTCCGTGACACAGGCCATGTAGTCGCGGGGCCTGACACCAGTCCCCGCGAAGGCCTGTATCACGAAGCGCATGACTCGGGGGCGGTTATTGCCCCCCCTGAAGCAGATCAGCTTTGCTATTAGTGTCCTAAATGTATTAATACGCCGCTCAATCCGGACTTGCCATGCAGGGACACCCCCGGCGGTCCTAGGTGCACGGTCAGCGTCCGGAAACTTGACGCGAGCAACACGGCACGCCGCGATGGCTCCGCAGTACATGATTGAGTGTGTATCAATCAAATCCTCGCTAGCCCGTAAATACGGGTCTAGGAGATCATTTAGGGCTCCCATTAGCGCTAGATTGCGTCTATTCACGGGTAAACGTGGTAGTCGTGGCCTAGAATTGGGTGTGGAGCGGTACCTCATAATCGCCTCATCCAAAGCCCTCCTCAGTTGCTCATTGGCCTGGGTACTCACACTCTGATTCGCAAAACCCTCATCGGCGCAGAAATCGGCCTGCAGCGCCACCGGTACCATGACGGGTACGAGCACCGCGGTCGGTGACGTGGCAGGTCGGTCCCGCGCCGAAGCATAGGCTGCACGGGCAGAGAGTGCCTCCAGGCGTAGCCGATCAAGTGTTGCGTCATCCAACCGCTTGAGCCGCTGGATAACGCGCACCTGATCCGATAGCCGTTGCGCAGTCACGTCGATGGATGGTTCAAGGGCCTGGAACAGAGGAAGCATCCGGACACGATACGCGGACAGATTAGTTCCTCCCTCTGTCGCCCCAAAGTACGCACGCATGCAGTTCTCATTCATTTGTTGAGTCCATCGCATGCGGCGCACTATACCACCGGCAGCGGGAGCCATGGGTGGGGCAGGATGCCCCGAAGGCCCCAAGCGTGCCGGCAGCGGTGGCCGTCCGCGCCGCGCAGGTGGTCGTGGCGGTGGCGGCGGCGGTCCGCTCTCATCGCTCGACTCGCTGGTGTCGGGCGCGGTGGCAAATTCATCACCCGACGACGATGGCGAGGAGTCAGACGGAGCGGGCAGAGGTGGTGGGCGTAAATTAAAATTATTATTATTATTATTATTATTCCTGTACTTTTTTTCGCGATTTACGCAACCATGAACTCTAATATAAATACAACATCATCATCATCAAAACTTAAGAGCATCGCTCTTGTCGGTGGAGTAACCGCCACTCTTCTCTATTCATTGCCAGTTTCTTGACTTGCCGATACGAAGGCAGAAATTTCCAAATTGAAGGCAGGAGAGGAAGAGGAAGACCTAGACTGACTTACTTTAACCAAGTGAGGGAGGAAGTTGCCGAGTCGTATGGGGAAGTCAAGAAACTGGCAATGAATATAAATACATACTTTATTTATTCTGTAAAAAGTTTATTGCCCAAAAACACACTCCTTACCCTACTTTAATGAAAAATTAATAAAGAGTTGGGTGCCACAGACTACTACAAATACTATATTTAGTACCCACACCGCTCGCCTTTTTATACCCTTCTTATACACCAGTTGCATAACATACTATTTTATACATTTTTGTACAGAATGCGGTAGATTAAGGGTCGGTTGCACCAACATACGATCACAGGCCGGTCATCGTCAAATATGGCGCCGGCGGCTGTCATCCATAGAAACTTTGCAAGTTTATCTTCACTGTATGACATTAATTTTGTTATAATTGTTAAACTCGAAATTGTTATTCCTTCTTGAACTGTAAATTAATATTTTGACATGAAAAATGTATTACTTATTATAGTCAGACTTTCTTAAATTGTAAATTACTATCTTGACATGTAAAAGAGCCCTTGTGGCCTATTTGCAGAATAAATGTTTGTATTTGTATTTGTACTTGTCAAACTTTCCATTCAATCAGATTTTAACGAACACCGCTTACGATTACTCGCAAAAAAACCGCTCTTTCAAGTGGAGTACCTCTTGATATTACTTTGTCTCGATAAGTAGTTTGTAATACACGCATGTTTTGAAACTTAATTCTTAAATGAATTGCCATCTTAGCCTCTGTTTCACCAGTTGTACGTTTTATGTTTTACGTTCTTTTTCAACTAACTGTATTTGTGTGGACAACTATAATTGGCTTTGTTATTGGCTATTAAGTTTTGTAGTTTCCGGCTGATTTTACACTACTCCCAAAATACTCTAGTTATTAATAGACCCTAATTTCAAAATCACCTTCCCTCAAAAACCTCTTCTCTACTCTCGATACAACCCAAATTCAAATGGACTGCGTCACATTACGAATGAGTATCAAAATACTCTATTCCCAAAATACCCTAAATTAGCTACACCTAACAATGGCGAAATAACCTAATGTCATAATCGCTTATTCACAAAACCCTCTAGTCCCAAAATACCCTAAAATTTCAGTTTCTTGAATTTATTTCGATATTTATTTCTATGAACAGGTTAATGAATTTCGATTTATATCTGCTATTAATACCTAGTCACTATGTCTTAGCAAGCATGAACAGGCCCATAGAGGTGGAAATGTCAACTATTCGGTATTACGGTTTCGAATGTTGGCACGTTTACCTTATTCGCAGGGAAGCCACTATCCGCTCGGATATGGCGCAAACTTGGTAGCGTCAGCATTGAACGAATAGCCTTGGAATTAATTATATATATCCATTGCTAATGGATCATTCTACTTTTTCATGACAAATTTCTATTAGGTACAAAAAAAACTGTAGATAGATATGTATTGAATGGATAAGTACTATAAAATTAACGACTTACATAGTAGTAATTACAAATAAACAAAGAAATTAAAATAAAACTAAAACTAACCTAAAATGCATCTAAATATACTTAAACCCTAAACTAACAAACCGCTGCCAGTATGTAGCGTTCCCAAAATGCTGGCCGCATTGCCACGTTGGATGGCAATGCTCAATCTTTGTGCCAGATAAAGGCCAGCATTTTGGTCACGTGTTGCGTCGACCAGACGTCCAGATAGATCTTTGAAGATCTTATGGGCTCCCGGTCCCCACGGCCCAAGTGTTTCGACCCCAAAAGGCTCAAATATGTACCCGCTATCGAGGGTACATATTTGTATTGAATTAGTGTACAAAAATAGGATTTCGAAATAGTACCTGAACATAATAAAAGGAATTTATAGGTAAAAATACTTAAATATTAACATATTGCTGTAAAAGGTGGGTAACACACCAGTAAAAACCATTTTTTCATACAAATGGTGAGACATCCAACCACTGAGTTACTCGATTTATGGATATTACCTGTGGTTCGTTAATTACCAAAACTATCGGAAGTGATGCTGCAATTAAACCTTTTTCTAAATAACAGTACAAAAATATGAAGTGAGCGCCAAGTATTCCAAAATCTGCATTAAAAAAAAGTATCTGAAAATTATACACACGAAAAAGTAGAATGGCCCTAATATCGAAATAAAGCCACAGTAGTCGAGTTAAACACGAATTATACTATTAGTTAAAAAAAATCTTACGTACGTAATATCATTATTAGAGCGTTTGCCTTTAAAAATCACTTTTAAAACGTGGCAGCACCCATATAACGTAAACTTAAGTTATATAGAACCAAAAAATAAAATATTCAATTACAAATACGTTTATCGGGCGAATATTCAGCGTTTTTACGGCGGTTTTTTTATGTCATTGTCGTTTTATTAAATATTTATTGATGAAGAAGACGATGTGTTAATTTAGATGGTTATTTTAAACTGTTTACTGGTTCATTTGATGTAATTCGAATTAAAAATAAATATCCCATGATAAAAAATATAACGTGAATTTATTTTCTTTGATGTTTCTCTCTCTGAAATTACATGTTGACACAATACTTTTCTATTAATTGACACCTATTCATACGAGGTTGGTAAACTATGCAGTTTGGACACGATGATCAGAGTAAACTTTTGTGAAAAGCGTAAACCAATATCGGGTCCGAGTCTTATTAGATAATGTTTTCGCCGGTTTATCCTAAGTTTGTTTAGATATCGCGAGTCGAAAATGAATGATGAAGCGAGCGTTTGAAGCGCTCGGAGAATCGTCCTATTTCGTCATCACAGGTTTTTAATTTTTATTCACTAGATTTTAAGCTTTAAAACCTACTTTTAACGATTAAATAATAATAAAGCTTTATTCAACAATCTATTAAATACATATGGTGTCTTCGCATAATTCCAAATGTCTGATAATTCCGAAAATAACAAATTCCAGTATAGCTAAGCTATTTTATTGCATCTCATCATCATCACCATCAAAAAGAAATGTTAAATATTTTTGTTGATGTTTGGTAGTGCAACAAAATCACTTAGTTAGACAGGAATCTGTTATTTTCGGAATTACCCGAAGATACCATATCGCGAGTCGAAAATGAATGACGAAGCGAGAGTTTCAGACGCTATTTCGTCATCACAGGTTTTAAATTTTTATTCACTAGTTTTTTAGCTTTAAAACTACTTTTAACTATTAAATACATACATGTTAATACCAATTACATGTAGTTTATATTTTTTTCTCACATATTTTTGTAAATAAAAACACGATAGGCAAATGTTACCCGTGTGTGTGTTTGTGTGTTCGCCTTTGTACATGATTGATCTGTTTTTTTTCTGTATAATTTATTTTACTTGTCTTGTATACAATAAAGTATTTACATACATACATACATGTTACATACTGCGTCTTATTTTTCTCAAATTTAAACTCATACGGCAGTCGCAATTTGTAAAATTAATGCCTATGCCACATCTATGGTATTTGCCAAAGACCCCGGAATCTTTTTAGAATGTAACCGGGAAAACAAAACGAACAAACTGGGGTGGGCAAATTTTTTTAACGGGGGCCAGAAAACGTACGAATTTTAAGTCCAAATCGCCAATAGATCTACAATTATAATATATAATCACCTGCCGAATTCCTTAAAAAATATAGAGTAACCTAACTTATTCACCATACATTTAAAAACCTATCTTATACAAAAATGTTACTATAGTTTAAGGGATTATTTTGAGGATATTTAATTTAATTTAATTTTGTAAATTAGTTAAATTTCGAAATTTTTTTAAAATGTGTTTAGAATAAGCACTAGTATTTAGTTTAGCCCTCTCATATTTGCTATGCCCTTGCAGGGCGTCACATGTATACCTGTATTATTATTATTTTTTCCACCTATAACCTGTAATGTGACATGCAATAAAAAATTCTATTCTATTCTATTTTTAACAAAAAAATCAGTTCTGCCGACGCTACATACCTACGACCTTTGAATCAATAAGTATAAAATTGAAACAGCCCTCGAAGCGAGCGGGACAGCGATACATACACCAATCAATGGGGCTAATGACTATTGCAGTTATTTCAAAGTGTTGTGACATCCGTTGCTATGATCTCTTATCACTATAATTATGTACGGATACTAATAACCCAAGCATGGTTAAGAGGCCTTATACATTTTAAAATGACTGATTTCAAATTATGACTAAAGTATTGATAGTACCAATAAAGTGACTTGAAGGATACAATGACTTTATAAATGTTTTAGGTAGGATTTATTTTATTTTATTGTGTGTAGTAGAATTTAAACTGATGCTTGAAAAAATATTTCTTAATGAAAAATTCAAGAAATACATTTAAAAATTATGACATAAGGTCTGAATAGCCCTGTTCTAGATAGTAACAAATGTCTCGACACTTTGCCGGCCTTTAGTTGACACGTGTCTTGATACGTGTCAATTCAAACAGAATGGTCTAAATCAGGGGTCGGCAACCTTTTGGCAGCCAAGGGCCACATAAACGTAAACTACAACCTTTTGGTCTTCAAAGCGAGAGTGAATCGGTTTTTACTAGGTAAGCGCATCCTAGACCACAATATTGCTTACCATCAGGTGATTTGTGGTCAAGCGCAAACCTATTTAGAATAAAAAAAAAAACATAGTAACTAACAAAATTGTCGAGGGCCACATGTGATAGTATTCAATTTGTGACTCTATCAGACAAAAGGTACCAACCACATTGTCGGTTGCCAACAAGGGCCCGCGGGCCGCCTGTTGCCGACCGCTGGTCTAAATATGAGCGTTTTAACTCATAAGGGCTCTTAATGGGGGCTATCGCGTATGAATTCACCGCTAGAGGCGCTAGTGTAGCGCGAAGTCTCCGAAATGTCAAATGTCACTGTTTGTGGTTGCGGTACGTGGGATAATATCTAATTGGAACAATATGTTGAGTATTTTGCAATACCTGAGCTTGATTATGGCAAATATGAGTTACGGGTCAATGACTGTCAGCGCTTTGAGACAGTTTTGTCTTTCGGAAACTTATTTCCTCCTTTTTTTCCGAACAAAACGGGACTGCGCTACAATGCGGGATGTGCGATTTTTTACGGTACGGTTTTAAGATATTAAATATGATTTAAATGTAAACTTCGTTCTCTTGCCTATAATAAACAATACTTAACAATTTTTGACAGCTGGATCATACTCGATAGTGGCGCCAACTCGTGAGCACAAAAACGATAGCCCTCATTGGCATATGATAAATAAATAGTGTCTATCATAATTTATTGCTGTTGGTACTCCTTAAACTACATAAATGAGGGCTCGGAACCGGTTTTTATTATTTTTGAGGAATCTCTTAAAATATTTGTCATATCTCCATTTTTATTTTAAGATTTGTTTTTGTTTACCATCACCTATGAAATAAATGATTTAAAGTACGAAATAATATCGTAAAACGCAATTAACCGAATTTTTTAACCGGTTAATTGTATGAAGAGGAAACCGGTTTCCGAGCCCTGACATAAATAACAGTCAGAGCTTTATAGAAGACATCCATAACATAAAAATTAATCCCCATTGATTGAACTAAGACGGAAAGAGACGGCATGTTGTTCATAATCAACAGATTTTACCGTGTGAACGGGTAGATAATGGCTTAGGGGAAGTGCACACTAAGGTTATTATTGCTAAAACCAAAGGAAAGTTTTAATAAAACCTTATATTTCATATAGCACGATAGCTTTGAGTTCGACACTAACATATCTTATTCCGTTGGATATTCTACTCTAAAGCTAATGTAATGGAGTCTCTATTACAAGCATAAGATTTTTAGACGGCGTGTAATGCAATAGAAACTTTATTACATTATTGTTAAAGTAGAATATCGAATAGAACAAGAGCATAAGGTGACCATAGGGCTGGCCTCTATTTCGCTCAGCGCATAAGTATTGCCGTGCAGCGAGGATATACAGGCAGCATTCTGGGCACCCTACCAATTGACAGCGATTTGGGCCAATTTTTTTTTATTATGTACTTACGTATAAATTGCCTTAGAGCATAAGTCAGTTTCAAACTTAATAGTAGATTGTATGACAAGGGTCTAAAATGAGCCATATTACCACGAGATAGTTATTTTCCCGAACAAAATAGTTCGAGGGGTAATATGGCTTTTAGACCAGAGTTACACTCTACTTTTCACTTCGATTGCGAGAAAATAAATAAACAAAGGTTACCCATCCAAAATTAACAATTAATTCCACGGCGAACTTATATGTAATTTGGCAGCATGTTTTTTTTTCTAAACTGCTTTCATGCTTTGACACACAAAATTGACACCGCGGTTCGCGCGCAACATTCACGCGCAAAAAAGCTAACTAACCTTCCATTGAGCGCTTCAAAGCGTTGCTCGAACGAACTAATCACTTTTTTAATTATTGTGAAATAGGGACTACTACAATCTTTAGACTCTTTAGAGAAATAAATTCTGTTTTCTGATTGGTCGATTTTAGTAAAGCTGTATTCTGGTTTGCTAATACACAATACCAAATATTTTTTAAAGAGTTAAATTAGTGTTTTGTGATTGGTGGATTTAATAGGTGAAGTATTATGATTGGTCTAAATTGAATGTTTTGTAAATCATAAATATGTATTCATATTTTCCCTAGGGGTTAAATGTACTACTTTAGCCCCGCTTGACAAGTCTAATATATATGACACACTTTTCGAGCATAAGAAGTGAAAAGTAATTCATTTGTACCATGTAATATATAATGTTAAATTTCTAGAACATTAATTTGACGACCGTTTTAGCCTAGTTGGTAGTGACCCTGCCTTCGAAGCTGGAGGTCCCGGGTTCGAATCCCGGTCAGGGCATGTATTTGTGTGATGAACACGAATATTTGTTCCTGAGTCTTGAATGTTTTCTACGTACTTAAGTACATATTTATCTATATAAGTATGTATATCGTCACTTGGTACCCATAGTACAAGCTTTGCTTAGTTTGGGACTAGGTTGATTTGTGTAAGATTGTCTAAAAAAAAAACCTCAGAAATGTATAAGGTCTCTCAAATCAAATGAGAACACAGTGAAGTCAATTCCACTGAACACTAGTACGAAGTTTACTAGTCCTTGCAAACAGACCGGACATAGTTGTTCAGATATTTGTGAGCCTTTATTAATTCGATTGTAAATACTTACACAAATTGCTAAAATCATAACCCTATCTTTCGCCGTAGTCGGGCGGAATTGTAAACACCTACGGTTTTTATAGGGGTTTGTACCCCACAATTGAGCGAGTAGGGTTGTCAAACGATGGATTTGTATTAAAAAAAAATTGTAGTTAATTCACTGGATGGTTTGTATTTAAAGGAACAATGGCACTGATTTTTGAATTTAGAAATACAATACAACTCCAAAGGAGTCACGTACGCGTTGCCGACCCTTTATAAAATTAGAGGATGCACTGAATAAATTTTTTTTTTGAATTTGAGTGGTTATTAACTGAGCGCTCCCGTGCTTTGGAAGGCACGTTAAGCCGTTGATCCCGGCTACTGTCTATGATAGCAGTCGTTAAGCTCAGTTAGAGGCCTTCGGGCGGCTTGAGAACTTCTAACAGTCAAGTTGCCCACTCCCTTGACAAGCCCAATTCCAATAAGGTCTGGTTTCCCCTCGGGTTGGAAGCTCAGATGGCAGTCGCTTCCGTAAAATCTAGTGTCTACGCCAAATCTTAGGATTAGGTAGCGGACCCCGGGCATCCTTCAGGACGCAACTGTACCGGGATAACGCTAGGATGATGATGATTTAATGTTAGCGCAGTTTAGTTCGTATAAATATATGTTACCGTAAAATTCTAAAAACCGTTAGATTATAATTTAACTAATGTATGATGTTGACTTATTTTTCTTTTTTTTATGAAAAAGGGAGAGATGTAGTATATTACCTAGTGGGTAGTGCACCTGCCTGTGAAGCTGACGGTCCTGGGTTCGAATCCCGGTCAGGGCAAAAATTTGTGTGATGAGCATGAATATTTGTTTCTGAGTCTTGGATGTTTTCTATGTATTTAAGTATTTATATCTATTAAATATATCGTCGTCTAGTACCCATAACACAAGCCTTCTTGAGCTTACTGTGGGGCTAGTTCGATTTGTGTAAGATTGTCCTCTAATATTTATTTATTTATATTAATACGTGTATCCAAACTTCATAACTATTAATGAGCGTCTCCGAACGCTGCCCCTGTGACCTATATAAGGAAATCCAAGATGGCCTCTCGCTCTTTTTGATACTGGAAGACAAGACTTGAAGATGAAGATATGATGTAAGAAGGTTATAAAATAAACTAGCGACCCGCCCCGGCTTCGCACGGGTGCACTATTTAATGGATATTATTATACATATAAACCTTCCTCTTCAATCACTATCTATTAAAAAAACCGCATCAAAATCCGTTGCGTAGTTTTAAAGATTTAAGCATACATAAGGATATAGGGACAGAGAAAGCGGCTTTGTTTTATACTATGTAGTGATGCGTGTATTCCTCACATACATCTTTTATTGAAGAACATTACATGAAAGATTGTAAACTGTCCAAAGATTGGGAATCGAAAATTATTTTGTAAAAAAAAATCTACACGAGTGCGCGTGACAACCCTACAGTGAAACCCTATTCTCTTAATGTAACTACGTTCAGAGACAGGGTCCCCGCGGCAGCGCGCGCGAACCAACCTGATACTTGAAACTTGTGGGTTCTGTACTGGACAATTCAAGTTGAGACATGTTATGAATCGATATTTACAAGATGAGTATTATGATACTGTTATTTTATATTATACATTGTATATTGTGTGAAAAACTGGCCAAGCGCGTGTCGGATCAGGCACAATGTAGGGTCCTAACTTTGTGCAGATAATAATGAATAATGTGTTGGCAATTACTGCATTGATTGATATGAAAAAGTAAAAGTAAATTTAATTTTTGGAACTTTTGGAAATTGAAATTCAATTTGAGTGATACAATAAAACCGTGCCAAGGGCGTGTTGGACCACGCACAATGAAGGATTCCGTACCAACACCTACTAGTCCACATTTAAAATCACTATCCAATACATTGAATCTAAAAAATCGTATCTTCATAGAGAACTCACGGCACTTACGACCTTTTGTTTGGGCAAGACAGTTTTTAAACGAAAACTCAAAAACCGTAAAACCTATTTTGTTCAAACCAAAAATCGTTGAAAGTATTTACTAATGCACACCACCTCAATTTTTTTTAAGAATTTTAATCATTATAGTTTGGAAATTAGAGGGGGGGGGGCACACTTTCTATGACTTTGACAGCTAATATCTCACCAACGGTTGACTTAAATGGACAAGTTTTTAAGAAACCTCCATATCATTTTTAAAGGCCTATCCAGCGATACCCCACACGACTATGTGCGTTGAAATTTTTTTGTTCATCCACCGGTTACATGTAAAATCCGGCCTTAGTATGCCGATTCTTAGTTCTATTGCGTAACCGCCAGAGGCGCTGTAGTTTTGCCCATACAAATTTTTACGCAGTCACTAGCGAGTACGGTCATGTAAACTCATGGTAAAGGCACAGGTTCACCAAACTAGCTAGTGTCCGCAGAGTACAGAAAAACTTGCAACAGCCAAACCCAAAACGAATAAAAACAGTTACACTCGATAATGCTATTTATCCTTTTCTCACTAATGTACCTACACGGTACGTAGATAAGGATGCCAAGATTATATACTAGCGACCCGCCCCGGCTTCGCACGGGTGCAATGCTGATGCATGTATTATACATATAAACCTTCCCCTTGAGTCACTCTATCTATTAAAACCGCATCAAAATCCGTTGCGTAGTTTTAAAGATTTAAGCATACATAGGGGTATAGGGACATAGGGACAGAGAAAGCGACTTTGTTTTATACTATGTAGTGATGATATCCACCGCTGCCCTACTTCAAGCCGTAACCATCTTGAAATTCAACCGAACAAAATGGCGGCGGCGAAATTATTTCAATTCGAAAACTGATATCGTAATGCAACTTCTGAGCGCCTACTCTGAGGGGCTACCGCGAACCACAAACGAAGTTTTCCCTCTCCGTCTCACTTATGTGCAAACTTGCAAGTGCGACAGAGAGGGAAAACTTTGTTTGCTGATCGCGGTAGCGCCCCTGAACATCGAAATCCGTACTTCGTATCGTACCGTCCCTTTCACTCTTATGGTGTATAACACGAGAGTGAAAGGGACGGCACGATACGAAGTTCGGAATAGGCCCTCTGAGGGGCTACCGCGAACCACAAACGAAGTTTTCCCACTCTGTCTCACTTATGTGCAAACTTGCAAGTGCGGCAGAGAGGGAAAACTTCGTTTGCTGTTCGCGGTAGCGCCCCGGGATAGACAACAACGGTGTCAATAGGATAATAACTGTATATTATCGTTATCATAAGCCTCTTAGGCAATAGAGTTAGCGTAAGAAAGAGATACCTAATAATCTCACGGCATATCTAGAACTATTTAATATAGTAATGCAACTTCTGAGGGCCTGCTCCGAACATCGAAATCCGTACTTCGTATCGTACCGTCCCTTTCACTCTTATGGTGTATAACACGAGAGTGAAAGGGACGGCACGATACGAAGTTCGGAATAGGCCCTCTGAGGGGCTACCGCGAACCACAAACGAAGTTTTCCCACTCTGTCTCACTTATGTGCAAACTTGCAAGTGCGACAGAGAGGGAAAACTTCGTTTGCTGTTCGCGGTGCGCCCCGGGATAGACAACAACGTTGTCAATAGCATAATAACTGTATATTATCGTTATCATAAGCCTCTTACGCAATAGAGCTAGCGTTAGAAAGAGATACCTAATAATCTCACAGCATATTTAGAACTATTTAATATCGTAATGCAACTTCTGAGGGCCAACTCCGAACATCGAAATCCGAACTTCGTATCGTACCGTCCCTTTCTCTCTTATGGTGTATAACACGAGAGTGAAAGGGACGGCACGATACGAAGTTCGGAGTAGGCCCTCTGAGGGGCTACCGCGAACCACAAACGAAGTTTTCCCTCTCTGTCTCACTTATATGCAAACTTGCAAGTGCGACAGAGAGGGAAAACTTCGTTTGGATAGACAAAAACGTTGTCAATAGCATAATAACTGTATATTATCGTTATCATAAGCCTCTTACGCAATAGAGCTAGCGTAAGAAAGAGATACCTAATAATCTCACATCATATTTAGAACTATTTAATGTGCTCGTGAAGTTATTGTTGCTCATTTTCTACCCAGTAGACTAATCCGATCTCTGAGACAGGGATCGGATACCGGTATTTTCTCCATAGAAAAATACCGGTATTATTACGGTCACCGGTTCATTATTTCGTTTTTAATGGGACAATCTAATAATACGACGTTGAGATGAAATATAAGCATTAAGATTTACGGAACTTTATTAAAAGGATTCACACTTATTTCTTTAATGTACAGATGCGCCATCACAGTTAAAGGAGAGTACAAGAGATAGCCTACCAGTAGCATATATTCTGTCTCTGTCTCACAAGTTTTACATTGTCTATTCTCTGCTACACGTTGTTACCTAAATACATGATTCAGCCCTACGTAAAGAGCAAAAAATAATCCAAAATATTGGGCTAATTCAGGGTTTTTTAAAAATACCGGTATCGGTCCCTGCTCTTAGCCTCCTAAGACCCCGCGTCCTATATAAAGGACAAAATACGGTTAACGGAAAATAAGTCAAATTTTGAAGTGATAGAGTTGCATTTGTTTTGGTTTGATTGATTTGACATAAAATAAAATTCAAATTTGTAATCGGAACTGTTAGGTTCAAATTCGATTGCATTTTTATTTGTATGGTGGGTCTCAGGAGGTTAGAAAGATTCAGAGGGCCTACTCCGAACTTCGTATCGTGCCGTCCCTTTCACACATATAATATATAACACGAGAGTGAAAGGGACGGAGCGATAGGAAGTTCGGATTTCGAAGTTCGGAGTGAGTTTTAAAACCGTGTTTGATAATCAAGGTCAAACTTTTTACGTGGTATAATTACAAAGCTGTTCGTATTTTTTTTTCTTTGGTCTTCGCGCATTACTGAGTTCAGAGTTTTTCGTTAATACTAACTCATCGGGAAGTGACATTTGAATTGAAAAAAAAAGTCAGTACTTAATGCCAACATTGCTAACGGAGGGGCTACCGCGAACCGAAAACGAACGAAGTTCGAATATCTCCCTCTCTGTCGCACTTGCTAATTCGTGCGGCAGAGAAGGATATATTCGAACTTCGTTCGTTTTCAGTTCGCGGTAGCCCTCCGGGGCTGCTACCGCGACCGGCATTCGAAGTTTTCCCTCTCTGTCACACTTGCAAGTTTGCACATAAGTGCGGCAGAGAGGGAATACTTCGTTTGTGGTTCGCGGTAGCCCTCCGGAGTGGTTACGCGAGCAGTGATGTGACGAAACACGGTGGAAGTTATCGATAATTGTACATTATACCGATACTGACTTGGAAAATGAGAATGATTTAATAAATTCTACGAAGTTATTAATTTACTGTTTTTTGTCATCATTTGATTTTTGACGACCGGTTTAGCCTAGTGGGTAGTGCACCTGCCTGTGAACCTGACGGTCCTGGGTTCGAATCCCGGTCAGGGCAAATATTTGTGTGATGAGCATGAATATTTGTTTCTGAGTCTTGGATGTTTTCTATGTATTTAAGTATTTATATCTATTAAATATATCGTCGTCTAGTACCCACAAAACAATCCTTCTTGAGCTTACTGTGGGGCTAGTTCAATTTGTGTAAGATTGTCCTCTAATATTTATTTATTTATTTATTTGATGGTTTAGTATTCGTATAGTGACATCTTATTATCATTTTGTAAGTCTATATTACATTTTGATGGTTTAATAATAATAATAATCTCATTTATTCAGACTACAAAAGGTCCACACATATAATACATTTTCACATAAATAAATAAATAAAAAATCACAATTCATCAGTAGTTAAAAAATAAAATAAAATAATCACAATAATAAAAACAAATTAAAATTAATTACAATCCAAACAATAAAAAAAATTTAGGAAACTACATTTGTTAATATTATTAACTATGGGAATTGTTAATAAATAATTAAAATAAATATTATTGCGGGTATATAGTTTAATAAAATCTTAAGTGTAAAAGATTATAGACTATGTAGACTGTAATAAACAGATTAAATTTATAAAAAAAATTTTTTTTTTAGGGCCCGAGCCTAATGGGAGAACAAAAAAATTGCAAAACTTTTTTTTATCGCGGTTAACATTTTAATACCATTCTCAATCTTACAATTAATCACAAATAAATTACATCATTAGAGTGGATACGTGAATGAGCAATCTTTGATTAAAAGTGTAGATAAGCATATAATGTGTACCTATGTATATGTATACAGATATAAATTACGTTTACGTAGTCGCGTGTGTAATGAATCGTTACACATAATATTATAATGGCGAAAGTTAACTCTCATATGTTAATTCTCTATGACTAGTGACAAGAATACTCACTGGTCACTGCAAACTTAACAAACATCTTACACAAATGGGCATAAAACAAAGCGCAGCATGCAGATTCTGCCAAGAGTCGGAGGAAACTTCCATCCATATCCTCTTCTCCTGTGGACCACTTATGCGCAAAAGAAGTATCTACCTAGGGAGGCACATTATGCCCCCGGAGGAGATACAACAGATTGCGACCCAAAGAATCTGGAAATTCCTGGAAGCAACGGGTATAAGCAAAGAACTCTAAGGGCTGCCACAATAGATCAATACTGGTCGAGGCGGCAAAGAAGGCCCACAACTAACAATAATAATAATAATTCTCTATAATCTATTAAGGCCATACAACGAGAAATATCTCGTTCTTTAAAACGCTGTTCTGCCCACACGAGGAAACAATAAGGATTGATTTTCAGATATATGATTCTAGACTATACGATTGTATTTCTGACAATAGCCAAAACATGATTGCTTAACATTTTCTCGATAGAAAAAAAACAAAGTTGAGTCTTTATTTTCCTTTTTTTACCCAACCTACTAAAACAACGCATTATTAAATGTTACAATGAAGTTCATATAATGGGTTATTGATGGTATTATTCATCTAAAATATGTACCGTTTTATCTGTAGTTTATTTTAGGGTTTTTTTTATAGTTTGTGGTATATATGTGTGTATGTTTATTTATACATAATTTATGTGTTTATTATATGTCTTACTTTCATTTTTATCTTATATATTCCAATACCTACTTTTTATTTTTGCACCACCCACTGAATACGTGTTTAGTTCTCTCCGCTACCCAAAGGTTGCCTGGAAGACATCGCTCTTTAGCGATAAGACCGCCTGTTGTCTACCTCTGCTTATATTTCGCTATGTTGTATTTTTATTGAGGTGTGCAATAAAGAGTATTTTTATTGTATTGTCTTGTTTCGCTACCTAATTCAAAGTATTGCTAAGGCATTATTTTTGCGAAAGCGATTGTATAAATAATATGAAAATTTAAAAAAAAACAGTTTTAAAGCAATGTCAGTCAAACAATTCGACATATTTTTTTTTTCGATGAATGACTGTGGGAGGAACTGTCGAGTCCTTATTGTTTAAGGACGCATTATACGGTTTTATTACCTCATCGCCGTTATGCGGGCGTGTGAGAGAGATAGCGAAATGTTCTCACAATGATATGTCCCATTTTCAAAAACTCTCTTAATTAGGATCAATTAATAACTGATTTCGATTCACCATTAAATAATCCACTTATTTAATTTCCCACTAATTTAGTTTGATTTAGTGCGATTTGCTCAACAAAATGAAATTATATTTTAAAGGTTAGATTTTATTATTAATAATAATTTGTAATTTTAATTTTATCTATTCAATTCAATGTCATTTTTATTTTATAATGCTATCTATGGACTTGTTCTGGAATAAATTATTTTCATTTCATTAATAATAATACAAAACAGTTTACAACAACATAATAAAAGCAATCTAAAGATAATGTGATGTTTTTTCATTAAATGCTATTTTTTTCAACTGTATTTTTAATTATATATTTCTAAGAAGTGAGAATGTGATAACCATTTTATTCTGTAAAATAAGGACAGAAATTTATATCACTGAACTTAACATTATCTGCTATACAAGTATGTAGTGTTGTGTTCCTGGAGGTGAGCAAGGTTGCCAGAGCTCCCGAGGATGCGCTGTGTTGAGAGCGAGGAACCTAATTTTGTCCCTTCTGCTGTCAACACAGTGAATTCTCAAATTTCATAAAAGGTCGGCAACGCGTACGTGACTCCTTTGGAGTTGCGGGCGTCTATAAGCTACGGTGGCCGCTTACCATCAGGTGGACCGTACACTTGTTTACCAGCGGCGTTGTATAAAAAAAACTAAACGTAGAGGAAGGAAATCAATTGAATTATGTTAATATCTTGCTATCAATTTGAATAACTAATTCAATTCAATACCTACATGATTAATATGTCTAATAACTATGACTAATACCAGTGGATTGCACATATATTTAATTGAACACGACACAAAATATATGCATTCAATATTATAAACTTGTACAGTCAGAGGCATAAATACATGTACAGTTAACATCAAAAATATCTAAACGCACTCTAGCCTCCTGACCCCTGAGCATTTACTGAAATCACTTGCCACTACGGCCGAATGTACTTTGCAAAGCATTAAACTGTTTTTGTTGTAAAGTCCGAGACCTTTTCTGTTAAATAAAATATAAACTAAGGTTTTCTCCAGTTTTCACTAAAACAAATCATTTTTAATATTACTTGACAAAGACATTGAGCATTTTTTTGTTTAGGTATTTTTTGTCTTTTATAAAGGACTTTAGGAAAAAACAAACACTCGGGAATTGATGCTACCAAAAGGTCGGCCGTCTGTTGGCCAAATAAGAAGTTCAAAAATATTCGGACTTTACTGTAAGGTTTATTTAGCACTTTGTAAAGGACGCCAGGTGTCAGGAGGCTAGTAAAATATGCGAACATGGATTAAGGGCCCAAGAGCGTACAGATTTTGGCTGATGTATATTTTATATATGTGATATATCACTACATAGTATAAAACAAAGTCGCTTTCTCTGTCTCTATGTCCCTATATCCCTATGTATACGTAAATCTTTAAAACTACGCAACAGATTTTGATGCGGTTTTTTTTAATAGATAGAGTGACTCAAGGGGAAGGTTCATATGTATAATAAATGCATCAGCATTGCACCCGTGCGAAGCCGGGGCGGGTCGCTAGTATTTTATAAATCTGTTTCATAATAATTTCTGCAGCACCCATTGCTTAATTTATGTTATTTTCTCCGCTATCAAAGGTTGTCTGGAAGCGACCGCTTTTTAGTGATAAGACCGCCTGTTGTCCTCTACCTGTGTACTGTTGTTGTTTTGATTCTGTATCGATTCATTGTGTTGAGGTGTGCAATAAAGAGTATTTGTATTGTATTGTATATGTACGTTCACAGTGACAAAAGTATATGATATATACGATGTTGCTTAAAAATAAGCTTGAAAAGTGAAACATCTTTAACGACGAATGTACAAGTTGTACATTTGTACAGTCGCCATCAGATATATCGGAGCGAACGAGGTGCTCACAAATATCTGAACACGACTCTATTGTCAAGGCGTTAAAGTGCATGTTCAGTTATTTTGAGCACCCTGAAGAGTACAGATATCTTTGATGGCGACTGTACAACATAGTTTAAAATTAACAAATACACGTGAAAACGACTTTACTGTCGAGAGAATAAGATTGCTCAGATATTGTGTACAGATTGTGTGTACATTCAGAATCATAAGTAATTATGCAAGGAGTCAAAAGTTTACTATAAGGAAAAAAGACCTTTTGATCTCTGCATATGCGTAGTTATTTATGTATATATCCATTAAACCAACTGTACAACCACGACCGTGTAACCGTTATGACGATTTAATTTCCGCAACCCTAATGTTGTCTGGAAGAAATCGCTCTTTAGCGATAAGACCGCCTGTTGTTTGCCATTACTAATTGCGATTTTGTACAGTACTTGTGTCCTTTAAGGGTATGCCTCGATTCGGTCAGCCACGCCCCCCCGTGAAAGAGACACGCTTATGTCTTCCGCGCGCGACAAAACGGGATGCAACACTCTTCGGGAATGGCATTTTTAGACAAATCTCGATAAATATCTGACTGTGTGTAGTTTTATTAAATTTCCTCTTGACAGAGTTTAGATGAGATAAAATACCATGGTTTTAATTTAATTGTGTCGTTTAATAATGCGTTGTTTTAGTAGGCTGAGTAAAAAAAGGAAAATAAAGACTCAACTTCGGATATTTTTTCTATCGAGAAAATTTTATATTCATATTCATTTATTCATTGCTTTGTGTGTACAAATAAGGTCATAATACATAGGTATCAACACAACCCTGTGAGGGCATTGCAATTTAATATAGTAATTTATTAGATTGACATTAAATATTGATTACACAACAAAAAAAGATCACAGTAAAAAAATAAAATTTGTAAAAAAAAACGAAAAAATCAGTTATAATAATTAAACATTGATAATAATTAATAAATAATAATCATATACATTGACTGATAATAATTAATTAATATTAATATTAATAGTAATTCATTTATAAAAATAACATTTAATTCATAATTATCATTATTTGCTATGATGAAGAATAGTAGAATAATAATAATTAATTTGAATTGCGACTTCCTAATAGTCATTATTATTGCGATTTAAATATTCATTAAGCGATGATGTTTCGGCTATAGTCAGAAACACAGCCATATAGTCAAAAATCATATATCTGAAAATCAATTCTTTGTGTTTCCTCGTCTAGGCAGAACAGCGTTTCAAAAAACGCGATATTACGCGTTGCACGGCCTTAAGATAATGTGTAAAAATATACATTTTTTTTTAATATTTGGACAATCTTACACAAATCAACCCAGTCCCAAACTAAGCAAAGCTTGTACTATGGGTACCAAGTGATGATATACATACTTATATAGATAAATAGATACTTAAATACATAGAAAACATCCAAGACTCAGGAACAAATATTCGTGTTCATCACACAAATACATGCCCTGACCGGGATTCGAACCCGGGACCTCCAGCTTCGAAGGCAGGGTCACTACCAACTAGGCTAAAGCGGTCGTCAAACATTTGCAAGTACTTTCGACCGCAACGTTTACGTAACATTCATTTCTCAGTGCAACTTAAGAATCCATATCGTGTGTGAAATGTTCATTGGAAAGTGACAAGATATGGAAAACAGAACAAAGTATTCAAGACTTGTGGGCTCGGTTTTATACCGTTAAGTCCCATTTCATAATTTTTCATATTATTATTATATAAATTGTAATAATAATAATTAACCGTTAGATAATTAAAAAAAATTTTAAATAATAAAATTGCATGCCTAATTCGTCAAATGTAATTTATATGTTTTTTCAGAAATAAACAGTTTAATTTTTTTTTTTTTTTAATTTACACTGTGCAAGAAATTGCACGCGATCTTCATTACATTGCAGCGTTTGCTCGTTCTCGTCCTACCTCAGTGGCTCGCAACCCCGCAAGGTAATGAATATTGCACGCAAGTTCTTGCACAGTGTAAACGGGGCTTTAGACTTTATGTCGGTAAGTAATGTCGAAAAATGTACTGAGTTTTAGTTTGATCTGGCCTCGTATTATGGTCGACAACGACAAGATAAGAAAGAAATAAAATAAATTATTCGTAACAAAACACAAAGCATCAGTTAAACACGCTCATCTACTTAGGCGATTTTCTGATTGAAGTGACACGTATCTTGACATTTTCTCAGTGTTACTATCTGGAACAGGACCATTGCAACCTAATTTCATAAATTTTAAATGTATTTTTTGTATTTTTCATTAAGGAATATCGTTTCAAACATCACTCGAAATCGACCATCTCTGGATGGATCTTTATAAATGGCTGTACAAATGTGTCATGTATCACAAAGAGTTACAGTGCAACAAACTTAGCTGTCAAATTAAACACGCGGTGACGTCAGAACCGGTACTATTCTAATCTAACAAGTATGTGACGTTAGTTACATACAAAGATATAATTGATAAGATTGTCGTGGGCATTATCGACAGGACCGGCCAGGGTAGGGCGGATTTAGCGGCGCCAGCGCCAGGTGCATAGGGCCATGAAATGGAAAAAAGGGAAATATAATATTTTGGAAACGCCAGGTCCCTTATGAGTAGCGCGGAAAACATCGCTCCACCCTAAGCTAAGTTTAGCACTGGTTATCGCCTCCGTGATCTATTATTGTATTAAATTAACATATATTTTTTGAATTATTGTATTAGACGTAATTAATTACCACATGTTAGCGATAAAATTCATCATTATCATTATTTTTTTTTTTTTCTTGAACCTAACTGTGGCTTTATAGGCCGGGGCCAATAAAGCGATAGGAGTGCGCGGTTGGAGAGTAGCCTGGGGACAATCCAGGGGAAAACCTACGGCACGACCACGCGTGTGGTTTGGAACACTGGAATACTCTAAGAGTTTGCGCTCCAGTGAGATTAGTTGAGCGGTTTCAACCGAATCTGAGGTGTGAGTGGAATCGAGCTACTGGGAGTTTTGTCGCTGGTTCATTATTAAAAACAGTTGTCAATATGGTAGGGCTCGCAGTCCCGGTACCGGCTTATACAAAAAAATCCGTTTTCGCAGAACTCGCATGCTCTTCCCGAAAATGTATATGAAGAGTAGCTCCCGGGATTTCAAAATGAATCAGCAGTGACACCAAAACCGGTTCCATTCTAATCCAACAAACAGGTGACGTCACTCACTTACAAATACTCCGTATTACGGTATCGGTATTAAGCAGCTCCACGCGCTATTCGTCGATTTTTGACGAGTTTTGAGTTGTTACTGCTCCATCAAAACTATAGATATATTTATGGCACAAACGGTTATCGGTTCTTCAATCCTTTATCTACATTTGCAAAAGCCAAAATTTGAAAAAAAACCGACCTATTTTTTTTTATCATTTATTCAAACATGGTCCAAAAAATCTTCGATATATATATATATATATATAGTTTTGAGTTGATATAGCTCCGTCAAAACTATAGATATATTTATGGTACAAACGGTTATCGGTTCTTCAATCCATTATCTACATTCGCAACAGCCAAAATTTGAAAAAAAAACTGACCTATTTTTTTTTATCATTTATTCAAACATGGTCCAAAAAACTTCGATACTAGTATGTTGTTTATGCACTTAAATACATATGAAATGTACATGTAATTGTTTCTTATTGACGTCTCTAACAACACAAGCGTGATTTTTATTTTTATCTCAACTTCACAATAATTAAGTCAAAAAACCTTTTTTTCTGAAAAAAATTGCCAGGGTTTGAAATGCCATTGCCATATATATCGAAGACAATGAGTTTTGAAGTAAATATGGTATACTATTTGGGTAAACCTAGTTGTTCTTAATACGATAAGCCATAAAAAAACAGGAGAAAACGGAGAGTTACTAAAACCTAGAGCTAAGAGCCCCTTAAACAGTAAAAAATCATATATACGTCACCATTAGTCATAGCATCCGTGGTCGCGAGCTGAGGGCGTACTCCGAATTACGAAATCCGAACTTCGTATCGTACCGTCCCTTTCACTCTCGTGTTACACACTATATGAGTGAAAGGGACGGCACGATACGAAGTTCGGAGTAGGCCCTCTGACTAGCGTAAGCGGGTATCAACATTTTCTAGCCAGACGTCATTGTTAGTGTTATCAGTCGGGCGAGTGACAACCCTAGTGTAAAAGTGTTTAAGACCTTATAAGTTTAAAAACGATCATCTATCCTTTATTGCTTGAATTGACATGTATCTTGCCATTTTCTCAGTGTTACTATCTAGAACAGGACTTTTGCGACATTATGACATAAAATTTAAATGTAAATGGTCTGTTTGGAGTAATATCGTTTCAAAAATCACAACACACCACAATCACTCCAAACAGACCATTTTCAAGCTAAAATCTAATTTATACGTTTAAATTCTACTCTACATACAATAAAATCAAAAAATGTCTATGTTACTATCTAAAACTTTAATATAATCATCGTAGCCTTTAATTACTACATTTCAATTATCAATACTTTTGTCATAATTTGAAATCAAAACATGTTAAAACTTATAAGGCCTCTTAATAGAGACCAAGCGCGGGCAAGACATTCGAAACGTCGGTCAAACCTTGAAAAAGGTAATTAAATTTGTATTGTACGCGATTAAGTCCCATTTTCCAATAATAGTGTGTCAAAATCGTGTAAGTGTAAATGAATATATTGTTTGTTTTACGGCCACCGTGGTCTGTAAAGGTACAGGTTGGAACCCAACCGCAGGCAGCAACTACACGTTCCGCCATACACGAAGTTGAACCGTAATCATAAGAACGTAAGTCCCAATTTGGAGTGAGCGGCGTAAGTGTCGCCGTGCGCTCGCGACACCTCCGCTCAGTTCAAATTGAGCATTTTTTAAATACAATTACTGTTCAATTTGGAGTGCAGTTAATGTCTGCAGTCGGCTACGAATTTATCCCTTTAGAAATAGTTGCCAGTGGACTAGGGCTTGGAGTCCTGGCTTGTAAACAGTCGATTTCATAAATATATGCAAATACAATACAATACAAATACTCTCTATTTCACGCCTCAATAAAAAAAATACAAAGTTCAGAAACATAACAGCGAGATATAAGCAAAGGTAGACCACAGGCTGTCTTATCGCTGAAGAGCGATCTGTTAAAGATAACCTTTGGGTAGCGGAGATAACGACACATATTCAGTGGGTGTTTCAAAAATAATAACTACTAGAATATATAAATAAAAGTCAAAAGATAAAAATAAAACACAATAAACTTACAGAAATAATATAATATACCACAAAGTTAAGAGACACATTCCGAATGATAAAAAAATAACAACTTTATACCCTTAACAATAAAGTAGTGTTCACTGATTTTTGATCGAACTCAGCTGTATCCCCGGAATTTCCCGAAATCTGGACCCGGGACTTTGTATGAGAAGTCCCTAAATCCCGGGATTTTAAGTATTTTACATACACACCGTCTTAGTTCAAAATACGTGAATTTAATCCTGAGTCCGTTAACACAGTGAATCCCAATATATTTCCAAGATTGACAACGCGCATGTTGTCGCCCCTGGAAACGAACGCAAGGAACGTCGTTTACATTGAATATGCCCCACCTTAAAAATTTACTTAGAGAGGGAGTGGGACTTTTTACATGAGAAATGCACAAATTTATATATTACTAGCAGCGCCCTGCGGTGTTACCCGCGGATAAAAGGTAGCCTATGTGTCCTATTCTGATGTCTAATCTACAATACTGGAAATTTTCATAGAGATCCGTTCAGTAGTTTTTGAGATTAAGCGGAACGTACATCCATCCGCACAAACTTACACGTTTATAATATTATTAGGATTGACATGATGACAACTTATCTAAAAAGCATCTCTTCGAGACAACCATTACATTTTTCATGCAAGTTATTGTTGTCCACTATATAAACGATTGTAGACCTTATTACAGTAACATAAGGTATATTTCTCCTTGCGTCGGATTATATGTATAGGTATTTAACATGACTAATATATTGTTGTTTAACCTCTAAACGCCACATTGCAATTGCAGTCGTTAACGATGGCTAGTCAAGCGGAAATTAATCTTTTATCAATAACACGTAGGTCGTTTATCATTCGACATGGCGAATGTGAAAATTGATCATTAACTAATTAATTAATGATTACTAATGATGAAACACGTTAATATTCGTCAAGAACACGACAGATTTTTCTGTTTTTATTTGACATCCGGTTCAGCATACATAAGTTACATAACTATACTTTTAAAAAAATGTAAGTAAGAACCCGAAGGGTAAAACGGCAGATTATCACCGTTCATGAGATACGGCCTAGTGACAGACGGACAGATAGACGGACGGACAGTGGAGTCTTAAATATAGGGTCCCGTTTTACCCTTTGGATACGGAATCCTAAAGTTTTTTTTTATACCACGTCGGTGACAAACAAGCGTTGCCAGAAATAAAAGGAAGACCATGAATTTTAACATTTTTAATACAAGATTAATCAATTTATCACGTGTAACCATTTTTTTTTTAATATCTGTGAATGCAGTTAATTTTTTTTTTTAATTCAAATAATGTCTTCTTTCAGTAAAATGTTCCATCTACAGTATTCAAGGTACTTTCCATCCATGTGGCATAGCCGTGGGACGCCCTGTATATTATAGATTCGTCTTGTGATGCTCTTAAGGTACTCCATGTGCTATTCATCGATTTTTGACGAGTTTTGAGTTGATACTGCTCCGTCAAAACTATAGATATATTTATGGCACAAACGGTTATCGGTTCTTCAATCCTTTATCTACATTTGCAAAAGCCAAAATTGACCTGACAAAAAAAACTGACCTCTTAATTTTTTATGATTTATTCAAACAAAAACTCTAACTTCGATACCAGTATGTTGTTTATGCACTTATATATATGAAATATACATGTAACTGTTCCTTATTGACGTCTCTAACAACGCAAGAGTGATTTTTATTTTTATCTCAACTTCACAAAAATTAAGTCAAAAAATCTTTTTGCAGCCTAAAATTGCCAAGGTTTGAAATGCCATTGCCATATATCAACATTTGCAAGAGCCAAATTTAAAAAAAACTTACTTAATTTTTCATGATTTATTGAAACATGGTCGAATAAAGCGCTATTTTCGATACTAGTATGTTGTTTATGCACTTTATATATATGAAATGTACATGTGACTGTTCCTTATTGACGTCTCTAACAACGCAAGAGAGATTTTTATTTTTAACTCATCTTCACAAAAGTTACGTACAAAAAACTGGGTTTTTTGATGTAAAATTGCCAATGTTTGACGCCATATATCTCGAAGACATTGAGTTTTTAAGTAAATACTAATTCGGTAATCCTCGTTGTTCTTAATACGATAAATCATAAAAAACACGAGACAATGGGTAATTCCGAATGTCGGGTAATTCCGAAAATAACACATCCCAGTCTAGCTAAGCGATTTTATTGCATTTAATCCTCATAATCATCAAAAAGAAATTTAAAAAAATTGTTGTGGTTTCATAGTGCAACAAAATCGCCTAGACTGGAATTTGTTATTTGGGTCAATCAACTTTTTCTTGTTGTTATTCTGTCCCGTCACACCGGACATGGGTCATCTCCCGAGCATGCTTGAAGTCCGTATTATAAAGATTTTTAAAGAAACTCGGTTGACGGTTACTGTTGTCTCCTCGCTGACGGGACAGAATTACAACAAGAAAAAGTTGATTGACCCAAATAACAAATTCCAGTCTAGCTAAGCAATTTTGTAGCACTACCAAACCACAACAATTTTTTTTTAAATTTCTTTTTGATGATCATGAGGATGAGTTGCAATAAATAAAAAAAAAAAAAAAATATTAGAGGACAATCTTACACAAATCGAACTAGCCCCACAGTAAGCTCAAGAAGGCTTGTGTTATGGGTACTAGACGACGATATATTTAATAGATATAAATACTTAAATACATAGAAAACATCCAAGACTCAGAAACAAATATTCATTCTCATCACACAAATATTTGCCCTGACCGGAATTCGAACCCAGGACCGTCAGCTTCACAGGCAGGTGCACTACCCACTAGGCTAAACCGGTCGTCGAAAAAAAAAATTAAAAAAAAAATTGCTTAGTTAGACTGGAATGTGTTATTTTCGGAATTACCCAACATTCGGAATTACCCGAAGACACAATACAGATCTAAGGTCATTGTGAGCTAGTAGCCCCTTAACCTCCTGAGGTCTAACCTTCAAAAAAATAATCTCGACCTTAATAATTTTACGTATAGTTCAAAATCAATTGTATTTTATGTAGTACCTATATGACACGGGGCCTCAGGAGGTTAAAACCAACTAGGGATAATCGTTCACGAGCATCATGACACAGCGATTTGTGCTAGCCCTACGCATACTTCGCACAAAGTATGGTATGATGACGTCACCGCACGGTAGAGCGGGCGCTGCGTTTGTATAAATAGCACTCTATTTTAGGTTTTTATGGGTTAATGATTACATATTTAGCCAACGCGTTGGTACAGACAATTGATATTTATTAATTTCCGTGATGGAAAACATCGTTCAGAATCGAACAAGGGGTTGAAAGATTAGATAGCGGTTTTTTTTTAATTAGCGCCTACATTAATTTTGCACGTTGCCAAAGCGGACCTTAGGTAGGCACGTATCCAGAGGGGGATAGTTAGGACCCCATACCGAAAACGTTTTTAGCCAGTAGTGATTACAGCGATTTTTACACAGTTCACATGGTTGTTTCAATGTTAGTCCCCCCCCCGAACCAAAAGTCTGGATACGTGCCTGACCTCAGGCTTAAGCCACAACCCAGAAAACTGGATGATGTAGATACAGACAATGAACAAACTCATTTTCTGTACATATACAAAGGACATGCCAATTTCAGTGGAATTCGAGGGCATGAATACCGAGTATTTGTTTTGTTCAGAACAAAAGGGCAATATTAGGTAAACAGTGTTTTTTTTAAGTGGCCTTATAAGTTTTAAAATGTTTTGATTTCAAATTATGACAAAAGTATTGCTAATACCAATAAAGTTATTAAAGGCTATGGTAATTTGATTAAAGTTTTAGATAGTAACATAGCCATTTTTTGATTTTGTTGTGTGTAGTAGAATTTAAGCCGAAAAAACAAGTTTTTAGCATGAGAATGGTCGATTTGGAGGGATGTTTGAAACGATATTTCTTAATGAAAAATCCAAAAAATGCATTTAAAGTTTATGACATAAGGTCGCAATAGCCCTGTTCTAGATAGTAACATTGAGAAAATGTCAAGATACGGGTCAATTCAAACGGAAAATGGCGTAAATATATGAGCGCTTTTTAATTGATAAGGACCCTTAATGTAGTTCATTTTCCGAAACGTTGTAATAACAACTGTATAACGGAGTCTCACGTAATTGAATCTTAAACTATGTTTATGGAATAATCAATATCAAGTAATTTCTGCTATGTATGTATGTAGACTATATACCTAAGTCACTACTTTATAATACATAGCCAACTACTAGAGATACGTATGAATAGGACTCACAAAACTGGTATCACCGAAATCGAAAAAAAACGGGAAAAACTGGTGTACTGCCATATGAAAAAACCTTATAAAACCGGTTTTTTTGAGTTTTAGATTTTACATTTTTATGCAATAACTATAAACCTAAGTAGAGGGTAAACATTCTGCCATATCTATTTACTAGTTTTAAGAGTAAAATTACATTGTTAGATATTTTGTTTTTTTAGTATATGTATGAACTTTTAGTTAGTTCATAGACTGATTAGAGGTACAATACAATACAATACAAATACTCTTTATTGCACACCTCACACAATAAAATAGCACACAAAAAACAAAAACACAGGGAGACAGAGGCAGAACAACAGGCGGTCTTATCGCTAAAGAGCGATCTCTTCCAGACAACCTACCAGGTAATTGCATTTCTTTTGTTTTATAATTCTGTGTAATGTATTAAACGATAGTTCATATTTATTTAAGGGACATCTCGAAGTCTGAATGGTAAAAGATAATTTTTTTCTAAAAAAAAATCTTAAAACAGGAAACCCGATTTTGCTGTAGTGTAAAAACCGTAAAACCGGTTATCTGAATTTCGTGCTCCTATGTATGAATATTAAGTTATAAATATGTATAATATGAACAGTAATTACACGGTACAACATCTAAGTTTACAAACAAGAATTAGGTACATTAAAAAACATATTTAATATTAACACCCCTTCAGTGTTTACGATGACATCTTTCGTATGTATAAATACGCAATAGATACATATTTTAGATAGATATGTATCAAAGGGTATAAATTCAAACCTAAAACTACACAATATGGACAGCACTGACACAATGCGTGCTTGACAAATAGGCGCATAATTACCGCGCAATCCGAAAGCCATGTTATTTTTAAGGTTACTACCAAAAAGTTAAATAAGGTACCCTTATGGTTCATTGTCTGTCACATAGCTAAATATCTCAAGAACTAATTATGCAATTGATTTGAAATTTAGAAATTAATAAACAAGGGCATTTAACATGTTTTTATGCTGATTATTTTTTATAAATAATGCAGAGGTTAACTCATTTCCGAAATTAGATGCGTTGTAAAAGAAAAAGATGATAAAATCTTAAACCGGTATTTATTTACTAACATCGACTTTTAATTAATAAAAATCCTACCACGTTTGCCGAATTCAGCTTTATTTTTATCAAGTTACCAAAGTAATCAATAGATCTAAGTAATAATAGTAGATCGCAAAAGGATAAAAAGCAAAAAAACGAAAGTTCAACTTGCAACGTACAAATTAAATTCGAAATATCGATATCGATAACTTGCAAGCATGGTCACATCACTAGTGCTGATACGGCGGACAGCGCCAGGCAAGTCGCTCTCAATAATTACTCTTTAATGCCATAATGCCCTCCCTTCCCTTACTTTGGGGTTAAAACATTAATAAACCAAATCAAATCAATAGAAATAACATTCGTCATTTTTTTTAAATTTGCAATGGCCAACAGTCTCGACAATGGAACGATGCCATTTTTTAAATCATAGATTAAATTACGAAACAATAACGAATAACTGGCTGGTTTATAGTTTCTAGGTCAAATGCCGTTTGTAATAAAATCAATAATTATTAATCAGTTACCGGACGCAGACGTGGCGAAACGATACTAATCTAAAGGTTTCAAAAATAAAACTGCTAATGACTTACCTTGAATGAAGGTTTATCCATGTTTAATGAAATCCAGACAAAGGAGACACGTAACACAATCACATCACAATATCGGAGAAAGTATTTACTAATTAGTCACTTCCATTATAAATTCACACAGGTTAGATATGCACTAATTTTAAACAGTTCAACGGTTTTCTACACTATTAATAGCACATCACAACACAACACGAAATATCGAATTCACACGGCTAGATCGATATTTTCAGATAATTTAAAATCGACGATAACAAATAACAATACTAAACGCTTAGCATAATGTCACCAGTCATTAAAAAAAACTACGCTATGGCGTAATCAATGCGCGTACTTTTATTTTATAACTCGTGTTTATATAACAATTGGTTGTTTGTAAATTCAAATTATGATTATTGGAGACAATAAAAACAATATGGCGTAGGTTTAACAAAAATATCCGAAATACGCGCGCTTCGCTTCCGCAGCGGCGAGGAGGCGGCCATTTTCGAACGCGCTCTGGCCGTATCTGTCCACAATTGCTCCGTATTTTCTTGCCCGCTCGCACGATCCAGGGCTGCCAATGGGGTTTTCGGAAACAAAGAAGATTTGGATTTTTTTATTATTGTACATTTGAATTGATGAGTTTGAGATTAATTTGTATTATGAAAAGATATGATATGCGTATGTAGTTCCAGTCACCTGGTATTTATTGAAACAATTTCTTTAACTCTTACACTAGACAATTTTGGAGAAATCTAGTAATTAAATTTTTTTTTTTTTCATATACTTATTCTATTGATTCTCGTACACGAACAATAATCATCAATTGTATGATAATCATTGTCAGTTTTAAGGTACGTGAAGAAGTTACTCAACGGCAAATAGGAAAATCAGTACATATTTTTATCATTTTCCTCTTTACTTGCTTCGCACAAAAAAACTGAATATAATAATAACATAATAGGCAAAAAAACTTGTCATAGGTATATTTTTTGCTATATTTATTCGTAGTATACCCGACACTCAATGGATTTCAAAGTACAGCATAAAATCCGAGCCCTCAAAACGTCCCATACTAATTGAGTGACGTAATATACAATGCGCCCGTACTACCAGGAATTTGATGTTTTGATCGTTAATATTGCGTTTAGGTATATTGTTGTTATATACATTTTTATTTATTAAAACACATAAATCCTGATGGTGATTTTTAATATACTTTAAATAAAATAAACTACATCATTTTTGAAACATTCAAGCGTCATATCTTTTGAAGAATTTGAGCATATATATTAATGTACTGTTTCTTATCATAATTTGATTGTTTTACTATTCATGTAGTGACATCTTATTACTATTCATTCCGCATGCATATTCTCTATTCTCTACATTTTCGTCAATTTGAGTAGAATTAAATTGTTTACAATATATCATTCTTAAATGTCTAAAGTCGCTATCATATTAGTAGCCTATTGAGTGTCCCACAGCTGGGCAAAGGCCTTAAAAATGATAATATGTTCCTATTGGTTTCTCCGTATTTCCAATTGTTGACAAATAAATGCGTACTTAATTTAAAATACACAAAATACAAATATTATTCGTTTTAGGTTAGTTTTAGTTTTATTTTAATTTGTTTGTTTATTTGTAATTACTATTATGTAAAGCGTTCTAAATACAAATATTATTTATACATTACAATAACCCATTCAAATCTAACTATTATAAATCAAGATCATTCAAATAATCAATTTTTCAGCAATCATCAAAGTCAACAATATTAATTTTAACCCGCACTGAACAGAACGTGTCGGCCCTGCGCCGACCCACACAGGCACACGTACATGTATACATTTTTTACGTAAATATAAATGATTGGCACAGTAAACGGGCGGACGTGAGATTCTTTCAAAAACCGTCCAAATTACAAACTTTACGCATGGTTATTGATGTCATTTGATGTTTTGCTAGTGTTTTATTGTTTTTCTAATTATTTTGTCATTATCGTGAGTCTTATTATTGTTAGCTAACGAGGTTTAATCGATAATTTGATTAAATAGTCTTGGGATTAGGTGCAAAGTGAAAATTATTGCAAAAAAAATATTATGCCTTCTTGAACTGTAAATTAATATTTTGACATGAAAAATGTATTACTTATTATAGTCAGACTTTCTTAAATTGTAAATTAATATTTTGACATGTAAAAGTGCCCTTGTGGCCTATTTGCAGAATAAATGTTTGATTTTGATGAGTTTTTGATTTTGAGTGGATTTCCAGCTCTTCGGGTACAACCGAGGAAATAAATGGAGGATGATGAATTTAATTCAATACATCTTTGTGGTTACTCGACGTTTCGGATGCGTCACAACATCCTTAGTTGCGCTCAAACTCAATAACAATAATGCGTGATAATCGTGCAAGTTTAAATCAATATATTTTTCATAATTCTATAACGCACTGAATGATGTAAATCTATCTTGGTGACATCATTTTGGTCATTTCAACTTTAAATAATAAAATGAAACAATAAAAATGTACTTTAAAAGTAACAAGTATACATCGACTCCTCGATCCAATAAAGGTTGGTAAAGCGCATGTGAAACCATACGTCTATAGACGCATGCAACCAGAGGAGTTAGATGCGTGCATAGACTATAGTCTCAGCTTACCAATGAATTGTTTGTCACCATCAGAAACTGTTACCTACGTACAGTGAGCGTCATAAAACATACACAAAGTTTCGACCTCTCTATGCATTGAAGTGTTGGAATGTTTGTTGCTGATTGTACTTGTTCGTATTTTGTAAGCACAGCTATCTTCAATCTATCTGACATATCTGTTTGATAAGCTTTGAGAGATCGGTTATACAACATATTAAAGTGATACTAACGATAAAACTGATATAACATGCATATACACAATAATATATGTATGTTTTTCTCCATATTGCTTTGGTGTACTACAATCTACTACAAATTAATAACAGCTGAATAAATTTCATTCAACACCTTTTTAACATAAAAATTTTCTATTATAAGTCATTTAACTTCATCATTACGTATGAATTATACTTCCAAATTAGATTTGATGTATTTCGAGATCGGTGCGGGGTTTCTAGGTTTCTATAGTCCGTACGAAACTCTAAGGCCAAATTCTGTCAAACGTCGCAAGCAGAAAACGACTAAGATTCCTAAAATATAAGATATATTCTTGCTTGCGTTCATTAGACAGAATTTGGATTTACAGTTTGATAATGGCTTACAATACAATACAGTACAAATACTCTTTATTGCGCACCTCAGAAAAAAAGAACATCGTACAGTACATTAGCTTACCATCAAGCGGGCCGCATGCTTATTTGTCACCAAAGTTGTTTTATAAGGTAGATACATATCCTACCGAGACCCATGATCCTATAGACAGAACAAAATAAGCCATTGGAATGTAAGTCAAATTTGAATTAAAAGCCATTCATTTATTTTGTTTTCAATTTTAGAATAAATAAAAATGAAAAATAAAACTATTAATTTTAATTTATTATAAATTAGGTTCTCCTTCAGTTAGTATAATTCAGGTCTAGTTAATAAGTTAAAATTATCTTATTTTATCCTTGTTTATCCTATCACTACATAGTATAAACAAAGTCGCTTTCTCTGTCCCTGTGTCCCTATATCCCTATGTATGCTTAAATCTTTAAAACTACGCAACGGATTTTGATACGGTTTTTTTTAATAGATAGAGTGACTCAAGGGGAAGGTTCATATGTATAATACATGCATCAGCATTGCACCCGTGCGAAGCCGGGGCGAGTCGCTAGTAAATTATAAGCAGGAACAAGTTTAGGTAGACATTTCAAATAATACTCATCTACCTTAATCCAGATTACATGGTTCAAATATCGTAAAATAAAATTGTATGCGGGCTTAGGATGATAAAGCTAGGTATTTGCTTGTTTTAAAATAACTGTTATGTGTACTATAATGCGTAGGTATATTTGCATGGCACTGTACATGTGACTAAGCTTTATGTCAGCGCCCCACGTATACTGCGCCACTGTTTCGGTATTTTAGTTAATTTATTTTTAGCTTACTCGGTTTGAATTTCCGCAAAAAACCGAAATGACTGCTAACGATTTCTAATGTTTCATTTAAGTGCCAACCCTAGAATGTCAAGTAAGTTTTTAAAGTTGCCAGTACTGACTGTCCAAATCCGAAATTGTGAGTATTGTGACTGGCCAGTATGTAAGCGATATTTAAAAATAACGCGTTGGTTTACTTTAAAGTTTGGATTCAGAACGCAGAGAACAGTCTGATACAATGCTTTTTTTGTATTTGTGTCGATAACCTACAAATTTAATTAATGCATTTATTCAAATAGTCTTTCAAAATATTTTGTTTAAAATACCGTTAAAAGTAGTTTATCGGTATGTACTTTGATATTGTTTGTCAGTTTGAATAAAGGACTAAACACAACTGTCTTTGGACAGTTGCGGTTTACCGCAAACCGAAAACGAAGGTGTTTCGTTTATCTCCCTCTTTGTCGCACCAACCAATGCGAGCGACAGAGAGGGACATACTTCATTCTCAGTTCGCGGTAAGCCCTCTTGTACTGAAGAAACGAGTTTATTAGTAGGCTTGGTATTTTTTTTACAATTTATGACACTAGTACAAAATCTGTCCAATAATTAGCTTTAAACCGGTTAAAACGTATATAAATACGTATCTGGGTTCCGTATATATTAAGCATTCATTTTTCTAAAACAGTCGTCATCGGCCGGCGAAAAGAATAAACAATAGATTTTTTTTTGTTATGATCCCTGGGGTCCCAGGGCCCGGTAGACATTTACGGGTATGCGCATGTGACATCCAAGTCGCTACGTACATGTCTAAAAGCATATATGTAGATGAAAAACACCAAAACTAACATGGAAACAATAAGTATTTACTAATACACTATGTTGGTGGCAAACAAGCGTACGGCCCGCCTTATGGTAAGCGGTCACCGCAGTCTCTGGACGCCTGCAACTCCAGGGGTGTCACAGATGGGCTTTCAAATTTTCCTAGTTGTGACATTATTGGGTAGATATTAAATATTACAGTGGGGACCCTATTAATAAGACTCCGCTGTCCGTCGGTCTCTCTGTCTGTCCGTATATCACCAGGCTGTATCTAATGAACCGTGATAGTTAGACAGTTGAAATTTTCACAGATGATGTATTTCTGTTGCCGCTATAACAATAAATACTAAAAAACTAAATAAAATAATTATGGGAGCTCATACAACGAATGTGATTTTTTTGCCGTTATAGATAATGGTACGGAAGCCCACATGCGCGAGTCCGACTCGCACTTGGCCGGTTTTTCTATATTATCAATAAAAAGATAAAAGTACTTGGAAAACATCAAATTTCTACGTATACACCTATACATGCTATTTCAAAGATTTTTTTAATAAATAAAAATGAATTAGTAATAGGTTACCGTTTTACCCTTTGGGTACGGAACGGAACCCTAAAAAGAACGCAATATGACCGTAAAAAATTATGACGTCATCAGTTTCCGTACAAACTTCATATCAATACGGTCTAAAATTGTATCATTGTAATAGAAACTCTATTAAATTAGCTTTAAAGTCGAGTATCCAACGGAATAAGAGCAGGCCTACTCCGAACTTCGTATCGTGCCGTCCTTTTCACTCTCGTGTTATACACTATATGAGTGAAAGTGACGGCACGATACCAAGTTCGGATTTCGATGTTCGAAGTAGGCTCAGTGTTAAACATAAGAAAGTAATTTTAAAAATAAATCACAGAACCAAATCCACAACGCAGGTTTTGTCCAAATATATGTACATTACGCAACCGCAACACACTTCGTCCAAAAATCCATACAATTTATTTATTTATTTAAAAAAAGTACACTTTACAGACATCACACAATTAATGATACAGTTAAGTTTGCACAAAATCAGTAGTTTATAGACCAGCATGACATCCAAAGCAAGTCCACACAGCATGGTCAATAAGTAAGCGCATAATTGACCAAGTGCACATACAGCACTAGTGTCCAGTCGACCAACACAGAGCAGGGTTAATTACATGGTTAAATCTAATCAAGTTCAGCATTCAATAACACAGTTACTCTACTCTATTTCAGCCAAATCGAGCCAATGATGCATCAACATGAACATTACTAGTAGCAAAAGTTTAATTAAAGGAGATAAATATACATTCTTAGGTACTAACTGAAAGATAAACGATAAAATTTACTTAAGAGCGCTTTAATAAAATGTAACAGGTCCAGTAGCGCCACTCGTAAATAATTGTAATTATTTAAATTTAATGATATATAACTAAAAAAGAGGGCGGCTACGTATTGTAGTTGGTATTTAAGTATTTTTTGAATCCATCAAATTAATTTTTACGTTGCTAGATTGGTCTCTCTATGAGCTCAAAAATAAAACGGCCGTTTTAACTTTGGACGCATAGATTGACGAATCCAGCAACGTAATAACTAGTTTGATGGATTCAAAACGTCCTTAAATACAAAATACAGTACATAGCGGCCTCCTTTTTTAAATATCTATCGTTAAATTTAGACAATCACAATTATTTACGAGTGGCGCTAGTGGACCTGTTACATTTTATTAAAGCGCTCTTAATGTTAAACTGTTAAACACGGTCATCGTACTGCACGGTACCCTAACACTGCATCGGCTGTTCTAAATTTGAATTGTCTTGATGTGACGTCACCAATCGATGCAGCGATTACAGTATGGGTAATATAC
The DNA here is from genome assembly GCA_963556455.1 of Epiblema foenella. Taxonomy (NCBI): domain Eukaryota; kingdom Metazoa; phylum Arthropoda; class Insecta; order Lepidoptera; family Tortricidae; genus Epiblema; species Epiblema foenella. The sequence continues at coordinate 2,013,364 of OY747119.1, read as the reverse complement.
CTATCCCCTTTTCATATCATACACGACTAACCCAGTTTCTACTTTATTGTAAACACGTATGGTCTGTTATTGTGTGTCGTGTGAAAGGTGTGGGTATATATTTAGATGTGTGTTTACTTGAGTTGCAGGTAATGGAGAATATGCAGGCGGAATGAATAATAATAACTATGATAATGAAGTCCGATTATCTTTTCATGATTTATTGTATTCAAAAATTACATTTTATAAAAACTAAAACTTGAAACAAACATAAAAAACACAATTACGACCTTCATTTTATTTTAAAAACTTATTGTTTATGAAGTTTCTAACGGTATACTACATACACTCCTAGTAGTCCAACTTAGTCAGAAAGTAGCACTTATCTAACAAAGGATTTGTCGATTTGCTCTCGAACTTCTCAATATTTTAACATTTATTTATTTTATAAAGACAAAGTATACTATATATTATTAAATAAACACAAGATACATACTTACAACTACAACAAAGAAACAAATAAAACCAATTACAAAAAAAACACTCCATCTAAAAGTTCTGCCCGCGGCATGGACCTCAAAACGCTGGCGGCGTTACCCCTCTGAAAATTAAAATATAAAGTTAAATACTACATCACTAACCTAATTAAACTAACTAAACCTATAACTAAACTATAAAAAGGAGATGCCCCCCAAGTCCCCATCACTAGCTATAGTGTCCAGAAGGCTGGCAGCGTTTCCTATAATAATATGTCACTATGAATAGTGAACCATCAAATTATGACAAAAGAACTGTAAATAAATAAATATGCTCAAAATATTAAAAAGTCGATGCGCCGAATGAGTTTGACCGAATACGAACATTCGACCGAATATTAGGTCCAACTGTTGCCGAACCGAATATTCGGCCGAATTATTCGTTTCAACGTAATTCCTTCATCTATTCAGGGCCAAGTATTCAGGGTCTTTAACCAATTTGAGGCCCTGGGCACGTTAGGGTAAAGGGGCCCCTATGCCCTTGACAGATCACTATTTTGTTAGAATAGACAAAGAAAGTAGCTAAACAAGATTCTAACATTTATTTTTATTGACCGAGAGACGAAGGTCTCTGCTTCAGCTTCGACAAAAATACTTTCTATGTCCCATTTTCCGGATTTCCGGTTGTTCTCCTGGACGTGTCGTATGATATCATCCACAAAAGTAACACTTAGTATTCACAGGTCAATGTTATGATTTTGTCAAAAATTTGTGTAGGTCATTATCGTTTGATTTTTTGAACTAAATATTTTTTCGATAATAAATATTGGTTATCGTTTGGTGATCTGGCAGAAACTAGGGGGCACTATCGATCGCGGGGCCCTGGGCACTTGCCCAGAGAACCCAATGGGAAAGATAGCCCTGCATCTATTGTTGTAAAACAGACTAATCATCATCCTGTTGTGGATTTGTTTTTATTATCAGTGACTTAGAGACCGTATAACCCGCGTAGCGCAACCACAAAGAGTGACAATTGACATTTCGGAGACCCCACGCTACACTAGCGCCTCTAGCGGCGAATTCATACGCGATAGCCCTCATTGTTTGTTCCATATACACTTCTTGTAAAATCACGTTGTATGGGAGCCCCCTTAAATATTTATTTCATACTGTTTTTTAGTATGTATTGTTATAACAGCAACAGAAATACATCACCATCTAAGGCCGGCAACGCACTTGCGACTCTGGTGTTGCAGGTGTTTATGGGCGACGGTAATTGCTTACTATCAGGCGATCCGTCTGCTCGTTTGCCCACTATAACATAAAAAAAACATTTGTGAAAATTTCAAATGTCTAACTGTCACGGTTCATGAGATACAGCCTGGACGGACGGACGGACAGCTAAGTCTTAGTAATAGGGTCGCGTTTTACTATTTGGGTGCGGAACCCTAAAAAAAAAATTATGAATTCGAATACTTACCTAAAAAAAAGTTTAAGTAGATAGATAAAGTAGTAATTTTTGTCTTACTACTAGATTATTTTTACTTTCAAGCTCTTTTCTAATACGCACGCGTCCAAAAAACAAACGAAAAATGAATATTCTAAATTACTACCTAATTTCTAATTACTTCATAATTAAATATCAAATTTCTTTACATCGCTTCCACGCCGAAAGTTGTCTAAAAGAAATCGCTTTCGCTAAACTAATGCCTACGCCAAGTCTGGAAATTAGTTACCAGACCCGTGTATCTCTTTTTTTTATACCACGTCGGTGGCAAACAAGCGTACGGCCCGTCTGATGGTAGCGTTCATCGTAGCCTATGGACGCTTGTATTCGACACGTGTATATCTTTTCAAGCTTTTATTATATTAAATACATAACAATAAAATATTAATTAAACGCAATACCACCTAGTGTGCACCGACGCTACGCACACACTGAAGACGTGTTCGTTTTTCAAATAATCCAAACTTAGCGTTCGGAGGTAACTGAGACTTATTCGATTGTGATAAGGTTGAGATTAGATTGGGATCTATTTTTATTATTAGGTGCCTGTACAGTACGTGTACTTATTGAGATTATGGAAGTAAATATTATTATTATTACATTATGTGTTTCTTAACTGTTTTTGTGTAAAACCGATGTTATAATGAATGTTCGTTTAATGTACATTTTTAGATGTGTAGGTTTTTCTGTATCTAATGTTAATTCTAATCCTAAATATAAATAAATAAATATTAGAGGACAATCTTGCACAAATCGAACTAGCCCCACAGTAAGCTCAAGAAGGCTTGTGTTATGGGTACTAGACGACGATATATTTAATAGATATAAATACTTAAATACATAGAAAACATCCAAGACTCAGAAACAAATATTCATGCTCATCACACAAATATTTGCCCTGACCGGGATTCGAACCCAGGACCGTCAGCTTCACAGGCAGGTGCACCCACTAGGCTAAACCGGTCGTCAAGTAATACTAAATCCTATAGTAATACTAAATGTAATTAAGAATACTAATCCTACTATAATAAGTATTGTCTTTGTTACTCAATCTCGCAAAAGCGGCTGAACGGATTATGATGAAACTTGGTATATAACGAGTTATAGCCTGGATTATACAGTATGTAACAAAACCAGTGAGGATTTTTTTAAGGACATATTCGGTTCGATTAGGAAACATTAGAAGAAATTTTTTTATGACGCAATAAATTTTTGGCCTTTGTATGGACAGTTGGGTAACTTGCACGACCTACCCCAAAGAAAAAAAAATTTTTTTCGCGTCAAAAAAATTTTTTTCGCGTCAAAAAAATTTTCTTCTACTTTTTCCTAATCAGAACACGATACCGCATATGTCCTTAAACGGATCCTCACTAGTTTTGTTACACCCTATTATACTTTTTATCCGGAAAATATCTCGAAGGGTCGAAAATGCTTTGGGGTTGAAAACTTAAAAAAGATCGATCATTTAATAAATTCTTTTATCCCAATCAAATTGAAACCAAAACTCGTACTTGTAGATGATTTCCCTAAAATTAAAAAAAAAACTACTATTTAATTCAGTAGTTAATATAAATAGTAGTCTCCAAGTGTGTACGCGACCTAAACAGCAATTTCAGCCAAATGGATACGACGGGGGCCGGCACACACGGGGGGGAATGCGGGCCGGCTATCTTTAATTTTAATATTATTTTTTATATTGACGAAATTTACAAATCTTATGTATTTTTTAAATTTTGTATTCAAGCCTTGGTTACGCTATATAGAGTGAAATAAAATGGTTTTTATATCAAATGCGAAAAAGTTAGTATTGCAATGCATAGTAGTTTTACAGTAACTATAAACCTAGAGTAAAGGATAAGTATTCTGCGTTTAAAGTAAAATAACATTGTTAGACACTTTGTTCTCTTATATTTTAGTATATGTATGAACTTTTAGTTAGTTCAAACACTGCTTAGAGGTAATTACATTTCTTTTGTTTTATAATTCTGTTTTTTTACACCACGTCGGTTGCAAACAAGCGTACGGCGGCGGTAAGCTGTCACCGTAGCCTATGGACGCTTGCAACTCCTGGGGTGTCACATGCACATGTTTATGTATTAAACGATTGTTCATATTCATTTAAGGGACATCGGGAAGTCTGAATAGTAAAGAATAAATTCCTAAAACACAAGATTTAATCAGCTTAATTCACAAAATATACACAAAATCGAAATCACCGTAAAAACCGGAATTCCGGTTCATCTGTATGTAGTGTAAAAACCGAAAACCCGGTTATCAGAAAATCTGGCGGTTTTGTGACTCCTACTTACCGATGATTACGTTGATATCAATCATCAATCAATCAATCAAATAATTTATTTGTTAAACACAGGTACAAAGGTGTAATTGGTATTAAAAATATTGTCCAACTGTGTTTTGTCATAAGACATACAAACATTTAAATATAAATTCAGAAAATTGTTATACAAACCTAAAACACACAAGTAAATAAAATGTCAATAATATTATAAAATTAAATGAATAGATGTCAAGTAGTGTCTACAAATAAAATTCATAACATGTGTCATTTCAGTAAATAAAATTGAATGATACCATCAAAATACGGTCAGTGGATTTAATTTTCAATTTGTATAAAAATATAAATAAAACCATCTCAACATTGCCGTAATTAGATAAACAACAAAATCTCAAAAGAAATCAATGCTAAATCCACTAATGCGAAACAAAGGCGTTAGCGTTAAATATCCCCCCGTGTGGTCCCCGTGACCCGCTCGCTCCAAATGAATGTGCGCGGCCCGTACTACACGGGCTGGTTTTGCATAATTGTGTTATTTTACTTTTAACTTGATATTTAGATACAGAAAATTTTATCTCACTAGCGCAGGTTAACCACAATTGTACAACACATACGAACACATACACATGGCTGAGATACGCGTCATACTCGTGATCGGGTGCTGTTTGTGGAGTCCGGTCTGTTCATGCTTGCTAGGACATAGTGACTACGTTAATACTAGTGTCTTTTTATAGGGGATTGACGAGTGACATCACCCAGTTGTGGATTCGTTTTTATAATCAGTGACTTAGAGACCGTATACATCTGTAACAATATTAAATTAATCTTAATTTTGACCATGTACATCTCTGGGATATACAACAAAAAACGAGTAAAAAACAAACAACACAATAATATAAAGCATCTCTGGGATATTATATTAATTTCATTATACTCTTTGTTTAATCTTGAGACCTTATAAATCTCTAACTTTACTGGTGTTGTAATATTTGTAAAAGATAACTTTGCAAGTTTATCTTCACTGTATGACATTAATCTTGTTATATTTGTAAACTCGAAATTATTATTTTTTCTTGAACTGTAAATTAATATTTTGACATGAAAAATGTATTATTATAGTCAGACTTTTTTAAATTTTAAATTAATATTTTGACTTGTAAATGTGCCCTTGTGGCCTATTTGCAGAATAAATGTTTGATTTTGATTTTGACAATGAGAATTCATAGCTCCTACGCTGACCCACACATAGACATGTATATCCAACCGTAAGAAGAGGATCCTATAGAAGGAGGGGAAGGGGATTAGCGAATAACCAAAAGGGACAGACTTATGATAGCCTGACTAAATTGAGATGTATAAGAAGACTAATACATCCATAGCACGATTCTGACATCTCATAATTAGTCGTGCTGTTACATTGGCGCGAAACTTGAACTAAGTCTATTATTCGATGACGTTTGACTCTAACTTTCACACCTCCTGTGAGAAAATAAAGAAAAACGAAGGCAGACTAGAAACAAAGGGGCTGCTACCGCGAACCGAAAACGAGCGAAGGTCGAATATCTCCCTCTCTGTCTCATGAATGAGCAAGTGCGACAGAGAGGGATATGTTCGAACTTCGATCGTATTAGTAGAGATGAACACTCCCTTTCCTCGTAGTGTGTTGTGGATGATGGACTAGCAACATATCACTGCAATATCACTATTTTTTCATCTTTAAACCTACAATCCTACACCAGTTGGCGCCACTGTCTAGTAAGGTCCAGCTGTAAAAAAATATTATTGGTTATTTTATTATAGGCATGAGAACGAAGTTTGCATTTAAATCATGTTTAAAACCTTAAAATCGTACCGTAATAATATCGAACATCCCGCATTGAAGCGCAGTCCCGTTTTGTTCGAAAAAAAAGGAAATAAGTTTCCGAAAGACAAAACTGTCTCAAAGCACTGACAGTCATTGACCCGTAACTCATATTTGCCATAATCAAGCTCAGGTATTGAAAAATAGTCACCATATTGTTCCAATTAGATATTAACCCGCATAGCGCAACCACAAAGAGTGACATTTGACATTTCGGAGACCTCACGCTACACTAGCGTCTTTAGTGGCGAATTCAGACCATGTACATCTCTGGGATATTATATTAATTTCATTATACTCCTTGTTTAATCTTGAGACCTTATACATCTCTAACTTTACTGATGTTGTAATATTTGTAATAGATAATTTTGCAAGTTTATCTTCACTGTATTGACATTAATTTTGTTATACTTAATTGTAAACTCGAAATTATTATTCCTTCTTGAACTGTAAATTAATATTTTGACATGTAAAAATGCCCTAGTGGCCTATTTGCAGAATAAATGTTTGTATTTGTATTTGTAATCAAGCTCAGGTATTGAAAAATAGGCACCATATTGTTCCAATTAGATATTAACCCGCGTAGCGCAACCACAAAGTGACATTTGACATTTCGGAGACTATACACTAGCGCCTCTAGCGGCGAATTCATACGCGATAGCCCATTGAATTTCATGTACTCTGCCTACACCTTTTCGGAATACAGGTATGTTAATATGAACAATAAACTATGTATGTATGTATGTATGTGGGTTAATCAACTTCTTCTTGTTGTTATTCTGTCCCGTCAGCGAGGAGACAACAGTAACCGAGTTTCTTAGAAATGTGTTTATAATATGTATCTTCCAGTCATGCTCAAGAGATGACCCATGTCCAAATGGATTTATGCTCATCGCTGAAACTCATGTTTGGAAGATTTAAACCCTATAAAATCACAGTTTTGAAGAGTGACTCAGGAGACGTAACCATGGTAACGGGCAACAAAGAATAGTTGATCCACCCATGTATGTAAGCACTTTATTGTACACAATAACAGGTTAAAACAATATACATGTCACATAAGATTAGAGTACAGAGGCGAACTTATCCCTAACTATTAACTATTAGGTATTAAGCTGTCAAACACCGTTACGTTTACCCTAATACACTATTAATAGCCAGGTAAGGTTTTTGGACAAACAACTCCGCGTAGTCGGTTAGGGGGTATAAACGGAGAATGAAATATATTCCAGTAAAAAGAGAACAGAGGGAAGCCGTGGAGTCGCTTCGGTCGAACAACGATAATATTAAAAATGTGATAATCCATATTGAAAGGGACCTTATGGCGGCCGGCACTTACGCCTTTATTGCCGCTATTTCAATACAATAGTGAATAGGTGTAACGTAAGCGCCTGCCGCCATAAGGTCCCTTTCGATGTGGATTATCACAAATGTGAATTGTGTGAATGGGAGCCATTTCAATATTAATCACATAGTTCTGACAGAAAAATATCTTAAGCCTGGCGACAGGGTCATACGCGGGTTTAGGTTCGCGTCTTTTCTGTGGACATATCAAAAGTTAAGGGCTACAAAGCTTAATTTTGGATTGGACCAGTAACCAGCATAAACAGTGTCTCCGTTTCTATAAATCCCTGTAATAAAAACATAGCTAACATGCACATAAGCCGTTAATTATTTACCACAGGAGGGACGACTTTTGTTTTTTCAACTAAGTATGACCCGACAAGCCCCTTTTTTCCTTAAATAAAAAAATATATATCTTAAAGTGAAAGTTTCATTTCTCTTACATAATTTTACTAGGTACCGTAATATGGAACAAAAACAAAACAAGAACTTACTAACTACCTAAACTAAAAGCCTAAACTGTATAGGCATGGGTCGCCCAAGTCGCTGCCACTGGGCAGAGTTCCCATAAGCCTGGGAATTACATTTTTGCTACATATTTCTTGAAATGTTTCTATTTCCGTTATTTCAATTTCAACGATAAATTTAATAAGATATTAGTATTTGCTGATAATAAAACTGTAACATGTAAAATGTCCATAAAACTTGAAATGATGAAATATTTTATAAATTGACCATCACCAGTGAATATTAGTTCTGAGTTTGGATGTTTTCTTTGTAATTAAGTAAGTCGTTGAAATACCCATAATCTTCTACTGGCTACTCCGGAATTCGAAATTCGAACTTCGAATCGTGCCGTCCCTTTTACTCATATATCTCAGATTTATTGTAGAAAACCACATGAAATTCTAAAACTTAGTTAATAATAAAATTCGTATCCATACCTTTCTTTGTTCCACCCATCCTTTCCCTCCAAAAGCTTCGGCGACAAAAGTTTTAATTATATCTCGCGCTCGCTCCATCCCCCCACTTAGCCGTAGGCCATCTCCCTCGCACGCCAGACCGCTCCTAGATTTTGTATTCGGAGTTTTTATAAGATTGTGTTATTGGGGGATAGCGAATGATTTTAACCGACCGGTATAAAGGAGGTTAATGTTTAGTAATAGTAATTTGTTTGTATATAAAGCCTGACCAGATATATATGAGCGTTGTCAAGAGGGCGCTATCATTCTGATTTATATGTCAACAGACTAAATGACATTTTGACTTTATACATGTCAGCTCTGATGTCAATTTTGACGACCGCTTTAGCCTAGTTGGTAGTGACCCTGCCTACGAAGCTGGAGGTCCCGGGTTCGAATCCCGGTCAGAGCATTTATTTGTCTGATGAACACGATTTGTTCCTGAGTCTTGGATGTATTCTATGTATTTAAGTATATATTAATCTATATAAGTATGTATATCGTCACTTGGTACCCATTGTACAAGCTTTACTTAGTTTGGGACTAGGTCGATTTGTGTAAGATTGTCCACAAATATTTATATTTATCTATTTATATTTTGAAATGTTTTGCAGGGAAAGAGTTTCCTTTCACAAGCGTAATTTTTCAGATTATTAAATACATTATTAATAAGGTTTCGCTCTTGACTATGAATGGTTTTGGGCATCTTTTATAAATTATCATTTAACTAGCGACCCGCCCCGGCTTCGCACGGGTGCAATGCTGATGCATGTATTATACATATAAACCTTCCCCTTGAGTCACTCTATCTATTAAAAAAAACCGCGTCAAAATCCGTTGTGTAGTTTTAAAGATTTAAGCATACATAGGGGTATAGGGACAGAGAAAGCGACTTTGTTTTATACTATGTAATGATTTTCAACACTACTATTATTGAAATAAACCGTCAAGTTGTGACACTGACAAGTGACAACCTATCATTATAATTATTGCGTCTTAGAGTATAAATATGTCTAAAGAGATCCTATACAATTATTGCCACTCTTAGAGTATAAATATTTGTAAAGAGATCCTATTCGCGGGCCACCAAGAGTGACGGAAAAGGTCTTATGCAGATAAATTGAGAATTATTTTAAAATGGCTGCCGGTTTACCGTAAGTCACTTCCTTAACTTGGGCGGGTAATCGCTTGTGTGACGTATTTGGGCACAACTGTCATATAAAATAAGTTGTGCTCGACAAAAAAAAGTAAAACTGTGACAGGGACAACACATCAAATGTAAATTAAAAGTTGGAACGCTGGTGGCCTATAGCGGCGAGCGGCACCCGCGTACCGCGTGCGGTACGACGTTAAGCAACGTCGGCCCAGGTCAGTTATTGGATGGGGGACCGCTTTGTGTGGTTATTAACTGAGCGCTCCCGTGCTTTGGAAGGCACGTTAAGCCGTTGATCCCGGCTGCTGTCTATGATAGCAGTCGTTAAGCCAAGTTAGAGGCCTTCGGGCGGCTTGAGAACTTCTAACAGTCAAGTTGCCCACTTGGACCCCGGGCAGCCAACTATATTTAGGACTTTAGGATGCAACTGTACTGGAATAATGCTAGGACGAGGAGGCGCAAAAAAAAATTTTCTCTCTCTAGTGAGGTGAAAGTTTGTGGTATACACGGCTGCAGTTATTTTACGTCTCGTGTGTTGCAACACTCGCTACGCTCAGGATTCTATTTTTGAACCACTCGCTCCACTCGGGATTCTGTTTTCAAACCACTCGTTTCGCTCGCGGTTCAACCATAGAATCCATTTGCTAGCTCGTGTTTCAATTCCACACTCGCAGTTAAAATACAGCTTTGCACCCTTGTATAACAAATAACTATTACAATACTCACCAGGGTTCGAAATTATCAAGATAATTATGGTCTTTGATAATTATCCCTCTTATGGTTAGGGTAGTATACGTTATTTTATTAGTTAAATTTATTTTCCGATGTATGATATGACCTGTAAAATGTATTTTTACCAATAAAGACTGTACTCTGTACTAATATATAAAAGATATGGTGTTTTAGGCTGCAAAATAAATAGTTGCTATACAATATTTTACTAGTTTTTTATTAACCATTAAAATTTAATCAATTAATCATTACAAAATCATAAAAACACATACAGAGCGCAAATATTAACGTTCGAATTCACGCACGTATTTTTTTAAGTCATGCCGAATTTACAATTTTAGGTTATTATCATATCGATAATTAAGCGGTTAAAAGAGCATTATTTATCTCTTTCTTAGTCTTGCTCAATTCCTGTAAACTTCCTTTTGTTTGCGTTACCTTGTCGTTGTTTTCTCTTATGTATATATATTTATATATTTTATGTATTATTATGTAGTGTATATTTAGATATATATGCAGTATATGTAGTTTATGTTACTTTGTATGTAACCTCCTTTATATAATCTGTACTCGTCTTTTTTAGGGTTCCGTAGCCAAAATGGCAAAAACGGAACCCTTATAGTTTCGTCATGTCCGTCTGTCCGTCTGTCCGTCTGTCCGTCTGTCCGTCTGTCACAGCCGATTTACTCGGAAACTATAAGTACTACAGTGATGAAATTTGATGGGAATATGTGTTGTATGAACCGCTACAAAATTATGACACTAAATAGTAAAAAAAAGAATTGGGGGTGGGGCCCCCCATACATGTAACTGAGGGATGAAAATTTTTTTTTCGATGTACATACCCGTGTGGGGTATCAATGGAAAGGTCTTTTAAAATGATATAAAGTTTTCTAAAAAACATTTTTCTTAAAGTGAACGGTTTTTGAGATATCAGCTCTCAAAGTCGTAAAAAGTATGTCCCCCCCCCTCTATTTTTATAACTACGGGGTATAAAATTCTAAAAAAAATAGAGGTGATGCATGCTAATTAACTCTTTCAACGATTTTTGGTTTGATCAAAGTATCTCTTATAGTTTTTGAGATAGGTTGATTTAACTGTAATTTTGGTTAAGTTATTTTTGCTGTTTTATAGATACTAGTACGGAACCCTTCGTGCGCGAGTCCAACTCGCCCTTGGCCGGTTTTTGTTATTATGCACTGCCCAATAACTAATTTCTATTCGCTGTATCGCTATCTGAAGGTTGTCTGGAAGAGATCGCTTTTTAGCGATAAGACCGCCTGTTGTTGCCTACTTACTTAAGTCCTGTTTATGTTTTGTCATTGTAATAATTCTCCATGTAGTGCACAATAAAGCATTTTATTATTATTTATTATTATTATAATTATCAAAGCATAAAAATCAAGATAATTATCGTTGATAATTATCCTTTCGAACCCTGACACTCACACTAGCCCCCAATATAAGAATGTGTAGTTCAAGTAATATTATTCACTAAAGGGCGAGTTAAAAACGTTGTGAATTGTCAGCATAGCTGACACCGTCCGCCATTTTGATTTACTAAATACAGGAAATTGCTGAATAACTTGGACGAATTTTATTACTGAACGTTTAAGAAACTAACGCGGGCCTAAATTACTTATTTTATGTTACTTTATAAAATATTTAAATGAATACGAGGAATTGATTAAATTACGGAAAAACTGTTTTTTTTAGACCTTTCTTTTGCTATTTTCAGGGGCGCTACCGCGAACAGCAAACGAAGTTTTCCCTCTCTGTCGCACTTGCAAGTTTCTACATAAGTGAGACAGAGAGGGAAAACTTCGTTTGTGCTTCGCAGTAAAGAAAACCGCATCAAAATCCGTTGCGTAGTTTTAAAGATTTAAGCATACAGGGATATAGGGACAGAGAAAGCGACTTTGTTTTATACTATGTAGTGATATACTAAAAAAACAGAATAATATAAACATTTAGATAGCGGCAACAGAAATACATCATCTGTGAAAGTTTCAACTGTCTATCACGGTTCATGAGATACAGCGTGACAGACGGACGGACAGCGAAGTCTCAGTACGGAACCCTAAAACGTAAGACATAAATTATCGATTTTGAAATGTAAGAAATAAAACTAAAACTAGATCTAAGTTTCTTTGGGCTAATCAACTTTTCTTTGTTGTTATTCTGTCCCGTCAGCGAGGAGACAACAGTAACCGAGTTTCTTACAAAAATGTTTATAATATGGACTTCAAGCATGCTTAAGGGATGACCCATGTCCAAATGGATATATGCTCATCACTAAAACTCATGTTTGGCAGATTTAAAACCTATAAAATCACAGTTTTTAGAGTGACTCAGGAGACTTAACCATGCTAACGAGCAGCAAAGAATAGTTGATCCACCCCTTTGCTATTACCTACTAAAGATATTATTACCTACCTTTACCCTATTACCTACCTTACTATTAGTACCTACTAAAAATATAAAAACACTAATACTTAGGGTAAATGAGACAAAGTAGGTACATCAACAGTGAACGTACTTTGAACTGTAGATTCATAAAGAATTAATAATTTCACCCCGCAATCCACTTTTGGTTCTAAATCGGATGATATTTGACTCAGACTTTAAGTTAAACAATCTTGACACTTGTCATTTTTATGTTTAGACCAAAATCATTTTTTTTAATACCACGTCGGTGGCAAACAAGCGTACGGCCCGCCTGATGGAAAGCGGTCACCGTAGCCTATGGACGCTTGGAACTCCTGGGGTGTCACATACATGTTGCCGATTATCGTAGATAGAAAGAAAGAAAGATACATTTGTTCGCGACAAATACATAAATAAATAAAGATAAAAATAAAAAATCTTTATTTGATCCACAATAATTCGAAAGGATAATACAAATCAACAATGCATTTTTGATTTCAATTTACCATGCCATGTTTGCCATAAACTGTTTTACACTTATAAAAAATATGTTATTTGGAAAAAAGTATAGATTTAGATTTAGATAATTTATTTCATGATAAGGAATTACATTATAAATTTGCACACATGTCAAAATTACAAGAATTGTTATCATGATCGTCATAACAGGAAAAATAAAAATAACATAATGTCAACCAGAGTAATACAAAACACGATAAAAAGTAAACAGAAAAATAAATGCATCTTCCATTCGGAATCGTCAGTCACATAAATAATAATAATGATAATGTCCATTACAAAATACAAATTTCAAAACACAAAAATACAAATCAGATACTTAATTCATTTCGTATAATCAATACAATTTGATTCATTTAATTTTAGAGCAACTTTAAATCAAAACTAGTCGGCAACGCGCTTGTGAATATAGACAAAAGTCCAAAGGCTACGGTGATAACTATCAGAAGTACAGTGGAATCCGCTTATGGGTGGATCAACTATTCTTTGTTGCTCGTCACTATGGTTACGTCTCCTTACTAACTCTTTAAAACTGTTATTTTATAGGGTTTAAATCTACCAAACATAAGTTTTAGAGATGACCATAAATCCATTTGCACATGGGTCATCTCTTGAGCACGCTTGAAATCCATATTATAAACATTTTTCTAAGAAAATCAGTTACTGTTGTCTCCTCGCTGACGGGACAGAATAACAACAAGAAAAAGTTGATTGGCGCTTATAATGACTCCGCATATAACATTTTACCGCTTTTAACGACTTCGAAATCACCACACATTAGATTTGATATCAAACATTTTCAAAGTAAATCAGTCCGTTTTGTGCGACGTTCTGTTAGTGCGACGACGTAATATCACCGGTCCCTTGACTGTCGCTTTATTCGGATTCTACTGTATGCTTGCTTGCCAAGGTGATATAAACATATTCGTTATAATAATCCTACGTCGTTATAATAGAGGCAGTTGTAAAAACAAAAGTTGTCCACCCGGTGGTACATGTAAGTTATGTTTTTGTTACATGGATTTATAGTTACGGAAACACCGTTTATGCGGGTTACTAGACCAATCCAAAATTAAGATTTGTAGCCATTAATTTTTTAATATGTGCATCGAAGAGAGGTAGGGCACAGCAAAATGTCATCTTGCTCGAATTTGGAGCAGCCCAACTGGGGAAGCACCTCCGCCTTTCAGAAGACCATAGCCATAATAACATTATTTAAGTACTATACAAGTATGTAGTGTTGTGTTCCTAGAGTTGAGCATTGAGCAAGGTTGTCAGAGCTTCCGAGGATGCACTGTGTTGAGAGCGAGGGACCTAAATGTGTTCCTTCTGTTGTCAACACAGTACATCCTCAAATCTTATAAAGGGTCGGCAACGCGCACGTGACTCCTTTGGAGTTGCGGGCGTCTATAAGCTACGGTGGACCGTACGCTTGTTGGCCACCGGCGTTTTATTAAAAAAAAACGGAAAAACGCGCACCTAAATCTGACAATGATCAATTAATGTGTCACATATCGGGACATTTACCTTATTGCAAGTTTGCAAGCATCAATCTGGCTGCGTCGGTGTATACAGCAGGTCAATATTGTGTCTATGCCAGCAGTGCATGTCCCTAAATACAACACACGTGAGGTTTTCCAACAAGGACACAGTGTCTACCGTGGCACACACAAAAGAATAAAAAAAATATATAACCCTCTCAAAATTAGCGTAAAAAACAATATAAATTGTATAATTAGTCGAAATAAATCTATGTTTAACTAAACTCCGTTGCTATAGTTTAAAAATCTAAAAAAAACAAAACACGGCGACACAGTGTCAAGAATAGTTGCAGTTAGAGTGACGCGTACGCCAATCGCAAATTTACATTTGCAGTTTGTTTTAGTGGCTTTAGCTCTTATACCATTTTAAATAGAGTTGAAGTTAGTGGCGTTTTGAATTGCGTAGTTGTGTTAGTAAGTTGGCAAGACGGTACACATTCAATTTTTTATGTGTGCGTGCGGTGTATAAGCTGGAATGTCTTCGATTTGTTTGTTGGGTTAGCGTGGATGGGACGGATTCGGAACAAAGAAACTTAAATTTTGTTTAATACTAGCGACCCGCCCCGGCTTCGCACGGGTGCACTATTTAATGGATGTTATTATACATATAAACCTTCCTCTTCAATCACTCTATCTATTAAAAAAACCTCATCAAAATCCGTTGCGTAGTTTTAAAGATTTAAAAGCATACATAGGGATATAGGGACAGAGAAGCGACTTTGTTTTATACTATGTAGTGATGTAGTGAATTACGAGAGAGAGAGTTGGTAGGTGAGTTTACGGCCTGTTATGATGCGCCAGTTTGCGGCCACTTGGATGGGTTGATGAACTGAAAGGATATTTTCTTGCCTTTTTAATATATTCCCATTCAATAGCTACTAATTAAAATTTTAAATTCCATTTGTATTTTATTTATATGTTGTGTGTCCAATTATGTTATGACGATCCTTATTCGGTGAATATGTTTAAATCCTATTCCATTATTATTATTTATATCTTAATTGACGATCATGATGTGAATTCGTATACTTTTGACATGAATGCATATTTATATTGTAATTTACATCTAAGAAATAAATAAAATAAATAAATTAAAACGCATACGACTCACTATTTCTTTAGAGCATGTAAAAATGTAAATATCTTTAATTGAAAAAACCTCGTTCTTCAGAAGGCCGCAAAGTGACGCAGGCCGCGTAACTGGCCTAGCGACCCTAGTTGATTCTGTTTTTTTTTAATTCTTGTATTATAAATATGTACAATCATGGTAAAGAAACTTGAGAAGATATAAGACTATAAATACATTAAGAGAAAAGATTTTCTTTAAAATATTTCAAACCAGCTGAGCTGTGTGACTGTGAACTAAATTTATACCACGCTATTTTTTTTTAATTTCCAAAATCCGAATTCACATAAAAAAAACTATTATTATCCAACCTCACAAAAATTCACGAGAATCGTTTGAAAAATGCAATCTGTAGAGAACAACCGGACGTACGAAAGCATTTTTGCCCAAGCTGAAATAGAAAAACTTCGCACGCTCGGTCAAAAAGTCGATAACCGTTTTTTGAATATTTAAATTATTTATGTGCAATACAAATCAAAACTAAGGGTTTATACCTCAAGTATTATCTACCAGTTAACATATGAAAACAGGGTTTATTAAACTCAAACTCAAAACTCAAAATATTCTTTATTCAAATAAGCCTAGCAACAAGCACTTTTGAATCGTCAGTTATATATTACATAAATTGAATCTAATTATTCAGAGCAATTTATTGACGCATATTAAATTTAAAAAAGACATGAATTACTGTATTGTATGTCAAAAGTGTAATTATACTGTAATTACCAACTTAAAATAAATAAAATTAAAAACAAATTAACTTAAACAAACTTAACAGTAACTATTTATAGTCTACTAAACCGCTGCCGGTAACGTTTCCAAAATGCTAGCCGCATCGCCACGTTGGATAAATATAAAATAATAATAATAATAATAATAATAACGTCTTATCCATGTAAGATAGTGCTCGGTGCACGCACACAGACACAACTTGTGTGTGTGTGCGCATAAATGATGGTCGGACGCTACAGAGTTAGGAAAATACAGATATGTTTAGTAATGGCTATTCCTAATTTCATTTTTAAAAATACAAATAAAAAAAATATATACGGATATGGTTATTTATAATTGCATTTTGCTTTAAAGTAGAGTAATAAATAAATAAATAAATAAATATTAAAGGACAATCTTACACAAATCGAACTAGCCCCACAGTAAGCTCAAGAAGGCTTGTGTTATGGGTACTAGATGACGATATATTTAATAGATATAAATACTTAAATACATAGAAAACATCCAAGACTCAGAAACAAATATTTATGCTCATCGCACAAATATTTGCCCTGACCGGGATTCGAACCCAGGACCGTCAGCTTCACAGGCAGGTGCACTACCCACTAGGCTAAACCGGTCGTCAAAATCCTACTATATAATATTATAGACGCGAAAGTTTAGATGTTTGGATGCTTGTTACTCAATCACGTAAAAACGGCTGAATGGATTGTGATGAAATTTGGTATACAACAAGGGCACCTTCTGGGCACCCTACCGCTGAGCTCTGAATTTGCCCATTTTTTATTTGTAAGTAGGTTTTTATCTTTAGTTTAGTATGTTCTTGTTTTTTATATTCATTGTATTTTTAATAAATATATAATTATGAATAAAAAAATGTAAAATACATACGTTTACCTTCTATAATAGGGATAGACTCACAATTTGACTACTCCAAAAGAAACAAGGCAAAAAAATAAGCCAAATTAAGAAAATCCTAATCAAATATCTCAAAAAAAAACCAAGATTTTTTTAAAAAGTCTGAAGAAAATCCAGGATTTGGTATCAACGTGCCTATTCCTAACAATATTATGAACGTGAAATTTGGGTATTAAACAAAACAAATTAAAAACCAAAAATCGTGCTCCATATAGCATAGGATAGTAAAATATATTTCGTGTCTATATGTTGGTCAGTCTGTTCCCTCGCACCGAATGTTAAAAACATGATAATTCACGACGCAAACACTAAACTGACGATATTACTGCGCCCACTTAAATAAATGCCACACTACTATTGAAGTCTTTACGTATACAATATACAAGCCAAAATAAGGATTAACCTATAACCTGAAACAAATATTTACTAAGTATAAGAATTCAAGCTCACATGGTCATTTACATTAGAATTACGATTTGAAACGGGATATTTACGCTATGGTGTGTGGGTAGACCACAACTAAAACTCGCAGCACGTCAGTTAATCCTTGATAATGGCGCTTGCAACAGTGCCGAAATATCGGGAACTCACAGATACAAATAAATATACATGGATCCCGTTTAAAATCGTAATTCTAATGTAAATGACCATGTGAACTTGAAATCTTAAATTTCTTCTTTATTGAAAACTGAGAATTCTACTGGTGATATTGAATTTACTATTAATTTTTTTTTTAATCTCTGAAGTCCCATACATTTTTATGATTTAGATTAATTTACTATGTATTGTTATAATTTGATTTTCTATCTATATAACGACACTATGGTACAAATTTTAACATTTTTCAAATAATATAACATGAATTAAGGTGTCTTCAGGTAATTCTGAGTGTCGGGTAATTCCGAAAATAACCAATTCCAGTCTAATTAAGCGATTTTGTTGCACTACCAAACATCCACAATATCTTTAACGTTTCTTTTTGATGGTGATGATGATGAGATGCAATAAAATAGCTTAGTTATACTGGAATTTGCTATTTTCGGAATCATCCGACATTCGGAATTACGCGAAGACACCTTACATACAATTAATTGAGTTATTTTTATATGAATTATTGAATATAATTTTGATTCAAGAAAAAGTATTAAAACTTTATAGTTTTTAAACGATTCTAAACAACAATGTCTACAGTTATGTAATACTGTTCTGTTCTATAGTGGAACCTTGAGTGCGACCTCGGCGCGCGTATCATCAAGCATTCATTTTTTTTACTTATTAGAACAAGTAGTTAGTATACAATCCTGTGTAAAAACATTTAATACTCACTTTATCTTCTATGCGTCCATAGGCTACGGTTTCTGCTGACCATCAGGCTGGGCGTATGCTTATTTGCCACCGTCGTTGTATAAAAAAGGAGATGGTAATAATGTAAATAAATAAAAATAAATAAAAATTTGTGGTCAATCTTACACAAATCGACCTGGTCCCAAACTAAGCAAGACTTGTACTATGGGTTCTAGGCGACGATATACATACTTATACTTATTTTGAATTCTATAAATATATTTAAGGCTGTATATATTTTTACATAAGGAATATATTTGTGTGACGTTTCAGTACATTTTCGACATAAATTGCGATGCTAGCTGGGATGATAAAAAACAGTACATTAAAAGTTTTTTTTTTATAATTAATTTAATATTTTATAATTAAGAAACAGTAAACAGTACTTATTAAAATTAAGGCTATTACTAAAAACTATCTTAAAAATATTATAGATAAAAAATGCCCTAAATCGCTGATCTAAGACGGCTGAAAAAAAAAAAAATTAAAAAAATTATGTGAACCCTTTATTAGGTGAAGAAAATATTATGGCAATTTACGCAGTGTTCCAATTTATTTAATCTTTTCTCCAAATATATGTGTATACAATGTATGTAATCTTTCCTTTTATTAATTGATTTACAAGCGGTAATAATAGTTAAATAACAATAACTTAAATAATATTACAACTAACATAAATCTAAAACAGGCTCTTGGGGCATTGTTCCGAGGATTCTGGCGGCATTTCCTCGCTGTATCGTGTAATATAGTAGGTATAGACCTCGTAAGTGAGTTTTTTTATCATTTCCAAAATCTGACATGATAAAAAGGTCAATTATGAATTATGAATATAGAACCTGCACACAAAATTTCACGAGAATCGTTTGCGAAATGCGACCCTGTAGAGGAAAACAAACCGTTGAACAAATATATATTTTTTTAATTTCCAAAAACTTATTCGACAAAAAAAATCTGTATATTTATCCTTATCCAACCTGCTCAAGAAATTTCACGAGAATCGGTTGAGAAATGCGACCTGTAGAAGAGAACAAACCGAAATTCTCCCGCAGAAACCTACAAAATCATTGATAAAAAACTTGTTTTTGGAAATTTCCATAAACCGTCTCGACAAAAAAATTCTATATAACTATTGAACCTGCTCACGAAATTTCACGAGAATCCATTGAGAATTGCGACCTGTAGACGAGAACAAACAGAAATCCAGAAATCCGGACATACGAAAGCATTTTTGTCGAAGCTGAAGCAGAGACCTTCGCTTCACTCGATCAATTATTATATTACCGCCTTTAAATTAGTTATTAAAATTAGCTTCCTCAATTTTGATAAAAGACTGATAATAGAACTAAAACTGTAATGCAAGAAACACGTAATCCAAATATTTATTTAATTAAACAACTATATTTAAGCATAACATGATATCATAATATATCATCGCAACAGATGATCTTATAACTCATTTTAAATTCTACTTTAAGCTGATTCACATAAGGTTGCATATAAAATGAGTGTGCTATTGCTGTCACTGTCTTACTGTACGATGCCCCGTTACTTGAATGATTCGCCCTTGACTCGTGATTCGGAAAAAAACCGGTAAAAAAAAACTCGTTAAAAACGAGAAATGATAGTTTAAGAATCGAGAGTAACGACAGTGTTTAATTCATGTTTAATTGGATTAGTAAATTAACATGAACATTAAGTTCTTAATTATTTGCGTATTTTATAGGAGAAAGTGTGTGTTATTAGTTTAGAAGCTGAATGTTGATCGTCGTGGCACAACCGAAATACGGCAAAAAAAAAACGCATGCTAGAAACACGGAATACATAACAACGGTGTTTATAATTAGAGATGCGCCGAATATGGGTTTGACTGAATACGAACATTCGGCCGAATATTAAGTAGGTCCAGCTGTTGCCGAACCGAATACAACAGCCGAATTATTCGGTTCAACGTAATTCCTTCATATATTGTTGTAGAACAGTGTAATTGAATGGTAAAATTTTTGTTCATTATCAAAGCGAAATATTGTCAAAAATAAGTTATAATAACTGTTAATAATGGGTCAAGTAACTATAATACACTCTTGTAAATTGTAACAAAACCCTCTAAAAATTGTTCGGTAAATATTAGGCAGCTGAACCGAATAATTCGGCCGAATACCGAACATTCAAAAACATAAACATTAGATTTTATTATTTTCATATTGACGTGTTATAGATATAGCTCAAAATATTTTATTATGATTCGTGTACTTAATTTATTACCTTTTATCCTGACGCTTAGAGACCTTATACATCTCTAACAAATCTCGATTGTTATTAGTTTCTTAGTCTTATTTTTGACATGTAACACTACATTTAATTAATGATACTTTGATTATTGTATTATTTTTATTTGATGTACCTAGATAGATTTTGACTTGTAAAAGTGCCCTTGAGGCCTATTTGCAGAATAAATGTTTTGATTTTGATTTTGATTTTTTGATAAATTTACGCTAACGTGAGACATATATTTACACTTAATAAAGACGAAGAGAAGAACTCCAATTGTAGTCCGAAACCTGTCGCAAATAGTGACTTTCCAAAGTGAGTTCCAACCGTTGTTCTCTTATTCAAAAACATGCCGAGTATCGAATAATAACCGAATATTCGGCGCATCCCTACTTATAATAAACAGCTTATTTGTTAGGTAAAATAGTTGCCATGTAAAAAAAACAGCCAAGTGCCAGCTAGACTCGCGCTTGAAGAGTTCCGCACTATCACTATCACTACATAGTATAAAATAAAGTCGCTTTCTCTGTGCCTATATCCCTTTGTATGCTTAAATCTTTAAAACTACGCAACGGATTTTGATGCGGTTTTTTTTAATAGATAGAGTGATTGAAGAGGAAGGTTTATATGCATAATAACATCCATTAAATAGTGCACCCGTGCGAAGCCGGGGCGGGTCGCTAGTTATCTATAAAAAGTATATTAAAACCACCATCAGAATTCTTATGTTTTAATAAACAAAAGATTGTATGACAGCAATGTACCTAAACGCAATATTTCACGACCAAAACGGCAAATTCCTCGTTTTTCCATACAATGGTAGTACGGGCGCATAGTATATGACGTCACACGCTATGCTCAATTAGTATGGGAGTTTTGGGGGCGTTTTGAGCGCTCTGATTTTATGCTGCACTTTGAAATCCATTTTTGTCTTTTGTGATTATCCAATTGTAGGTACAATACAATACAAATACTCTTTATTGCACACCTCAATCAAAAGATACAGTACAGTACAAAAAACACAATGAGAAGAGGCAAACAACAGGCGGTCTTATCGCTAAAGAGCGATTTCTTCCAGACAACCTTAGGGTAGCGGAAATCTAAACAGAACGATTCATAGCAGGTGGTGCAGAGTTAATACATATGAAGCCTACTAATAATTACAACAATAACATTTAATTAAGGATAAATAAACATACATAAATATAGTATAAAAATATACGTACATAAACATATACAAATATATAGTCAGCCACATAGTCTAAAGGAGCAAAGTCGTAAGTGTGTCATGAGAGAGACAAATAGTGATCTTTAAGCTGTTTTTTGAAGACAGCAAGAGATTCAGCACGCCTCAAATCAATTGTAGGTACTTGTTCCATATACACTTTTCTTGTAAAATCACGTTTGTTGTATGGGAGCCCCCTTCAATATTAATTTTATTCTGTTTCATTTGCTGTTATAGCGGCAACAGAAATACATCATCTGTGAAAATTTCAACTGTGTAAATATCACGGTTCATGAGATACAGCCTGATGACAACGGACGGACAGTTGAGTCTTAGTAATAGGGTCCCGTTTTGCCCTTTGGGTACGGAACCCTAAAATCGCATGCTAACACGAAATACAATTTGATAGGTACTTATAATTGACACTTTATTTCAGTAAATAACGTGCTCGCTGGGACCCCATGGACCAATAGTTTCGACACCAAAATTAAAAAAAAAACTTTTTTATTCGTAATTTTTTTTAGGACGCATTAATATGATGCCACTCCGCTAACTCAAATGATTTGTGATAAGTCATTTTCAGTTAAATAACGCTCATCTATTTAGGCCATTTTCTGTTTGAATTGACACGTATCTTGACAATCAAAACAACGTATCTTGACATTTTCTCAATGTAGTAACATTGAGAAAATGTCAAGATACGTGTCAAGATACGTGTCGTGTCAGTTCTAGACAGTAGTCTAGAACTTGTAATATAAATTTTTAATGTATTTTATTAATGTTTTCATTAAGAAATATCGTTTCAAACGTAACTCCAATTCGACCATTTTCTATCTAAAAACTTGTTATTTGGAGCCCTGGATCCATTTGACACTTTACCCCAAGATTTGGAGTAGGCACTAGTTTTACGAAATCTAGCGTCAATCAATAATGAGCAAAAAATTATAAAAGTGAAATATTGTGGATACGCAGTGTGCGCCGGCCCTAACTCTGCTAATAATAATACGAGGTACATACCTCGTGCGCGACTCTGGTGCAGCTAGGGTTGTAACCCTGTCGATGTTTTTATCGATAATTGTGTTTATTTTTAACAATAAATTAAATGTAATTGAATCCATTTAACCGCCAAATCCATTTTAAAATATGCTTACTTTACATATATTATTTGTTAGTATTGACGATCATGGTAGAAATTCTTGTAATTTTGACATACATTCAAATTTATATTGTAATTTAAATTCTAATTTTTATCGTGAAATAATGAATCTGAATCTGAATCCGCGTATATTGAATATTAGATACATCCCATTTCGTTACAACTTCTAGCCCGCTTTTGAAATATTCTAAAGACCTACCCCATTATTCATAAACGTCTATCAAACCTATATTAGTAAACTGGCCGCTAAAGTTCGTTTGTCCTTATCTGTCACTTTGACACATGTGCTTGTGAGACAGTGACAACAGACATTTTAGTTAGCAGAGGTTTGTTAAGTTTTATGAATAAGGGGGCTAATCTGTGATGCGATATAAATAATGTTATGTAATTTATTTGTTTTATTTTATTTTACAGCAGCTTTCAGAAAATATCGTTAAATTAGTTAAAACTAATTTAACGATAGTTAGTTTATGTTAAATGAAAATTTTGTTTTTGCCGTTAACGATAGGTACTACCTACATATTTTGAAATTAAGAAATAAACTACTAAACCGCGTACTAAAGAATATATCTAAAATGGCCGCCCTCTCGCGCCATCTTACTTACTTCCTTCCGCACATTCATGTCTTTTTTATCACATGTCATTCGTAGTTCAGCCCCCATTTTAAAAACTTTTATTCCATATATACCGATAATGTCTAATTCAATTAAACACAACAAAAAAATCCAAACAAAAAACGAAAACCAGAGAACAAAGGATGCACCATCGATACGTTTAACAGCGGTGTGACAACCCTAGCTACCGTATCCATTTAGTTTGACAAGCATTCGGTTTCATATATCCGTCACAGGGCTGTGTGCCGTCGCTACATGCGTGTCTGTGTGCGTGAGTTCAGGGTTGCCGATACGACATGCGACGTATTTAACTGGTTTATAGGTGATTTATTTTGTTCTATTTATAAATTTTATTTTTGAACTAATAGTTTATTTTCCCTTTTGCCGTAGAAACTCTAGGTCCTTGGGGGCAAGAAGCTCACGAACTATTCAATGTACTGAAAAAGAAACTAATAAGAACTTGCTGTGATCCCAGAGCTGGCGCGTTTCTCGGGCTCAGCATTGCTGTGCAGCGGGGAGACGCCGCCAGCATCTTGGGATCATTTCCGCCAATGAGCGACCTTGGGGACGGTGTCTAGGGTTTTTATATTTCATTTGTTTTTTCTTTGTAGTTAATGTTAATTTAGAACGTAATTAGTTTTAAATATTTACCTTATTGTTTTCTGAATTAAAAATATATTGTTTATTTTTATTTTAATATGATTATGTTGTTTTGTAAATCATAAATACGTATTTATAGCATCCCAATATTTAATTACTTTAGAATTTGGACAAAAAAAACTACACCTGATCAAAAATATTTCAACACAGTTCTAATACCTTCATGTACGAACCCAAAACACTAAAAAGTTAAAAATAATTGGCTTACTTCTAACATGAGACTTTACGCTTCTTATTGATCAATGTAGACGTACCTATTATATTTTTTGAAGCCGGTGCCATCCAAAAAATTGTCTAAAGTTGACGAAATGGCACCTGTTCAGGTTTTAGGTAGAAGAATAAGCAAACTGTTATTTATCACAAAACATAATATATTCAAACATTACGACACAATTAAATAAGAAAGAATGTAACCATAGTAACCAGTCAACATTACTAGTGTGGTGACACGCAGCTAGTGCTGTACATCTCAACACTCCTCCTAAATGATAACATGGTTTACAGTTATTATTTAATACACAACTGTACTTATCTAAAAATAAGCCGACTACAAAAATTACACACAACCGAATTGAGAACCTACTCCTTTGTCTGAAGTCGGTTAAAAATGGGTTTGTTATTGTTTAATAATTGAGGTAAATCAGTGGCAGCCCTGAGTGTTTTCAGATCAGCTGCGCATGTGTGCGTAGACCGCACACCCACACGCGCGCAACGGTAATACGATAATTTTTATGAGTAGACAACCTAGTGTCGCCTCGCGGCTTCGCTTACTTCCTTTCAAACATTAGCCATTAAATTTTAATCTATACCTTAGCTAATGGCAGTTCAAACTTTATACAGTTATTCGTACCTCCATCTAT
This sequence comes from Epiblema foenella, assembly GCA_963556455.1. Lineage (NCBI taxonomy): Eukaryota > Metazoa > Arthropoda > Insecta > Lepidoptera > Tortricidae > Epiblema > Epiblema foenella. The sequence continues at coordinate 1,987,664 of OY747119.1, read as the reverse complement.
ACTAATAAATATTATATCTAAATGAATGTGTGTCTGTCTGTCTGTCGTGGCCCACAAATGGTCTCGCCGGAAGACTAGCGCTGGTCCTGAGCCAGCATTATTCTGAGGCATTTCGTAACTTGTCTTTTTTGTTTTTTTATGTTATAGGGGGCAAACGAGCAGACGGATCGCCTGATGGTAAGCAATTACCGTCGCCCATGCAACACCAGAGGAGTCGCAAGAGCGTTTCCGGCCTTTCAGAAGGGAATACGCTCTTTTCTTGAAGTAGTAGTTTTCTTGTATAATTTTATGTTTCTTTCGTTTATATGTGAGTAGTTTATTATGAGAAAACTTTAAAAACAGATAGTTACTTAAAAGAGGATATATAAGACTAAAAATACTATGGGGGATGAAGGGAAGACCATATGGAGGCGCCGGCCTGGGCGCTCGTGTCCCCCTGTCCACTGTATGTAGGTTGCGTGTTCAATACTTTCGTTGGTATCGAATAAAATGCCGGGTAGGAAAAAATAGGTATATTTGCTTTTGTCACTAAGTTATAAAATATAAGAAATCTCAGAACTAGCTGCGACCAAAAATCCAATTCAATGACAATTCCTTTTGACTAGACAGAACATTATTTTTTCTGTCTAAACACCTCACTAGCCTGTGGTGGAACAGTGCGGCCACAATACTATTAAATTAAAATAACTACCTACCTTAATTTTGTATTAAGCAGTATCACTGCTAATGTAAACTACAAATTTAGAAATAAAGGAAAAATTGAAAAATTTAGGCACCGAGCAGGATTTGAGTCTGCCTTTTGCTGCTTTTTAAATTTTTCCTTTATTTCTAAATTTGTAACCTAGACCTTTTTAAGGCACGAGTGAATAGGCACCTTCTGGGTGAGCTCGCTTCATCGTCGGCCTCATCTTTGCGCAATGGCTAGATGCTGGCCAAGAGCAATCCCATTAAAAAAAAAAAAAATAAAATAAAAATAAAAAAAAAATTGTAACTACCTACCTTTTAAATTTTTTTCTTTCTTTCTGTCTATCTGTCTGTTACCTCTTCACGCTTAAACCGCTGAACCTTCCTCTGGTGTGGTGGTGGTTATTTTGTTCGGTTATTTTGTTTTCTGTTTCTTTTTCATTCCACAGTAATTTTTGTGTAGTTTAATACCGGTACCTACTCGTACTTGTTTTGATGCAAATTAGCTTACCCCAAAAAAAAAAGAAATGAAATTAACTGAATGTATTTTTTGATTATATAAATTGTTCCAATGTAATTAATTTTAAAAGTAATTTATTTATTTATTTATTTTATTTGACACACCAACAAGATACCAAGCTAATACATTAATAAGAACATAAAGTTAGATGGCGCAAGTCCTGCCTGTATCTCAATAACAGGCGTGCAACATCATTAAGTTAAGATACCAGGTCAGTATAACAATAATCAAGAGTACAATTTAAGTTTCCGCAATATCAGCAAAATTACAATTAATGCGTTTTAATTTATTGAAATAATGTAAATACTAACATGCCTACGTTAAGAAATTACTAACAATATATGGATTGTAAGTTTGAAATAAAGATTAAGTAAATTAAATTAAATTAATTCTACATTACTTCTTCACTGAATGGGCCCTTACTTTAAATCTAAATATATCTAAACTATATCATACAGACCTATTTTAAGGATTTAAATGCAATATAGGTCACAGTTAACAGTCAGTGTTGGGTTACGCTTTACGCTAAACACCTTGTTATCGTGTTGGTGCTAAAATTTTGTGACAGAAGACCGCAGCCATCATAACACAAATGTCATCTTGCTCGAATCGACCGGTTTAGCCTAGTGGGTACACCTGCCTGTGAAGCTGACGGTCCTGGGTTCGAATCCCGGTCAGGGCAAATATTTGTGTGATGAGCATGATATTTGTTTCTGAGTCTTGGATGTTTTCTATGTATTTAAGTATTTATATCTATTAAATATATCGTCGTCTAGTACCCATAACACAAGCGTTCTTGAGCTTACTGTGGGGCTAGTTCGATTTGTGTAAGATTGTTCTCTAATATTTATTTATTTATTTAATATAGATAGATAGATAGAAATCGTTTATTCATGTAAAAACAATTACATAATACAGCACACAAAATGCGCCAAACTGTAGCGAACAGTTTGTTGGCGCGTCGCGCTCAGTTTACTTTTTAACATAAGGTAATTGTTGTTACTAATGTGAGTTATCTTATTCTATTTTATTAGGTACTAACGAATTTACGAGGGCATGCAAGTTACAAGACGTTGGGAATTTTAAATATTTTTGCTACTGTATAATTATGTATTGTATATGGTAAATATTTTACAAAAGCTGCGATTGATTAAGGCATATGAGTTACTGGTCAACGAATTCAGTGATTTAAGACAATTTTATCTTTCGTAAATTTATGTACCTACTTACGAACAAAACGGGACTTCGCTAGCGCTGCAATTAGGAATGTCAAAAAATAATCGATTACTGAAAAAACCATTATTATTTAAAAAATAATCGATTTTTAAATCTACTAAATAAATTTAAAAATTGATTATTTTTTAAATAATAATCGATTTTTATTAATTTACTAGCGACCCGCTCCGGCTTCGCACGGGTGCAATGCTGATGCATGTATTATATAATAAACCTTCCCCTTGAGTCACTCTAACTATTAAAAAATACCGCATCAAAATCCGTTGCGTAGTTTTAAAGATTTAAGCATAGGGATATAGGGACAGAGAAAGCGACTTTGTTTTATACTATGTAGTGATATTGTTTACGCTGAGGTTAGGTATTCGATGGATTAGGTACACGCCTTATCAACCATCATTATGCAATGCAGATAACAAGACCTCCTTTGCCTTATTTTTAAATACCATTTTTGTCATATTTCAGTCTTCTATAGCTAAACTATTGTATATTTTAGGCACTAGGTAACGTCTTGTTCTCTGACCATAGTAATTATTTATTCTAGGTACAATGTATTTTCCCTTAAGAGTCCTTATCATTTAAAAAACGCTCATCTATTTGACGATTTTCAGATTGAATTGACGCATATCTTGACATTTTCTCAATGTTACTATCTAGAACAGGACTATTGCGACCTAATGTCATAAATTTTAAATGTAATTTTTGGATTTTTCATTAAGAAATATCGTTTAAAAAATCACTCCAAATCGACCATTTTCAAGCTAAAAATTGTGTTTTTCCGCTTAATTCCTAATACACACAACAAAATCAAAAAATGGCTATGTTACTATCTAAAACGTTAATAAAATCATCGTATCCTTTAATCACATTATGGGTATGATCAATACTTTTGTCATAATTTGAAATCAAAACATTTAAAAACTTATAAGGCCTCTTAATTACAGATCTAGTTGTATAAGAATAAATTCAGTACTTCCATATTCTTCCAAAGCTTTCATTAACATCGCTAAATCATGTACTGGTAATATTTTACATATTTAATAGCTATCTTTTTTATGATCCCTGGTATCCCAGGGATCGGTAGACGACGAAATTTCCTCTATACGATAATATATTCTCTTGACATTACATAGTCCTTGTGTCATCATTTTAAGGACGATTCTCCGAGCGTTTGAAACGCTCGTTTCAAGTCATTGTCGACTCAAGATTATCTACCCAAAGTTGGGATAAACCGGCGAAAACATTGATCAAATAAGACTCGGACCCGACATTGGTTTACGCTTTTAACAAAAGTTTACTCAGATCATCGTCTCCTTTAACAATATTTAATGAAACGACAATGACGTAAAATAACCGCCGTAAAAACGCTGAATATTCGCCATTAAGCGCTTAGCTTGTGTATAAATAGCTGTTAACTGTAACATATTTGTCGTAAGTAAACTGTTTTTTGTGAATGAGATAAAATTCCCCGATAAACATTATCAGCATAAAAGCGATAAGTTATCGAAAATGTATGGGGAAAGGAATTTATGATTTTTTCGCTTTGATGCGAAAGCGGCAGTGGTCCTTTCTGAATAGGCTGAGTAACTCTGGTAACACAATTGTTTCTAACATATTCACCAGCTGTTACTTGGATATTGTATCCTCCATTCCAAATATATAAAGGACCGGACGACGTAGTGTACTTGTAGACTTAAGCAATTTAATTTTTAATTATTTCTGTAATTTCTCTAATAATTTATGTTTCTGTAATTGTAGTTGTGATGGGATTATTGCCTAAATAAAGAATTATTTTATTTATTTATTTTTATTTTTATGTCCGTCTGTTCTGTAGTCTGTTAAGAGAGCTTTAATAAAATGTAATAGGTCCACTAGCGCCACTCGTAAATAATCGTAATTGTTTAAATATAATGATATATAACTAAAAAAGGGGGCCACTACGTACTGTAGTTTGTATTTAAGTAAATATAAATAAATATTTTTTTTATAAATATTTTTGGACAATCTTACACAAATCAACCTAGTCCCAAACTAAGCAAAGCTTGTACTATGGGTACCAAGTGACGATATACGTACTTATATAGATAAATAGATACTTAAATACATAGAAAACATCCATGACTCAGGAACAAATATTCGTGTTCATCACACAAATACATGCCCTGACCGGGATTCGAACCCGGGACCTCCAGCTTCGAAGGCAGTGTCACTACCAACTAGGCTAAAGCGGTCGTCAAGTACTTTTTGAATCCATCAAACAAATTTTTACGTTGCTAGTTTGGTCTCTCTATGAGCTCACAATTAAAACGGCCGTTTTAACTTTGGACGCATAGATTGACGAATCCAGCAACGTGAGGACTAGTTTGATGGATTCAAAACGTACTTAAATACAAAATACAGTACGTAGCGGCACCCTTTTTTAGATATCTATCGTTCAATTTAAACAATCACAATTATTTACGAGTTTCGCTAGTGGACCTGTTACATTTTATTAAAGCGCTCTTAAGGATATTTTGACTTATGTTTAAGGCGTTGTCTCCCGGTGAAAAAAACAATAGCATTCGTTTGCTAATATCCCGGGGATTCCAGGGACCGGTAGACGATATGCTTACTGACGAAAATACTCTCAAAACTTCACACCAACTTAATTTTGCTGTTTCATGCTTGTAAATGATTATCTTGTTCATGTGTATGGACCATTTCAGCGGTGAAATATTAGTTTTCTTTATAGTTTTATTATCTCACAAATTTTTTTCCCATCTGATCGAGGAAGAAAGGCCATAAATAAAATGAAATATAATATATATAATGAATGTATATTTAAATTATAGATAGGGAGCCACTCCCAACACCCCATAGTTTAATAAAATCTTAAATGTAAAAGATTATAGACTATGTAGACTGTAATAAATATATTTGTAATTTAATACTGCAATAAACAGATTAAATTTTAATTTTTTTTTTTAATAATTTTTTACAAGAGAGTAATTAAAAGATATACAAAAAAAAATTACCCATTACCATTTTAAAATGCTTTTTAAAATGGGTAATTTTAAATGGACGATGTTTGACCGTAGAAAAGTGATGTCACATCGGCTTTTCCTACAAACTTTAGTTTTTATTGCATGGATTTATAGCAACGGAGACACTGTTTATGCGGGTTACTGGTCCAATCGCAAATTAAGCTTTGTAGCCCTTAACTTTTGGTATGTCCACAGAAAAGACGCGAACCTAAATCCGTGTATGACCCTAATGTGCCAGTAACCCGCATAAACAGTGTCTCCGTTTCTATAAATCCCTGTAATAAAACATAGCTAACATGCACATAAGCCGTTAACTATTGACCACAGGAGGGACGACTTTTGTTTTTTCAACTAAGTATGACCCATTAGGACCACATTACTTATCTAAAAGACCATGCTGAAGTTGATTTGACTATCAGACATCCCTAAATCCCTATTTACAAAAAAAAACTGAATAGATAAGAGTTTTCGACAGATAAGGAAGACCGTTGCTAGGTAACTTTTTTGCACAATATATAAACTAGGCAAACATGAGCAGACGCCGCAGCCTATGGCCTCTGTGCAGTATGAGTAAGGTTATTGTGATCGCCGCGGTGACCGGAACACGGACAACGCAAGGAAGCGAACAAGTAAAAAACAGGAATTTGGGGATACATGCGTAAGTAAGGATTTCGAGTTTTCAAACACACTACTTTTTAATTCCGAATTCATTTTTTTTATAAAATGTAATTTATTAAGGTTTTAAATTCATTCATTTGATCGATTTCCATGAACTTACGAAAATATCATCAGTAAGTAAGTAAACGATTTAGTATGCCGATTCTTAGTTCTATTGCGTAACCCCCAGAGGTGCTGTACTTTTGGCCATACAAATTTTTACGCAGTCGCTAGCGAGTACGGTCATGTAAACAAATGGTAAAGGCACTGATTCGAAACGAATGATTTAGTCACTACACTAGATTTAAAAAATAAAAGATTATAGTACGTAACTGATTTCATGGTGAATTATTATGACATTATTGACTGTATAAAGGGTCTTTAAAACCAAATTTGGGCTTACAAGCCATATTTGAGCTCACAGAAGGAAAAATCCGTAATGGATTAGTTTAATCAATAAATCATTTATTTATTTAATTTAACGCTTGGTAGTCAAAACAGTTGTTATTTGTTAAAGTAAATCGATTTAGAGTCTAGTCCCAAATTAAGCGTAGCTTGTATTACTATTATTTATTTGTTTATCGTATGGCAATTATTTCGAACCGTGGCGGGCAAAAGGTAAATATTACATACAGTTTAGGTACTAATGCAATTAGAGTGTACAATAAATTGACCACAGATTTAAAGGATTGTGACGATATAAAATTATTTGACAGAAAAACGAAAGATTATTTTTTAAGTAGACCGTTCTATTCTATTGACGAATATTATGCAAATTATTTCAATTAACACAACATTATTTAATTTTAGGTATAGGTATTATTTTGTATTATTGTTATAAATTTTAAGTAATTTCCATTGTATTTTGAATTGAATTGAAATTTAAACTTACTGTTAATAATTAAGTAAAATTGTATTTGCATGCATGTAATTGTGTTCAAAGTAAATAAAATATTTGAATTTGAATTTGAATTACGTACATACCTTCAAACAAAATATATTAACTCTACATTCAATTACAATATGAAACAATCATATTTCAAAAAAAAAACTGTAAATATAATTGCTTAAATCTTGTCATTTTTGCAATAAAACATTACTCAAAATCTTAAAAACACACTTACTCTATTTCGTCACGAGGCCGCTAGAGCCGACCCTAATTCGTTACCTTTGCATGTTTGCGTTAATGCGCGTGTGTGAGTGCTGATAAACTCTAGGGTTGTCACATCGACGTCCTATAACCTTCAAATATTAACGTGTTTTTTTATTGGGAATGGGTTTTTTTTGGCAGCATTTATACCTTTTTTTTATAACGAGTTTTTTTTATCAAGCACGTTCTGCGGTAGAAGTGTCAAATGATCTCAATGAATATTAAAACAATACATATATAATTTCCGTTGGAGATTTTTTGACTTAATGAAGAGATACAAGAAGGAAAATGTGATAGTTTGCTAGCCCATCGCCCACAATATCGCACAAATATTTGCCCTGACCGGGATTCGAACCCAGGACCGTCAGCTTCACAGGCAGGTGCACTACCCACTAGGCTAAATCGGTCGTTAGTTGATAAAAAAACCAAAGTCAGTTGTAGTATTGATAACTATAAGTCCTTATTTAAGAAACTAAACATACTGCCAGTGCATGAAAAAATTAGGTATCTGATAGCAACTGACCAATTCAATAAATCTGCAAACTGAGAGTTACGACGCGCCGAAATTACGTAGAACCCGCAGCTAACAACTATTACGGCAAAAGAACTCGAAGTTACTTAACACCACGCATTTTCAATACCATCTTTCCAGAACATGATTGTAGTAGCAATCACGTCTTCAAAACTAAATTGAAAAAATTGCTAATAGATACCCTCTAAATACATATTTTATTTTAGATTTTAAGGCAGATAGATACATTAATTTGTTAAGGGCATGAGTGCATTACTCGCCAATAAACGTTGTGTTTGGCGAACGGATATTAATGTAAAACTGTATCTAACTTTTTTGGTAAATAAATTTAAAAAAAAAAGATTTATTATTATTATTACCAGCGGAGAGTGCCAACCCTGACAGCTTAGTTTGCATTCCGCTCGCCGCCGCCACAATCAAGTGCTACGTTATCGCTACATGGACATACCCCTATTATTTTTTATTTTCTTTTAAGACGATATAGTTTTTACTCAGAAAAATAATTTGTAAAAAAATATAACTAAATATAACAATACAATACAAATATTATTTATTGCTCACCAAACGAAGTACATTCAAAGAACAACAGAAATTAAAAAACATGTAACAGGCGGTCTTATCGCTAACAAGCGATCTCTTCCAGACAACCTTTGGATAGTAGAAACTAAGCTAGAAAATTTAAACTGAACTGATCTTATAACTGAACTTATTATTAAATTAAAATACGAGGAATTAAAAAAAATAAAAATCCTTAACACCCTCCCGTGTATTTAATCTTTACTGCACAAAAAAATCTTTGTTTGCCCCAATCATTGGCTGGTAGAGAATGCCTTTTGGCATTAAACCCGCCATTTGTACAATTCTGTGCTTTTTGTGCCATAAAGCTTGAATAAACAAATAACTAAATGTAAAACTTCTTTATCGTACAAAAGGCGGACGTGAATTTTATAACTTTTCTCCAGTCAACCTTAGGGGAAAGCAGACAAATTTTATCTTTGGTTTTTATGCTATGGCTGTACATATATAGCCGATCTTAAACAAATCTTCACACAATAACATCGTAATACAACAATGTAGTATATATAAGACAATTCATACGGGTTATTAGGAATCGGCCAAAATAAACGTATTGTGTTGCTCTGAAAAAACAAAGTATTTTATTCAACACAAGTTTCCACTACTGTTATAACATGTTTTGTTTTATCTAAGTTTTTTTTTTTTACTTACTAGTAAAAGAATACTTTATTAATAAAAAATGACATTAAAATTAACCTATTGCTAAATATAAACCTAATAAAGATCCCCCAAATCGATCCCCTGTGGCAGGCTGCCCACGAGGCTGGCTACATTCTGATCTGCGTTGGACTCCCGTAGTTTTTTAATATTTTTTATTAAATTGTGGGCGTCCGGACTCCATGGCCCTAAGGTTTCGACTATTATTACATTATAACCTTAAAGTACACAATCATACCTGAAAAAACAAAGAAACAACATTTAAAGTCTATTTACTGACTTGTCGATTCCCACTGTATATTGTAATCGTAATTCTTATATTAATCCTCTCACTTAATAACATAACCTCAAAAATCACATTCACCATCGCCCTCTTCAAAACAACCATTTTACCGACCGAGTTCAGCTATCGCGCTGCTATAGGAAACAGCGCCATCTTTTGACGATTTAACGTAACGGCTCCTGCTCTATCGACAGTCATAAGCTGCATATCAATACAAAAATAATACAAAGAAATCTTTTATCTTTATATGTATTTAAGTAGTCGGTTAATTAGTGTTTTATCTCCGTGTTGAGCTATACATGCCACAACTACACCTATTAATATAATCTATAATGAATGTACAATTGTAAAAACACTGACTTGTAACACCTTATTAGGGAACATACCCAAACTACGTGACCCGTTTAGGGGGGGGAGGGGGGTCGTCAAAGTACCACTCTTGGTCACCGGGGGAGGGAGGGGGGGTCGGTTTCTTGTCTCGTAGCGGGTAGAATACTTTTGAGAAACATTCTAATTGAAGCGGACTCACGCGCCACGGTTTAACCCCATCACTAAACTTAACAAAATTACATTTATAGGCACTTGATTGTAATCCTTTTTTAACCGCCCTTGGTGCGTAATGTACTGTTTCTTCTTGATATATTTTTTACTAAATACAATTACAATTGAATAGCTACGCTATACCACGCTTGCACTCTCGAAGTATGCATTTTTAGGGGCCGTATGAGAAAATACAAAGAAAAGCCATTATTTTTTCAACTTTCCGCAAACATTTTTTATAAAATATACTACGTGAAAACTAGGGGGGGAGGGGGGGGAGGTCTTGCCATATACTACGCTTGGTCACCTAGAGAGGGGAAAAGGGGGTTTAAAAACCCAAAAAAATTGGTCACGTAGTTTGGGTATGTCCCCTTACCATTAAATTATGTCTATGTCTATGGCTGACCCGCGCTCGTGAGACAAAATAAGTAACGTATCTATTGTTAATAACCTCATCTATACAAATCTTTCGTCACCCGTACACTCATCCATGTTTATCCATTATATAACGCACACACACAGACAAAGCAAAGTTTTTAATTTTAAAATCGTACCAACATTAAGTAGCGAGTGATTAGAGGAGGCTTTATCGACTTGGTATAAAAGGTTGTGTTATGTTACGGTTTAATAATTTTATTATTATACCATGACGGTAAGAAATAAATTAACCTTGTGGCGTGACTCCTGTCAACTGTCAAATCTGACATGTTCTGCATCGCGCTATCGAAGTTTCTTAAGGTACTGTTACACATGCTCAAAATTAGCACATAAAAAGCATGCTCATTAGTATGCTTAATATGAGCATACTTTTGAGTTGTACACATTTGCTTGGGATAAGCATGCTACTCACATACTAACTACTAGCATGCTCATTAAGCAAGAGCGTCCACACTTGCTAATCTTGCTAATACCACGCCCCCCTCCACCCGCGCTGCAGGTAGCATGCGCAAAAATCGGACGACCGTTGATTTTTGAGCAAACTCAAAATCAGCATGCTCATTATTAGCAATGTTTTGACACACATGCTACTAAGTAGCAATTGCTCAATAGTGGCATGCTTTCGTGCTAGAAATCTGCTTGTGTAACAGTACCTTTAAGTCAGTCAGGTACATCGGTTAGTAGTGTGTGACAAGGATGTAAAAGAGCTCCGGTTCCGGTTCCGTTAAGTCGGAACTTCCGACTGGTTTTAAACATTCGCTTCGGTTCCGGTTCTGTTATTTTTAAAACGGATGTTATATCGGATATCAAAGCAGCACAGCGGGGAGAAATGAGCGGCGTACATCAAAAATAAACAGGTTTATACTTTTTATTTAGAATAGACTTAGACCTGCCCTGCCCTTAACACTGAATGATATATCATTGACATTAACTTATGTTATAATTAATTAATAAATTAATACTGTATTTTGTTGCTTAACTGGTGTTAGTACCTATGTAATGAATTAATAGCTTCATAATTAAGTAAATCTAATATTTTGCATGCCGACATTGTTGGCGAGATATTATGGGACGTTATTATTGTGAACGTATTTTACTATCTAATGTAACCATATCTAGCGAAATAAACAATTTCATTTCATTTCATTTCATTTCATTTCATTTCAAAACATCTTATCCATCTATCACTCGGGCTCCGATTCGGGATCAGTTTTCGGTTAGGGCTCCGATTCCGGTTCTGGTTCCGATATACCGATTTACAACATTTGGTTCCGGTTCTGGTTCCGGTTCCGATAAAACCACATCTGTTACATCTCTGGTGTGTGACACAAGCTACGTCATCAGCCTATCGGTATGCGGACGTGTGTGTGGTCGACAGTGACGTATGGTCGTTTCACGATCCGGATTCCGAACCTTGTTTTCTTAGACTGAAGCGTCACTCCCGCCTGACATGCTCTGCATCGCGCTATCGAAGTTTCTTAAGTCAGTTGCATAAATATAACTTCCAACCAACTCTCATTGGACTGGTCGTTTTCTCCGTAGGGCGACTGGTGCTCCGTGGTACCAGTCGAACCTCAGTCTGCACCACGACATGGGGATTAGCACTATGTATGGTTTCTTTAAGCAGACTGCCAGACGTTATTTTGACAACGCTCCCCATTATAGGAATCCGTTAGTTAGGAAGGCTGTCGACTACGTTCCCATCCCTCCCCCCTCTGTCGTTACTCGGCGATCACTGATTAGGGGCCGCACGCCGGCGTCCTAGGCACATACTTAGGGACCCGGACGCATCGATTTAAAATACCCTAGATGCACTATCCGCCTGTTAAAAGCGTCCGCGCTCAAGAGTGCTTAAATGTCATTTAAGCACTCTTGCGCTCAGAGTCGCGCGCTAGCCATCGGCGAGTCAACATGCCCATGTGCTCCGTAAAAAAATGCAAAAACAACACGTTAACGACGTTAAAAAAGGATGGAATTTCGTATTTTCGGTGAGTATTTATTTAAAGTTTCATTATTTAATTGATTTGTAGTTATATTAAGCTTCAACGCGCTTATAACAATTATTTTATCAAAATATCAGACACACGACCAGCTATGCTACTGTCTCTTTCCCTCACGTTGAGTGAGTCGTATATCGAAACGAAACGGGAGACCTATGAATCGGACTATAGTAAAATATCGAAGGAATGGAGTCGCAGACTGACTAATTTTTTTATGAAAGTTTACAAGTATTGTTTGTTATTAGCACACACCTATGGAGTGTGTATGTAGATATGTAAGTTGGTAAAAACTATAAATTAAAATATTAGCGTTTATCTAAAACAAAGTGAATAAAAAGTATTAAATGATTTATGACTATTTGTAGAAAGATATGTTCTAGTAACGTGAGGGGTATGTTACCTATATATCATTTCAAAATGTAAAATAAAGATTTCAAAGCTTGAGACACTATCATGTATACAAGTTACTCTGATTCAGTGTAATTTTTGTAAATTAAACCTTGTTTTTAAAAATAATGTGTTACGGATAATAATATTCTATTTCTTCTTTCAAGTATAACTTATTCGATTAACTACTTTAAATTTAGGACTGCTTTAATTTAATGGTAACATAACATGAAATTACAGTAGAACCATTTAAAGTGGCTTTGTCATAGTCGCTTGAGTATCTTGATCGAAATATCTTAGCGCCACACACAAACACTTTTGGATGGTCCCATCCATGGTCTTCGTCATCAGCTTCTGTTCTCCAAATGCTACTTTCTGAATGCAAATGCTCGATTTGTTACCGAAAAACCAAAATCGCTATATGTTTCCCCTGATTTTTTGAGGATTTCCCTCAATTCCTCATGGATACCATCATCAGAACTAGTTTACGGCAACAACGGGACCAACATGCTTCAAACATATGATTCCAAACAAAGAAAGAATTTTCCGAATCGGTTCATAAACTACGGAGTTCTAAAGTAACACTCATTAAAATAATAAAAATTAAAAAACAACACAACATAATAAATCGATTTATCATTACTATTTATAATAAATCGACGTTAACATCTGACGTCGTATGCTTGTTTACCACCTACCTATTACAAATCATTTTCGACTCCACGGTACACGATACCGACTCTGTTCCAATGTATGTCCAATGTTGCCAACACAATCAGTGGAAAATGTGCGTGAACAAAATTGAAATGCTGTAATCGCCAAACGCTCTCATTTAAAGTAAAACGTTACGCTGGTGACATAAGGCTCACTATTGAAAAAAATTAAATTGATCCCAATTGACTTACGCTCGTTTAGCGTGTATCTAACACGCGCACACACTCACAATGTCGGCTCGGCCGGCTCGGACACTTTTTCGTCTTGAATTTGTAGGTGATAGTGTATCTAGGGTATTTTAAATCGATGCCCGGACGACGTAATCACAGCATCTATCGAAAGATGGAACGCTGCGCTTACGGCGTCCAACCCCGACACGACGCGTACACTTAGGCATTCCCGCCGGCGGCGACGTCCACCGCGCGATCGCGACAACAGTGACACATATAGTCCCTATTCGCCCCGCTACCGCCGCACACCGGGTAGAGTCAGTCCGACCCAGGTCGGGCTTAGCTGAGTTTCTTGCTGGACTCTTCTCAGCTAGGCGAGGTTTAGTGAACCAACGACAAAACTCCCAGTAGCTCGATTCCACTCACACCTCAGATTCGGTTGAAACCGCTCAACCAATCCCACTGGAATGCAAACTTTTAGAGTATTCCAGTGTTCCAAACCACACGCGTGGTCGTGCCTGAGGTTTTCCCCTGGATTTTCCCCAGGCTACTCTCCAACCGCGCACTCCTATCGCTTTATTGGGCCCGGCCTATAAAGCCACAGTCGGGTTCAAAAATAAATAAATAAATAAAAAATCATTGGACTTCGGTCCCTGAGAGATCTCTCTATTATCGTTTCTGCCTGTGTCTCCTATCTATTGTATATATAATATGTAGATATCCTCTCCTGTATATATCCAACATTGTATATTATTCTTTATAGGAGCACATCCTACTTGCGGGGGACGGACGGACGGGCATGGCGAAACTATAAGGGTTCCTTGTTTACTACGGAACCCTAAAAATGGTATGCCAAGTATATCCGTAAATACAATATTTCACGAATTACCTACTTGTTTTTCCATACAACAAGATTACGACGCCATTACACTGTGAAATTAATCTTAATTTTGACGCTCATAGACCATGTACGTCTCTGGGATATTATATTAATTTCATTATACTCTTCGTTTAATCAGAATTGAGACCTTATACATCTCTTAACTTTACTGATATTGTAATATTTGTAATAAATAACTTTGCAAGTTTATCTTCACTGTATGACATATTTTGGTATAATTGTAAACTCGAAATTATTATTCTTTCTTGAACTGTAAAGTAATATTTTGACGTCAAAAATGTATTATTATAGTCAGACTTTCTTAAATTGTAAATTAATATTTTGACATGTCAAGGTATCCTTATGGCCTGTTTGCAGAAAAAAATTGAATTTGTTTGAATTATTAATTGAATTTTGAACCTCCAACCTTCGTAAATCTGTGGCCGATACTAAAAATGTTAATACACGTATACCGCCACAAATTCAATTCGCCTCATATTTAAGCAGCAGTATAATGTATGAAGCACAAAATACCAAGGTAATGTTTTAAATATATATACTTCAATCATTTACACGCAACAAATACAAAGAAAAAACGGTGACTACGGCCTAAGACGGCTCTGTATCAAATGATCAAATATTTGTTCATGGTAACTTCCACGTTAAATTGACACGAATCAAAAAACGATTTTATTTACAAAAATAAGACTAAGAAACTAATAACAATCCAGACTTGTTAGATGTATAATGTCTCTAAGCGTCAAGATAAAAATAAATAACGTACATATACGGTTATTATTCAGTATTCGGCATGTTTTTGAATGATAATAATAATAATACGTTTATTCAATGATTGTATACATTTACAGGCAACCAAGACAGGTACAAAAAACAAAGTATAGAAAAACAATTGAAAGGGTAGGTGCTTGTGTCTGTACCAAGAGACCACTAGAGACTCTTGTCTATGGTCGGTATTCGGCCGAATTGTTAAAAAAAAAAATTAAACTTTAAGCTGTTTATTTCAGTGATGATTTCATAAACACTTACTTAACTATTAATCTTAAAAAGTTGTTCGGTACAGCTGCCGAATTGTTCGATAAAGCTGCCGAATATTTACCGAACAAATGAGAGGTTTTTTTTTACAAGAATTTAAATGAAGTTACCGTCTTGTGAAATTAATATTCTCAACTTAATTTATTCAATAAAGCAAAACGAAATAACTCTAAAAATAACACTAAATTAAGGCTAAAAAGCTTATTATTGTTATTTAAATTATTTTATCCGATGAAGGGTTGATATAGCGAGTGGAAGTTTACGCGGACGAAGTCGCGAGCAAATACTAGTCGTCAACATTTTTTCAAATTTGAATTAGTCTATTTTAAAATAACGGACAAAGGCATTATGTTGAATCGAATAATTCGGCCGAATATTCGGCAACAACTGAGGGGCTAACGCGAACCGAAAACAAACGAAGTTCGAATATCTCCCTCTCTGTGGCACGTATAAGCAAGTGCGACAGAGAGGGATATTTTCGAACTTCGTTCGTTTTCAGTTCGCGGTAGCCCCTCTGAACCGAATAATCTGCCGAACGTCATATTCCGCGCATCTTTAATAAAGTAGAATCCGCTTATAACGACTCCGCTTATAACATTTGACCGCTTTTAACGACTGCGAAATCACCACACATTGGATTTCATACCAAACATTTTCAAAGTAAATCAGTCCGTTTTGTGCGACGTTCTGTTAGTGCGACGTAATATCATCGGTCCCTTGATTGTCGCTTTATCCGGATTCCACTGTACTTTAATCCAGTGTTGCCAGGGCCGTTGGGACGAAAGTTACATTTCTTTTCTTGAAAAGTTACATTTTTAATTCAAAAGTTACATTTTATATATTTTTCATAATTACTTATCAAAACATTCGATTCTAAGAAACGTGTCGCCATATACAGCTACAATTCGGCGAGTTCGGCGACAGAATTACGCCGAGCTGATGGGCGGTGTCTCAAATGTCATACAAAGTTGCAAGAGACGGACAGACAGTATGTATTGTAGGTTATTTTGTCACCTTTTCTCTATGGAAGCCTATAAATTGTGTCGCTTGATCCCGGTTAGATACAATTAACTTTCTTTTTAAATACAGTCTCATTATCCTCAAAAGTTACAAAAAAACCTTTACAACAGAAGTTACTTACATGTTACGCGAGCCGGTCAAAAGTTACGAAAAATGTAAGAAATGTAACCATCTGGCAACACTGCTTTAATCAAACACCCACACACTCTTATCGAGGTTCACACCGTTACTGTAGAATCAAATATGACGACAATACGGCTTTTTCTTAAGGAATTTGAATCAAACAACCGTTAGCTAGTTTCTGTTAAGTACAGCGCCATCTAGTAGGCTACAGAGCAATATCGTCCCAAACCGACATTAATAAATATCATATAACGTTTTCCTATAACGTCTAATTCAAGATTTGGCGTAGGAAATAGTTTTACCCAAGCGACTGCCATCTGACCTTCCATTCCAGCTCAGAAGAAAAACTAGTCCTTTTTGGGATTAGACCGGTTTTTACACGATGTTTTCCTTCACCGAAAAGCAACTTTAAATTGGACATTTTTTTAACCGTGGTACAAACGTTCCACTCGGCTACAATAGCTCTAAAAGTACTTTAATACATAAATGACAACTTAATTAGAAACACAGACAACTGCACCGTATATATGTATATGTTTACTCGTGTTGTATATATAAGTAAAGTAGTTTCCAGGTTTATATGTAATGTCTTTGTTGTAGCGAGTTTTGAAAATACGTCCATTTGAGAAATGGCTTAAGTTCGTCACAGTCGGAGTATAGGTTATATATGTAGGTACTTTTACTATTACTTATGAATGAATGAAATCATTTATTTTGGACGACGGGCATCCATATACCTTATACTTTTTATTAAAATTACAATAAAAAATAAATATTTATCAATACATGTCAATGAAATACAAAATTAAGATTTATCAATAACTTTAAATATCACCTTACGGGTCATCAATAATCTAAAAATACATGTCAATAAAAAATAGAATACATTAAATCTAACTAGTTATATCATAATACTCATTTATAGAATAAAGTGGATTTTCCAATAAAAAGTTTCTCAGGCGACTTTTAAAGTTTTCGTCACTAGTTTCATCTTTCAGTTCTAGGGGTAGTCGCTCATAGTAAGTCTCGTGGGTTTTTTTCTTGTAATTATTGTGGAAAAACTACGATAAATCCTAACTAACGAAAACCCTAGACTTTTATTTCTTCGTTTATTATTACATATATTTTTATACAAAAGTAATAAGTAGTATGTAGTGACACCTCTTTGAAATTATCAGTGACATACAGTATCGACATTTAGATAGTCGATAAAAAAAACATTCACGCTATACTAAAAAACAATTTCTGTGCGACTAGATAACGGGGTCTACTCATAACACACAGGATTCGGACTCGGGACCACCGGCGTCCACCGCGCGATCGCGACAACAGTGACACATATAGTCCCTATTCGTCCCGGTACCGCCGCACACCGGGTAGAGTCAGTCCGACCCAGGTCGGGCCTAGCTGAGTTTCTTACTGGACTCTTCTCAGCTAGGCTAGGTTTAGTGAACTGAGTGAGTTATGTGTCAGCGCTCGCGCAGGCCGAGATTAGCGTAGATCAACCCTCAACTGTTATGTTGTGATTCATTCATTACTAAGAATACCCGCATGATAAAAAAATAAAAAATATGTCAAATATGTCAGTAATATGTATGTATGTATGTAGTATGTATGTGTGTGTATGTATGTATGGTTTTTGACGACCGGTTTAGCCTAGTGGGTAGTGCAACTGCCTGTGAAGCTGACGGTCCTGGGTTCGAATCCCGGTCAGGGCATATATTTGTGTGATGAGCATGAATATTTGTTTCTGAGTCTTGGATGTTTTCTATGTATTTAAGTATTTATATCTATTAAATATATCGTCGTCTAGTACCCATAACACAAGCCGTCTTGAGCTTACTGTGGGGCTAGTTCGATTTGTGTAAGATTGTCTTCTAATATATATTTATATTTTTATTTATTTATATATGTATGTATTCTTAATTAAGGTGAAATAAGTAGGTAAAATAATGTTACTAACATATTTAGATGGCTGAGTAAAAAATAAAGAGTGTTTCTTTCGCCAACAAACTGTGATGCAGTTTGGCGAAGTTATAGTGTAAACAAATGTAAACTTTTTTTGGAAGAAATAAATTAAAAAAAAAAATTAAAAAAAAAACCAGCGACAAAACTCCCACTAGCTCGATTCCACTCACACCTCAGATTCGGTTGAAACCGCTCAACCAATCTCACTGGAGCGCAAACTCTTAGAGTATTTTCAGTGTTCCAAACCACACGCGTGGTCGTGCCGGAGGTTTCCCCTGGATTTTCCCCAGGCTACTCTCCAACCGCGCACTCCTATCGCTTTATTGGGCCCGGCCTCTAAAGCCACAGTCAGGTTCAAAAAAAAAGACCACCGGCTTTATAGCCAAAATGAATTTAAAATAGACAAAGGAAGTTAGACACTTCTCAAACGACCTTATTCCCCGCAAGTGCCAGCCACGATGTACGTAATACCTAACAATGACTATAGCCATATATATACGTAGTGTCGTAGCTAGACATCTATATACGGCGCGCGTTTAACGTTGGCTTCCATGGCTATTGAGTCAAAGTTGGACTGCTCCGAAATGTCTCAAGTAATGTATGTATGTAAGCACTTTATTGTAAACAATAACAGGTTAAAACAATATACATGTCACATAAGATTAGCGGGTACATATTTGAGCCTTTTGGGGTCGAAACACTTGGGCCGTGGGGACCGGGAGCCCATAAGATCCTCAAAGATCTATCTGGACGTTTGGTCGACGCAACACGTGACCAAAATGCTGGCCTTTATCTGCCACAAAGATTGAGCATTGCCATCCAACGTGGCAATGCGGCCAGCATTTTGGGAACGTTACCTACTGGCAGCGGTTTGTTAGATTAGGGTTTTTGATAAGTATATTTAGGTTCATTTTAGGTTAGTTTTAGTTTTATTTTAATTTCTTTGTTTATTTGTAATTACTATTATGTAAGTCTTTACCAATATATGTTTGTATTACAATAAAGATTAGAGTACAAAGGCGAACTTATCCCTATGAGGGATCTCTTCCAGCTAACCTTTGAGGGATTAAGTGGAGAGTGGGAGAATGAGTTGGTTCCAATACAAAATTGCGTTTTGCGGAAATCGACAGAGTATGCCCCCACTTAAAATTTTGAAGACATAATAATTATGTAATCATTTATTCTTTTGAGTTACTTTTTTCGCCATTTGTTTAAGAATTTGATACTTTTTCGAGAAAAAATGACGCTGACAAAACGGTAGAATAAAATCATAAAAAAAATTTTTTGTGTACCATGTAAAGTGGTAGTGCAATTTATTTTTCTTCCAAACCCCACCGTATGGGGTATCGTTGGATAGCTTTCAAAAATATTATAAGGTTTTTAAAAGCATTTTTTGATTCAAGGATCGGTTGGCGTGATATTAAGCTTTGAAGTGATAATTTTTGCTATGGTCAAACCTCCCCCCCCACGGTGGCTACTAGGCATGTGAAAAAAATCATGGTAGTAGTATATACGATGCATTTAAAAGGAGAACTATCACAGCTAAGTAGACATTACCGTAAAGGGCAAAAATATGTATACAACACAACATCTCAAAAAGTACATACACAAATCAGTACTAAGATCAGTAAAAACCCTTCTACGGGTCCGTAATTCCGCATATGACCGGTGACGTGATGGACGGGCAACTACGGAACCCTACACTGTGCGTGGTGCGACACGCACTTGGCCGGTTTTTTTTCATGATGGCATTCGAACTAGTTTTTAGAAAACAAATGTGTATATGGAACAATTACAATTAGAACAACACAAAAGACAAAAATGGATTTCAAAATACAGCATAAAAACCAAGCCCTGCAAACGTCCCATATATACGTAGTACACGAGACAAACGTCCCATATATACGTGGTACACGAGACAAACGTCCCATATATACGTGGTACACGAGACAAACGTCCCATATATACGTGGTACACGAGACGAACGTCCCATATATACGTGGTACACGAGACGAACGTCCCATATATACGTGGTACACGAGACAAACGTCCCATATATACGTAGTACATAGTATATGCGATATTTTGTCGCTCGAAGTGAGAGCACCTTTCGATGCTGAAATGTGTGGTTTCACCCGAGTTAGACACTGCTTTCCATTTCGAATATTAGGAAACTAAAAAAATTACAAAATATGCACACATTTTCTGAATCAGCGAAAGAACCATTTTGGCGGGAAATGTTGACTTGTTGAGTGACGTTAACAGTGTTTGTGTATGGACCATTTTATTTTTAAATGAAGAACTAATCGTACTTATGTATTCTGTGGGGCTACCGCAAACCACAAACGAAGTTTTCCCTCTCTGTTTCACTTATGTGCAAACTTGCAAGTGCGACAGAGAGGGAAAACTTCGTTTGCTGTTCGCGGTAGCGCCCCTGGCCAAGTTCAGCGAAGTTCAAGGGTGAATGGGGGCTATCGTTTTTGTACTCACCAGTTGGCGCCACTGTCGGGTAAGATCCAGCTGTCAAAAATTGTAATTGGTTATTATGGACATGAGAACGAAGTTTACATTTAAATCATATTCAATACCTTAAAACCGTACCGTAAAAATATCGAACATACCGCATTGTAGCGCGGTCCCGTTTTGCTCGGAAAAAAGGAGGAAATAAGTTTCCGAAAGACAAAACTGTCTCAAAGCCCTGACAGTCATTAACCCTTAACTCATATTTGCCATAATCAAGCTCAGGTATTGCAAAATAGTCACCATATTGTTCCAATTAGATGTTAACCCGCGTAGCGCAACCACAAAGAGTGGCATTTGACGTTTCGGAGACCTCACGCTACACTAGCGCCTCTAGCGGCGAATTCATACGCGATAGCCCTCATTGGGTGCTTTGACGTGGCAATAACCTTTTTTTTTTAACCTGGCTGTGGTTTTATAGGCCGGGCCCAATAAAGCGATAGGAGTGCGCGGTTGGAGAGTAGCCTGGGGACAATCCAGGGGAAAACCTCCGGTACGACCACCCGTCTGCGCCATGTAAGCCGCTACTAACTAACCAATACGCAGTTTGTCAAACATTTGAAACGGGCTTCCACGAATTTGGATCAAATCAATAAACAGAGATCGTTGCGCCGCCCGGCGTTGCTCGCGTTTTGACAATACTTTAATTTTGTCCGCTGACAATGAATGATGGTTAATGAATTTGGGACATTTTGCGAGATTAACAGATATGTATGTAGATGTTTTCGTGGCTTGGCTTCCTTCCAATATCAAGTTTATCGATACTTAACTGTTTTAAGAGGCCTTATAAGTTTTAAAATGTTTTGATTTCAAATTATGACAAAAGTATTGATAATACCAGTAAAGTTATTAAAGAATACGATGACTTTATTGAAGTTTTACATAGTAACATAGCCATTTTTTGTATGTAGTAGATTTTAAGCGGAAAAAACAGGTTTTTAGCTTGAAAATGGTCGATTTGGAGTGATGTTTGAAACGATGTTTCTTAATGAAAAATCCAAAATATAGATTTATAATTTATTTAGTCCTGCGGGGTAATCACGTAACTTTTGTACTACCGTTAGATAGATTTTAATGTCAAATTTTAACTGTCAGCTCATACATTTATACTTCAAAATTGACAGTAAAATCTATCTACTGTTAGTACATAAAGTTACTTGATTCGCCTGAGGTTCTAGATAGTAACAGTGAGTAAATGTCAAGATACGTGTCAATTCAAACAGAAAATGGCGTAAATATATGGGCGTTTTTTAACTGGTAAGGACCCTTAAATACTTACCTGGGGCGCTATCGCGAACAGCAAACGAAGTTTTCCCTCTCTGTCGCACTTGCAAGTTTGCACATAAGTGAGACAGAGAGGGAAAACTTCGTTTGTAGTTCGCGGTAGCCCCACTGAGGGACTACTCCGAACTTCACTCTCGTGTTAATACACTATATGAGTGAAAGGGACGGCACGATACGAAGTTCGGATTTCGAAGTTCGGAGTAGTTAGTAGTGTTATTTTAATAGTCGAATATGGTTTATGCTGGATTTAGTGTTTTTATGCATCTAGAAAAACGAAGTATCTATCTATGGTCCAACGAATAAAGTCGTGATGTCTTGTACCTAATCTTTTTATTAGGGATTGAGGCAATGTTTGTGTTTGTGTACAATAAAGTGCTTACATACATACATACATACATACATGTTTGAGAAAAAATGTAAGCGTTGATTACATAAAGCGGCCTTTAAACGGCGCGCAAACACGCGAGCCGAGCCTGGCTCCGCTCGTGGTTCGCCGCGCCACGCGCTGTGTAAACAACTGCGCTCGGCGCGGCTCGGCAAAGTTCGCACGATCCATCACTTGTCGGTTTTTTCGACACAGATCAAAGGCGCGCGCGCCATCTGCGGCTCGGCTTGTGTTAATACGCGCCGTCTAAACAGATGTCACAGAGCGCGCGACGAAGGAAGACCTATTTTGTCCGCATCTCCACGGACGGCTCGGCTCGCGTAGGATCGGGCTACCCCGCGTCGTTTAAACGAGCAGGCTTGCGTCCGTATTTAGCCGAGCCGCATCTCCACGGACGGCTCGGCTCGCGTAGGATCGGGCTAGCCCGCGTCGTTTAATCGCGCCTTTACAAATCTCACGAACGCGGGTGAGCCATGGTTGTGTGTTGAGCTGCATATGCACGTTGTCCATGTGTGCGTCAGCGTAGGAGCTATGAGTTCACATCTGTGTTTGTAATGTATCACAACTGAGGGGCTACCGCGACCACAAACGAAGTTTTCCCTCTCTGTCTCACTTATATGCAAACTTGCAAGTGCGACAGAGAGGGAAAACTTAGTTTGCTGTTCGCGGTAGCGCCACAGAGGGGCTACCGCGAACCACAAACGAAATTTTCCCTCTCTGTCTCGCTTATATGCAAACTTGCAAGTGCGACAGAGAGGGAAAACTTCGTTTGCTGTTCGCGGTAGCGCCCCTGGTCACAACTACAACTGTGACTTAACTCGCGCTCGGGAAATAAAGTACTATACTAATACCGCCATCTATTGTGCCAATTGCAAAATTCAAATAAAACTTTTATAAAAAATTTATTACAACGACATCTATAGATAAGTAGCTTTATTATTAAGCATCATGAAGTAAGGATAAGACTGGAGCCGGCATCATATGCATATAAAGATGTACGAAAGAAATGCAAGCATAGACAACAACCCACGTGGGAATGAGATACAAAGTGTCATCTCCTGTCCCTCATCCTCATCGCGTATTATTTGTCACCTGCCTGTGTCACCGAAACGTCATCAATGTATTCAAGCATATTTTAATTTGGCGCCAATGTATATAACTAATTATGAGATGTTAGAATTGTGCTATATAGTAGTCTTTTGATACATCTCAATGTAGTCAGCCTATCATAAGTCCGTCCCCCTTGGTTATTCGCTAATCCTCCGTCTAATCCTTTTTCTACGTTAAGCATCCATATCATCCATATGGCTCACTATATCATTTTCTTTTCTTCAAAATAACTACAGACTTTGGGCATGTAGTTCAAAAAAGAATGTAGAGATGGTGCCACTTGTAAATCTTCATGCGTATTTTTGTGGTATATATCTAATAGATGTCGCTGAAATCACCTCATACATTACTCTTCCAAAAATAAAAGGATGTTACGCAGTTAAATTAACTCGATCGAGGGCTCTTTTTAAACGTAGCCGGTTATCACTGCATCACGATGTTGCCAGAGATGATATAATCGTCTTATCATACCGGATGTTCCTGAACGCATCCAGCGGTTTTGATTTCCACCGGCCTGACGTTTTAGGCCCAAAAAATTGACAATATTGCGAATATTCACATAAGAATCGTTGTTTACATAATAAATACAGTGATTAGTTATAAAACAGTATAGTTTAGTGGTTTTTTAACAGTGTTAGAAGTTAATTATCCACCGTGGATTCAGAAGCGAGCGGTTTGTATTTGTTTATTTCAACCTCTAGAACTCGGTACGCAGAATCACTTTAGGTCCAAATTTAGTGCCCTATTTTTAATTTCGTACCGAAAATCGATATGGAACGCTTTATGTATTTTTACATTGCGCTTTGAATAACTGCTTTAGCTTGCGGAGTTTAGTTTTTGATGGGAATATTTTTTCATGTTTTTGCGTACGTAGGGCCTAAGCGAGTTTATTTATTAATATTTTTATTTATTTTGTACTTTTTATCATAATCTCGGTAAATGATAATTTTGAAAACTAATTTAAGCCGTGTCCCGGCGAAAAAATATAAACAATAGCATTATTTTCTAATGAGCCCTGAGATTAACAATATATGGATAAAAATATTACCATTAAATTGATAGGCTTTTCACAACTATTTCATTTCATAAACAGCCAAGTGTACTTCAAATAATGATTAAGATTTTACAATACGGATATTCTTTATTTTTCACCAAAAATAGTACACAAAACAAAACAATGTTAAATTAAATATGTAAAATAGTAGACAACAAGCGGTCTTCCCACTAACAAGCGATCTCTTCTAGACAATGTGGTGGATACTTTAAAATATGTCATTGTTTTTTTTATTTTATGCCTGCTTACTGACTGGCTAGTGACTCTTGCATACTGATTTCTATCCTACTATTTAAATTATATAAATTAGACTTTGCTGTCTGTCCGTCTGTCACCAGGCTGTATCTCATGAACCGTGATAGTCAGACAGTTGAAATTTTCACAGATGACGTATTTCTGTCGCCGCTATAGCAACAAATACTAAAAAACACAATAAAATAAATATTTAAGGGGAATCCCATACAACAAACGTGTTTTTTTGCCGTTTTTACAGATATTGGTACGGAACCCAGTTTTTTCTTTTAACTTTAATACATGTAATCTTCCTCCTAGAGTTTAGATTTTATTATTTTCATGTTGACGTAGATATATCTCAAAATATTTTATTATGATTAGTGTACCTACCTTATTACCTTTTATCTTGACGCTTAGAGACCTTGTACATCTCTAACAAATCTCGATCGTTATTAGTTTCTTAGTCTTATTTTTGACATGTAACACTACATTTAATTAATGATACTTTGATTATTGTATTATTTTTATTTGATGTACCTAGATAGATTTTGACTTGTAAAAGTGCCCTTGAGGCCTATTTGCAGAATAAATGTTTTGATTTTGATTTTTTATGAGTTATCCCAGTACAGTTGCATCCTTAAGTATCTGACCTTCCAGCCCGAGGGGAACCCAGAACTTATTGAAATAGGGATGTTCATACCAAATAAGAAAATCAATAACTAAATTTTCTCGAAAAAGGATCAAATTCTCACTCAAATGGAGAAAGAAGGAAGTCAAAAGAATAAGTAATTATCTAAATATATAAAAGAAGAAACTGACTGACTGACTGACATATCAACGCACAGCCCAAACCGCTGGTTCTAGAGATTCCAAATTTGGCACGTAGGTTCCTTATAAGGTCTAGGGGTGCACTAAGAAAGGATTTTTCAAAATTCACCCCCTAATGGGGTGAAACGGGGGTCCAAAGTTTGTATGAAAAACCGTATTTATTAAAGTGAGAGACATGAAACTTTGTATATAGAGTCTGTGTTTAAATATATTAATGGCGTATTTCAGCGTTTTTCTAAATTGCTCCACTAAAGGGGTGAAAAGGGGGTTCAAAGTTTGTACGGGGAGAAAATCTTTTTTAAAGTGAGATATTTGAAACTTCGTATATAGACTCTCTGTTTAAATACAACAAAACATATATATATCTTCGTCCTTCGAAATTGCTCCCCTAAAAGGGTGAAAAGGAGGTTTCAAGTATGGACGGGGAGCAAATCTTTTTTGAAGTGAGAGATTTAAAACTTCGCATTTAGACTCTATGTTTAAATACAACAAAACATATTTAAGTGTTTTCGAAATTGCTCCCCTAAAGGGTTCAAAAGGGGGTTCCAATTTTGTACGGAGAGCAAATCTTTTTTGAAGTGAGAGATTTAAAACTTCGTATATAGACTCTTTGTTTAAATACAACAAAACATGTTTCAGCGTTTTTCGAAATTGCTCCCTTTAAAGGGTGAAAAGAGGGTTCCAAGTTTGAGCGGGGAGCTAATTTTTCCTTTTCTTAAAAATCAATATGGGTGTCATTTTCGAGATTCCTCGGGGTGCCGATTACGAAAATGACATTCATTTTCAAATTAAAGATGGCGGACATTTATTTTTCTTAAAAATCAATATGGGTGTCATCTTCGAGGTTCCTTGGGGTACAAATTACAAAAATGACATCCATTTTCAAATCCAAGATGGCGGACGGTTGGATATTGAAATGGTCAGATGGCAATCGCTGCCGTAAAGACTAGTGCCTATGCCATGTCTTGGGATTAGGTAGCGGACCCCGGACATCGTTCAGGATGCAACTACACTGGCATAACGCTAGGACGATTATGATAGACAGACAGAAATATTTTATTCGACATCACGAGGCATGACTTAACTTTAAACTTTTTTGTAAAAGTGGCCTTGTGGCCTATTTGCAGAATAAATGTTTGATTTTTTAACAGTTACATGTACAAGTATTTTAAAATACGACTTAACACTAATTTTTTGGCGCTTAAACTAGTGCCTACGCCAAATCTTGTCAAAACGACCCCCCGTTTCTCTGGGACTCAGGATGATGAGTTTTTATTACTTTATATTACTGTATGTGTTGTCTACCTTAAATATGATTTTGCATTCTTGCGGTGACAACAACCAAGTCGAATACATGTATTTGTCTATAACC
This sequence comes from Epiblema foenella, assembly GCA_963556455.1. Taxonomy (NCBI): domain Eukaryota; kingdom Metazoa; phylum Arthropoda; class Insecta; order Lepidoptera; family Tortricidae; genus Epiblema; species Epiblema foenella. Next base: position 1,960,269 of record OY747119.1, on the reverse strand, counting down.
ATGTTCTCATGGAATTGATTGTAGATCTTATATGAGAATAAATGTCTTTAAACCTAAACCTGTATTGATCTATGGTTACATTCGCCCACAGAGGTGGCGGGGGGCGAGAGCTGGCGCGGCGTCGCCCGCTCGCCCTCCCGCGAGAGCGTCACCACCGACCTGTCGCTGTTCAGCGTCTCCAGTGCGGCTAGCGACGCGCGAGCGTTACGCCTGCTCGCTTGCAAGGTACAGTACCCATGCTGGACTCTACAGCACCCGTGCTGGACTCTACAGTACTTATGCTGGACTCTACAGTACCCGTGCTGGACTCTACAACACCCGTGCTGGACACTACAGTACCCGTGCTGGACACTACAGTACTCATGCTAGATACTACAGTACCCGTGCTGGACACTACAGTACTCCATTCTGGACACTACAGAACTCCATGCTGGACACTACAGTGCCCTCTCAAGTGTCACCTGTCACTATTGAGCGTCTCTGCTGCATTTTGCGATGCCTTATGCCTGCTCGCTAGCAAGTACCCGTGCTGTACACTACAGTGCACATGCTGGTCACTACAGTACCCTTGTACAGTACGATTATTTTAAATTTGACACTGTCTTAAGCTCTTTTTCCATCAGATATTCTACTTTAATGCTAATGTACTAGAGCTTCTGTTACAAACATACTATTTTTAAATAGTGTTTTTGTATTAGAAACTCTATTATATTAGTGTTAAAGTAGAATATCTAATGGCCCCAAAGGCAGAATTGAGAGATTTTACCAACACAAAGAAACTGGCCGCAGTGGCCGCACAGGAGGCCAAGTTTAAGTCCACGTATTAAAAAAAAAACAATGGGATATGAGCGCTTAAATTAATTTACCTGTAATATGTTGGTTGTTCGCAGGCGGGCCAAGGACCTGACCCAAACTTACGGGTAGCGAGTCCGCATCCAGAGAGCAAGCTACAAAAGTAAGTATTTTATGTTGTAGGAGGCAAACGAGCAGACGGATCGCCTGATGGCAAGCGATTACAGTAGCACATGCAACACTAGAGAAGTAACAAGCGCGTTACCGGCCTCAGAAGAGAGTACGCTCTTTTCTTGTTACCTCAGAAGAGAGTACGCTCTTGTTACCTCAGAAGAGAGTACTCTTTTCTTGTTACCTCAGAAGAGAATACGCTCTTTTCTTGTTACCTCAGAAGAGAATAAGCTCTTTTCTTGTTACCTCAGAAGAAAATAAGCTCTTTTCTTGTTACCTCAGAAGAGAGTACGCTCTTTTCTTGTTACCTCAGAAGGGAGTCCACTCTTTTCTTGTTACCTCAGAAGAGAGTACGTTCTTTTCTTGTTACCGTCAGTTTACTTTGTCTAATTAGACATTTTACAAACATATATTTATTGACCACATTAGGTCAATAGAGTTTCAGTCTTAGTTCTGCGGTTTAAGGTTAAAATTGGTTGGTCGAGTAATATTTGACTGATATTTTATTTCGGAATTTATTTATTACATATATGTCTGTACTTATTTATGTATTCTTGTATTCGATATTTATAGTTTGGCGTTTAGTTATGTATATTATTGTTTTTATTAAGATAATATTGTATTTGTATCGTGCATGTTTCTCGGTTTGCCTATTAATCTTAATCTCAAAGGTTATCTAGAAGAAATCCCTTACATGGTTAAGCTCACCTTTGTACATATATGTCAACTGTTCTTGTAATTTGTGTTGTATTTTTCCTCATGTACAATAAAGAGTTTTACATACATACATACATATAAAATTAGATTTCATTTTCTTAATTAGATTTTGACGCCCGGTTTAGCCTAGTGGGTAGTGCACCTGCCTGTGAAGCTGACGGTCCTGGTTTCGAATCCCGGTCAGGGCAAATATTTGTGTGATGAGCATGAATATTTGTTTCTGAGTCTTGGATGTTTTCTATGTATTTAAGTATTTATGTCTATTAAATATATCGTCGTCTAGTACCTATAACACAAGCCTTCTTGAGCTTACTATGGGGCTAGTTCGATTTGTGTAAGATTGTCCTCTAATATTCATTATTATTATTTTATTATTTAAAAAGAATCACCAAAACGTAAACTATTTTAAATATGTATTTTCTTGTAAAGCCTTCTAGAATAGTGCGGCTCGGAAAAGGCTTCATAATTCTAGATTATGATATAAATTTATAGCCGACTGCAGACAGCAACTGCATGTACCGCCGCACTCCAAATTGAACCTTAATCGTTTTTGTAAAATGCTCAATTTGAAGTGAGCGGAGAGTGTCGCAACCGCACGACGACACGCCGCTCACTCTAAATTAGGACTTTTAGTCTCATGATTAAAGTTCAACTTCGTGTGCGGAACGTTGTTACTCACCACCTAATCCGAACTTCGTATTGTACCGTCCCTTTCACTCTCGTGCTATACTCTATATGAGTGACAGCGACGGCACCTCTGTATGCGGTCGGGTTCCAACTTGTACCTTGAAGCTTTAGATACCTAACGTTCGCGCGCCCCGGGGCCGCCCGTCAATCGAGGGCTGTCGCCGCGCGAGGGAGCATATGCACGTCGTGTTGTTTTATTTGTGGCATTATTCACAATAACACTGATATACATATGTACAATTATGTGAAGTAACACGTAGGTAGGTACTTAATTAATATGGGTTCACTGTACTCGAGCGACCTCTGGTGAGAGAACAGTTTTTATTATCAGTGACTTAGAAACCATACACATCTCTAACAATATTAAATTAATCTTAATATTGACGCTCAGAGACCATGTACATCCCTGGGAAATTATATTAATTTCATTATACTCCTTGTTTAATCTTGAGACCTTATACATCTCTAACTTTACTGATGTTGTAATATTTGTAATAGATAACTTTGCAAGTTTATCTTCACTGTATGACATTAATTTTGTTATAATTGTAAACTAGAAATCATTATTCCTTCTTGAACTGTAAATTAATATTTTGATATGAAAAATGTATTACTTATTATAGTCAGACTTTCTTAAATTGTAAATTAATATTTTGACATGTAAAAGTGCCCTTGTGGCCTACTTGTAGAATAAATGTTTGATTTTGATTTATGCCTTCATCGATGTATTTTGGGCGCGACAGCCCTAGCGCTACACGTGCCGCGTGTGAATGAATACTAGTTATACGATAGACAGAGATGCACATATTAGGCACGTTTTTATGCCTAAACGCGGTTTTTGTTTGGAAGTGTAGCTTCTGTACTTGTACTATTACTTATTCTGTGGTAACCGGTGTCCAAATGTGGAACAAGCGCCATCTAGGTCACGGCAATTGAACCCGGGACCTCGATGGCTTGGTTATTATCGATATATGTATTTAGATCATAAGGATATATAACTTACCGCATAGTTCACAGCTCCACCGATAGTGGGCGCTGTTATTAATGTAGAATTTAAGTATATAAACGTATGTCGCTCTAAACACTTTCTTTTCCAAATAGACACGATAGAATCAACACATATCTAATAGTACATTACTTACCAAGGGCGGTAAAACAAAGAATGTCTCAGATCGCAGGTATTTGATGCCCGAGCCGAAGGCAAGGGCGATAATTATGCGATCTGAGGCTTTCTTAATTACCGCCCGAGGTAAGTACAAAATTTTATGTCGCCCCCTGGCCAGGAAGTGGGATTTTCCGCGCGCGGAGCGTGCGGTAATTGCCACTTTATGGCCAGGTGTGACATAAAACCCATTTCAACACCCCAGTCTGGTCCACGAAGGAACATCGATATGTCTATGGTATCACTTACAAATTGTGTGCTGTATTAACTTCTGACATTATCTGGGTGGGCAGCAGCATCCTTCGATCATTACCACCATCAAACTGCGGTCGCCAACCCGCTTGCCAAGCGTGGCGACTATGGCAAATCCCCCCCAAGGGATTGGGGGAGGCCTATGTTCAGCAGTGGACGTCTTTCGGCTGAAATGATGATGATGATGATGATTATCTATTAAATTGACATTGTTATGATTGGTACCCTTACATTGGTACAACTGTTAAATATTTTTATTTCATCTTAGAGTTTCAATTTCATTTTTATATGACATTTTCAATTGTATTGTTTTCCTATGTATACTTTATATGACATTCTTAATTGTATTATTCCCTGATTATTGTTTAAATGTAGGCATATATTTAATTATATACCTACCAGTAGCGGCGCGTCAAAAATATTCTTAGGGAAGCCGGAAATAATTTGCCTTTCTTATTCTTCATGAGAAGAAGTAAAAGGACTGGACTGGCTGAAAATCAGGCAAGCCGGTGGGAATCGAGTTGTATGGACGTTTCGCCACTGATACCTACCCTCATATTATAATTATTAATTATTTCATTGTTATAACGATCGATATACGATTAGCAAGATAAGCGAACATGTTTTATAATGTGATTGTATATGGAGATAAATAAACTAAACTAAACTAAACGACCGGTAACCGAGATGTGTGTTGTTAGACGGCCGTCGTCGGGGCTGCCGCTGCACAGCGTGGACGCGTGCAAGTCGCTGCTGGCGGGCTGCGCCGCGCTGTGCGCCGCGCTGGGGCTGCGCCGCTCGCTGAGCGCGGGCGACGTCGCGGCGGAGGCGGAGCGCCCGAGACGCAGGTACTCACTATTTGGGTATTGATATTGCAAGTCTGCATCCGCGGATGCGGATATTACAGGGCTCAATCCGCGGACGCGGATATTACAAGACTCAATCCGCAGATGCGGATATTACAGGGATCAATCCGCGGATGCGGATATTACAAGTCTCAATCCGCAGATGCGGATATTACAAGGATCAATTCGCGGATGCGGATATTAGAAGGCTAGTTTTGCGGATGCGGATATTACAAAGCTCAATCCGCCGAAGCGAATATTACAAGGCTCAATCCGCGGATGCGGATATTACAGGGCTCAATCCGCGGATGCGGATATTACTAGGCTCAATCCGCGTATGCGGATATTACTAGGATCAATCCGCGTATGCGGATATTACTAGGCTCAATCCGCGGATGTGGATATTACAATGCTCAATCCGCGAAGACGGATATTACAAATGCAATGAAATGAAATCATTTATTCTTCAATTTCGACATATTACATGCACTTATGAAAGTCAAAAAACTACCAAGCTCAATCTGCGGATGCGGATGTAAGATTAGGTAAGAATAAGAAAGAATTTATTGTCTTAACCACAAGAAAAATACTACTACTAATTTACAGATACACAAAACCTTGCTTTTTTTCATTGCTTTCTTAAGAAAAGCACTATACCTTTGTCTCTGCAGGAACAAGGATGACCTGATTCCTTCCTACTCGCTCTTTCCAGTTACGTATCAAAATAAAATCAACTTGTCGCTTCTTGTCATTGTCACGATCGACGAATCACAAAAACGTAAAGAGGTTCCTATTGATTAATGGAGATTGGTTGAGCGGTTTCAACCGAATCTGAGGTGTGAGTGGAATCGAGCGACTGGGAGTTTTATCGCTGGTTCACTAAACTAACCTAACCTAGCCTAGCTGAGAAGAGTCCAGCAAAATTGACGACCGGTTTAGCCTAGTGGGTAGTGCACCTGCCTGTGAAGCTGACGGTCCTGGGTTCGAATCCCGGTCAGGGCAAATATTTGTGTGATGAGCATGAATATTTGTTTCTGAGTCTTGGATGTTTTCTATGTGTTTAAGTGTTTATATCTATTAAATATATCGTCGTCTAGTACCCATAACACAAGCCTTCTTGAGCTTACTGTGGGGCTAGTTCGATTTGTGTAAGATTGTCCTCTAATATTTATTTATTTTATTTATTTTAAAATTAGCTAGGCCCGAACGTTTGGTCCAGATCGATTCATTACATCCGTAACTAGGATTATAAGTTTTACTTTTTTAGTGATTTTTTCTTGTTTATGAAATAATAGCAAAAAACCAGGAGGAAGTTTTCGAGACGAAAACGATTCTTCAGGCCTCCATATTTTCACTTGTAGTCAATTTTTCAAAAAAATCAAAACGTATAAACTTACCCCCTTATTCATAAACGTCTGTCAAACCTATATTAGTTAACTAGCCGCTAAAGTTCGTTTGTCCTTATCTGTCACTTTGACATTGACGTTTGTGAGAATGGGACAAAGAACTTTTTAGTTAGCAGAGGTTTGTTAAGTTTTATGAATACGGGGGCTAGTATTTAATGATATCTACAACATTTTTTAAAAATCATGCAAATCGATTCAGGATTATTGTATGGAAATATTCTGCTACAGAATCCTCTTAAACTAATGATAATAAAATTTTCAGCGCTACATCAGAAGTGGGATTGTGCGCCGCGTTAGAAGCGCTCACCCTCAGCTCTGCGTCTCGCTCTTGCAGCACGTGGGTCGCGGGTACGTTTTCACAAGCTTTATGAGATCAAAATTAGACGACCGCTTTAGCCTAGTTGGTAGTGACGTGACCCTGCCTTCGAAGCTGGAGGTCCCGGGTTCGAATCCCGGTCAGGGCGTTTATTTGTGTGATGAACACGAATATTCGTTCCTGAGTCTTGGATGGTTTCTATGTGAAGTATTTATTTATCTATATACGTATGTATATCGTCACTTGGTACCCACAGTACAAGCTTTGCTTAGTTTGGGACCAGGTTGATTTGTGTAAGATTGTCCAAATATATTTATTTATTTATAAAATGTTAGTCATAAAGTAATTTTACAAGTGAATTTTTCTTGTAGTGGGGGGTTCTCAGCTACCGTCGCCACAGCGTGCAAGTGTCCAACCCGCACAGAGACTGCTCACTGACAATAAAAAGGTAAAATTTTGACATATTTGTTTGATATATTTTTTCAAATGATTTCAATCATAATCGTGCGCCCGCATTAACCGGTTTATATCGGCTAAACCGGTTTAACCGAACAAAACCTTTATATAAAACTTCTGTAAAGCGGTTTAAATAAACCGGTATTTGTATCTAAACCGAAATAAAACGGTTTTGCGGCAAGTACATGATATCAGTCATATCAGTTTGAAAAATTAACCGGTTTCCGAGTCCTTCAGTGACATGTGCTCCCCGTATAAACATCTTATGATCAGGGACCGATACCGGTATTTTTAAAAAACCCTGAATTAGCGCAATATCTTGGATTATTTTTTGCTCTTTACGTAGGGCTGAATCATGTATTTAGGTAACAACGTCGTATTATTAGATTGTCCCATTAAAAACGAAATAATGAACCGGTAATCGTAATAATACTTGTTTTAAAACTGTTACCTGTTCTTTTTTTTTATTATTTTTTATTTCTGTCTGCATCCCCCCACTGTTGAGTAAATTCCTCCTCATGTTCACACCAGTTTGCCCTGTTTTGAGGTAGTCTCATCCATATATATATTACCTATGATTTTATTCATTATATGTATACCTTTCCTGTATAGTGTGTTGTGTTGCGTTCCGTGGATCACGTACGGTGCTGTCTGAAAACCAGCGCTGCAGGTGTCTGACACCTCGGCATAATGCTGAGAGAGCAACCGATTCACTGCCGCGAAGACGCACTTTATAATAATATGTCAATGTACTGAGTCTATTCTGTTTGTAACTGTTTGTAATGTGTCTTTTCGTGCAGTGAATAAATGCTTTCTTTCTTTCTTCTTTCTTTCTTAATCATCATCATTTCAGCCGAAAGACGTCCACTGCTGAACATAGGCCTCCCCCAATTTGAGGGGGGATTTGCCATAGTCGCCACGCTTGGCAAGCGGGTTGGCGACCGCAGTTTGATGGTGGTAATGATCGAAGGATGCTGCTGCCCACCCTCCGATTTTCCCTTATTCGCCTCCTACGAAACCCACGGGAAGAGATGGGGTGGCGCAATTCTTACCCGGCAACCACACGGGGCCCTTCTTCTTCTTTCTTAATACCGGTATTTTTCTATGGAGAAAATACCGGTATCCGATCCCTGCTTATGAGTAAGTAGAAACGCTCTGTTCATTGTTTGTATGTTTGTTCATCAGATACGTCAGAACTATATAAAGCGGCGGTTGCTGACAACCTACAAGGCTCTCGAGAGGATGTCGCAATCGGAATTCAATTTGGACAAACTGGAGGTGTGTGGTTTATTTTACTCGTTTATTATGAATTATTGGGTACTTGACATCAGGGATGTAACAGAGCCCCGGTTCCGGTTCCGTTAAGTCGGAACTTCCGATTGGGTTTAAACATCCGCTTCGGTTCCGGTTCTATTATTTTTAATACGGATCTCAAAGCAGCGCAGCGGGGGGAAATGAGTGGCGTACATCAAAAACAAACAGGTTTATACCTGTTGTAAATTTGAGCTCTGACCGTGTACTTCGGTAATAGGGATGTTGACTCAAAATTTATTGGTATCTAAATTATTATCCAAAAGAAAGAAGACATAAAACTATGCCAAATGGTGAAAATCCCATTAAAATATCTCAAAAAATAACGAAGCTACAACCGTTAGAATGTTGTTAATAAGAGTGAGAAAGCACTAATTTGTAGTGACGTCACTGACTTAAAGCGCCATAGTAAATGAAGATCGTTCCATACAGAGGTGCGTTTTGCGAAAAAGGGACAGAACATGCCCCCACTTAAAACTTTGATGACTTGTAATTATGTAATTATTTATTTTTTTGAGTTACTTTTTTCGCTATTTGGTTGAGAATTTGAACCATTTTCGAGAAAATTTGAAGTAGTTGAGTTTCTTACTTAGTGTCAACATCCCTATTCAATAATGAATATCATTGTAATTGTTTTATTTTTAATTTAACATCTAAAAGGTGATGCTAATTATAACTAGTAAATGATTGTAAAATATCTACTAATTAGGTAAGATTTCTTTTGTTGAACACCTAGTAGGTCTAAGTTTGTTAAAGTAGGTACTGCAATATTAAAGGCTGATTAATATTTGGATTTTTTATTTAGAATAGACTTAGCTTGGACCTGCTCTGCCCTTAACATCTTATCCATCTATAACTCGGGCTCCGCATCCGTTTTCAGTTCCGGCTCCGATTCCGGTTCTGGTTCCGATATACCGAATTTAAAACATCCGGTTCCGCTTCCGGTTCCGATAAAATCACATCTGTTACATCCCTGCTTGACTTATGTAATTAATGTTTATAAAACGTATTGTTAAATGTAGCTTATAATGAGGGCTATCGTTTTTGTCCTCACCAGTTGGCGCCACTGTCGAGTAAGGTCCAGCTGTCAAAAATTGTTATTGGTTATTATGGGCATGAGAACGAAGTTTACATTTAAATCATATTCAATACATCAAAACCGTACCGTAAAAATATCGAACATCCCGCATTGTAGCGCAGTCCCGTTTTGTTCGGAAAAAACGAGGAAATAAGTCTCCGAAAGCAAAACTGTCTCAAAGCGCTGACAGTCATTGACCCGTAACTCATATTTGCCAAAATCAAGCTCAGGTATTGCAAAATACTCACCATATTGTCCCAACTAGATATTAACCCGCGTAGCGCAACCATAAAGAGTGACATTCGACATTTCGGAGACCTCGCGCTACACTAGCGCCTCTAGCGGCGAATTCATACGCGATAGCCCTCATTCCTAGAAGTTAACCCGTCGTTTACCGGTCCCGGGATCGCCGGGATCATAAAAAGATTCAGATTCATTTATTCACAATATAAGATTACAATATAAATTACATGTCAATTTACAGGAATCTCTATTGTGATCGTTAATAACATTAAATAAAACAAAACAAATTAAAAATCAATGAATAAAATAGCAGTTAAATAATACAATGAGTATGATAAAATTCACCTGAGAGGATCGTCATGAATATATTAATATTTTTGGTACTCTAAACACGGTTAACAAGGAATTAAATATCAATATCTCGTAATGATCGTCAAAGTAAATATTAAAACAAGAATTAAATTAAATCAATAATATTAAATTAAATTAAACAATGTCAACTATATTTTATTTCCATGTATTCGTTAATGGAATATAACGGGCAGTGTTGCCAGGGCCGTTGGGACGAAAATTACGTTTCTTTTCTTGAAAAGTTACAGTTTTAATGCAAAAGTTACATTTTATATATTTTTCATCATGACTTATAAAATCGTTCATAATTACTTGTCAAAACATTCGATTCAAAGAAACGAGTCGCCATATACAGCTACAATTCGGCGAGTTCGGCGACAGAATTACGCCGAGCTGATGCGCGGTGTCTCAAATGTCATACAAAGTTACAAGAGACGGACAGACAAGAGTCGTACTATGTAGGTTATTTTGTCACCTTTTCTGTATGGAAGCCTATAAATTGTCCCGCTTGATCCCGGTTAGATACAATAACCTTTCTTTTTAAATACAGTCTCATTATTCTCAAAAGTTACGAAAATTTCCTTTACAACAGAAGTTACTTACATGTTACGCGAGCCGGTCGAAAAGTTACGAGAAATGTAAGAAATGTAACCATCTGGCAACACTGATAACGGGGTTTCTAATAAAAAGAATGCTATTGTTTTTTTTTTTCGCCGGGAGACGACGGCTTTGATTGTTTATTATTTTTTAAAGTTTTTGTGTCATTATCTGGCAGGCGGCGGCAGTGGCTTCCGCTCTGGCGGGCGGCAACTCGGGCGCCGGACCCACAACATTGCCTGTGCCGACTACCACGATACACACCCGCTTCGTGCACCCAGGTAATACCATCACACATTCATTATAATCAGAGATGCACACACCCACTCACACATACATACAAATACACACACGTTCCCGCGCGCACATATTTACACTATTCAAACTCAAACTCAAAATATTCTTTATTCAAATAGGCCTAGCAACAAGCACTTTTGAATCGTCAGTTATATATTACATAAATTGAATCTAATTATTCAGAGCAATTTATTGATGCATGTGAAATTTTTAAAAAGACATGAATTACTGTAATGTATGTCAAAAGAGAGTATAATAAATTCACAAAAAGATCGTCAATATGTAAAATAAAAACATAACAAATAGTATAATCTAGACAGTTTCTAGAATAAAATCTGAATGTCAAGAGGAAAATTTAACGTCAACATCTAATGTCATAGTTTCATTCATAAATGAGATGAGACACTGCGTTTCCGAACAATAGCGAGCAATGGATATTTTTTATTGTAGTTACCAGGGTCTGCCTGAAAACCAGCGTTGTAGTGAACTTGCTGCAACATTATGCTGAGGCGAGCCCCTTTTTAGCATCACATAATTATGTCCGTATGATTATCTATGTTAACATGTTAAGTTTAATTTTAAGATATTTGTACATGTAACTGCTACTGTTATGTCATGCCTTGTGATGTTAAATAAAATATTTCTATGTCTATGTCTATGTCTAGATGCGCCGTATATGGCCGTCTACTCAAAACAGACTTCTTGCTCCACCATCTTCTTCTTCAAAATTTTACAACAAATCTTTCACTTTTCAAGCTGTTCGGTCATGGAATTCTCTGCCGTTAGATATTAGATGTGCCAAGTCTCTGCCCATTTTTAAAATAGGTCTGATTAACGTTTATGAATAAGTTGGTTTGAATTAATATTGTATTAAGTAGTACCTCTTCTAACGCAAACTACAAACTTAGAAATACAAGAAAAATTAAAAAAATTAGGCACCGAGCAGGATTTGAACTTGCGATCTGGGAGGTCTTCTAAATTTGTAGTTTGTGTTAGCAGCGGTACTGCTTAATACAAAATTAATTTAGTATGGGATGGCGCATCGTAACTGACGATTTTCAACATGATTCGTATAAATAAAGGAACGGTCGAAGAATTTGGGGTCTGGTAGTAGTTGCACATATAGCTCAGTTGGCTAGAGCGACTGGCCGCGAGTGACGGGAGGTCGCACGTTTCAAAACTTGCTCGGTGTCTAATTTTTTTCAATTTTTACATTTAGAATGAAGGAAAAATTTAAAAATTTAGGCACCGAGCATGATTCGAACCTGCGATCTCCCGGCATTCGCGGCCAGTCGATTTGAGACGTTAGTGCCGTTAATGAAGCATGAGTCTTCTGGTAGATGTCGCTGTACGCCTCCCTTAAGGCGTTTGTATAAAAAGAATTTTTACATTATTTCTAATTTTGTAAGGTAGTTTGACTTTATCTTTGTATCGTTTTTGTATGTTTTCCAGAGGCGTGTGCGCTTGCACTGACAGCGGCAGATCTCGAGCGAGAGCGCGGCCGCCCCCTCAGTAAGTACGAGCGTAACATGATGATCTTCAACTGGCTGCACACGCTCGACGACCAGGCGCCCTTCTAGGTCCACGGAGAGGTCGGGGGGCGACGCCCCTTGGTTTACTTATAGCGTAATATATCCGGTTGTTTACGCCTCGCTTGGGGCGACGCCCTTTGGTCTACTTATAGCGTAATATATCCGGTTGTCTACGTCGTCCTCCTAGGTCAGGGGGCGACGCCCTTTGGTCTACTTATAGCGTAATATATCCGGTTGTCTACGTCGTCCTCCTAGGTCAGGGGGCGACGCCCTTTGGTCTACTTATAGCGTAATATATCCGGTTGTCTACGTCGTCCTCCTAGGTCAGGGGGCGACGCCCTTTGGTCTACTTATAGCGTAATATATCCGGTTGTCTACGTCGTCCTCCTAGGTCAGGGGGCGACGCCCCTTGGTCTACTTATAGCGTAATATATCGGGTTGTCTACGCCATCCTAGGTCAGGGGGCGACGCCCCTTGGTCTACTTATAGCGTAATATATCCGGTTGTCTACGCCGCCCTTCTAGGTCGGGGGGCGACGCCCCTTGGTCTACTTATAGCGTAATATATCCGGTTGTCTACGCCGCCCTTCTAGGTCGGGGGGCGCCGCCCCTTGGTCTACTTATAGCGTAATATATCCGGTTGTCTACGCCGCCCTTCTAGGTTGGGGGGCGACGCCCCTTGGTCTACTTATAGCGTAATATATCCGGTTGTCTACGCCGCCATTCTAGGTCGAGAGGCGACGCCCCTCAGTCTACTTATAGCGTAATATATCCGGTTGTCTGCGCCGCCCTTCTAGGTCAAGGGACGATGTCCTTTGGTCTACTTATAGCGTAATATATCCGGTTGTCTACGCCGCCCTTCTAGGTCGGGGGGTGACGCCCCTTGTTCTACTTATAGCGTAATATATCCGGTTGTCTAGGTCGGGGGGCGACGCCCCTTGTTCTACTTATAGCGTAATATATCCGGTTGTCTAGGTCGGGGGGCGACGCCCCTTGGTCTACTTATAGCGTAATATATCCGGTTGTCTACGCCGCCCTTCTAGGTCAGGGGGCGACGCTAATTAGTATCCTTGAAGCGTATTATGACCGCTGTCTACGTGAGCAGGCGCAAGCAGGAGGTACGACGCAGTACCGTTTGGTCTCCTTCAACTGTATACTATGAACGCAATATGACCTCTAATTGGTTATAGACCCGACTAGGATTAATAGGTGTTCTAGACGGCGGGGGTGTTGCCCCTTGAAGGCTTTCGATAAGATATTTAAATAGTTCTTTAACGATCTTGCGGAGCGCGCACAAGCAAAAAATGGCTTCCGGGAAATACGGAGGCGTCACCCCCTAGTATTTATCAATGCATAATCGATAGAAGCGAATCATTGTTCTGATGATATCCTCATAAGATAGACTGTCGCTAGCACAAATAACGCTGCGAGACGAGACGAGAAATCTACCCTCCTCTTTATAATCACAATAATTATATTAATTAGCACAGTTCGAGAGAGAAAGAACTCGGTTAAGGGTCCTTATCAGTTAAAAACGCTCATCTATTCACGCCATTTTCTGTTTGAATTGACACGCAATTTGACATTTCTCAATGTTACTATCTAGAACAGGACTATTGCGACCTTATGTCATAAACTTTAAAGGACTATTGCGACCTTATGTCATAAATTACGAAATATCGTTTGAAACATAAATTCCAAATAAACCATTTTCAAGCTAAAAACTGAGTTTTTCCGCTTAAATTCTAATACGCACAATAAAATCAAAAAATGGCCATGTTACTCTAAAACTTTAATAAAATTATGGTAGCCTTTAATAACATTATTTGTAATTTTTTTTATACAACGCCGGTGGCGAACAAGCTTACGGTCCACCAGATGGTAAGCGGTCACCTCAGCCTATAGACGCCCGCAACTCCAAAGGAGTCACGTACGCGTTGCCGACCCTTATAAAATTTGAGGATGCACTGTGTTGCACTGTGTTGATTATCAATAGTTTTGTCATAATTTGAAATCAAAACATTTAACTTATAAGGCCTCTTAAGTCGCGTGACTCGGCTCGATATCATGCTGTGCTAGTCCGTGTTTGGTAAAAGAAAAAAATTAAAATGATAAATCGAAGGGATTTTAGGGGGCGGTGCCCTCCCGACTCCTTCGCCTGCTAGGTTGGATTTTGTGTACATTCATCTATCGCTAAGTTAAATGATCTCATGAATATAATATATATTTAGAATAAAAAAAAATTGAAAAATTTAGGCACCGAGCAGAAACCGTTCCTTTGTATTAACGAACGAACGGTTGATGAATTTGGGACTGGGTGGCGATTGCACCTATAGCTCAGTTGGCTAGAGCGACTGGCCGCGAGTGCGGTGCCTAAATTTTCAAATTTTTCCTTCATTCTAAATTTGGGTATGGGATGGCGCATCGCAACTGACGATTCTCAATATGATTTGAGACGTTAGTGCCGTTAATGAAGCATGAGTCTTCTGGTAGATGTCGCTGTACGCTTCCCTTAAGGCGTTTGTATAAAATATAATATATATGTTAGTATCATAGCTGGGCACCGTTAACCAAATAGTTAACTTCGTTAATCGATACCGTTAAAAAAAGTTAAATTTGTTAAACGTTAAAGCGTTACATTTCGGACCATTTAACGGAAGTTAACGTTAACTCCTGACGCGCCTCACTTGCATCGTCTGTCTCATACAGCGGCTATAGTTCGCGCCTACGCTGCCCCGATCGAACGGAATTGTCAGAACCTGTTTTTCGCGGCGCGGTATTCCTTTAATAAAATAGGTACTTAGTTAACGGATTAACGGAAACTTGGACAGTTAACGGAAGTTAATGAGTCTGTCAACAATTTTGCAAGTTAAAAGTTAATCCGATACACGGATGGTTAACTTCGTTAATCGGAAGTTAATGAGTCCGTCAACAATTTTGCAAGTTAAAGTTAATCCGATACACGGATGGTTAACTTCGTTAATTAACGGTTAACGGATTAACGAGTCCAGCTCTTGTTGGTATTAACATTCAATCAGTATCGGATGTGGCTACGCTCATGAAGGCGTTAATTCTTATGGGGCTCCTAGCTCCCAATGACTTTCGAACTGTAACTCGATTTCTTCGAGTTTTTTATGGCTTACCGTATATACAGGGCGTTCCACGGCTATGCCACATGGAGGGAAAGTACCTTGAATATTGTAGATGGAACATTTTACTGAAAGAAGACATTATTTGAATTAAAAAAAACATTTTGTTTTTTAATTTTAATTTTTTTTCAAAAAGGTACATAAAGTTTCCAGTTTTAATTTTACTCGCCAAACTGACAAGACAGTTTGTTGGCGAGACCGCGCTCATTTTAACAAGTCTATTATCATGCACCTAAGTTACATAATTAAGTAATACTTGTAATTGTAAGAACTAAAACAATAAAAAACATACATATTAACTAACTAAATCTGTTAACAGTTAAGGTAATCTTTGTAAAAATGTCTTTTTTAGCTTGCTTTTCGCTACATTTAAACTATATTTTTTCTCTTCTCTTAACCAGTTAAATTCGTTATGAATAGTAAACTGCATTCACAGATAATTAAATCATTTTATGGTTGAACCGGAAATCGAACCAGTTACACGAGAAAAATAATTACCCTGTAGCTTTATCATACCGATCGAAAGGCTTCATCATAAGGATTATTTTTTGCTAAATAACATAGTGTCAGAAATAAAAGGAACACCATGAATTTTAACATTTTTAATACAAAATTAATCAATCTATCACGTGTAACGGGTTTGATTCCCGGTTCAACCATAAAAAAATTTAAATATCTGTGAATGCAGTTTGAATTGTTTTTGAAATTCAAATAATGTCTTCTTTCAGTAAAATGTTCCATCTACAATATTCAAGGTACTTTCCCTCCATGTGGCATAGCCGTGGGACGCCCTGTATATATGTAGTTTTGACAGAGCAATATCAACTCAAAACTCGTCAAAAATCAATGAATAGCGCTTGGAGCCCCTTAATTGTAGTAATATCGCAATGTTTCACTGTATACCACTGTTTCATTGTTGGACCCTATGTATTTATGTAAGCACTATTGTACACAAGTACAGGTTAGAACATATAAGATTAAAGTGTAAAAGCGAACTTATCTCTATGAGGAATCTCTTTCAGCTAACCTTTGGGGGATTGAGTGGAAAGTGGGTTATTATAAGGAAATGATAGCTTATGACCTCTTCATATGCTTAGTCACTTCTGATAATGATTATAGATGCATGTATGTGAGTTTGCTGTCTGACCAACTTGTCAAATTGTCACGTGACAACTATAATCGACGCACAGGTAAGGGTATTTCCAAAAATCACGCGAGGCTCCGAGGGGGGGGGGGGGGGGGAAATATCACGACTGATCATGTGGGGGGAGGAGGGTGCAAGGTGACCCCACGAGTATTTTTGCATTGTACCTAAAATAATATTTGCTCATGAAAGAAATTATAAATCTACCGCCAGCTAATAATCTTATTTTACACATGCTGAGTGGACTCCTTTTTTGTGACAACACTGTATATCTCTTAGATTTAAGCCTTTTGTAATGTATTTTATTATGTTGTTGTTGCAAAATAAATGTATTCTATTCTATTCTATTCTATTTTTAGCAACTGTACCGGGATAACGCTAGGATGATGATGATGAAATTATATAATCTTCATTTTCACGTCAAAAACAGCGACTATTTGCATAACGAACTAACGAAAATAAATACAAGACCTTTTTTTTTGTGACATAAAGACAAAAACAAAATAATATAAACGAGTTTTTAGGTCAATTTAAATCTGATTACTTATAAACGACCAGCAGGCGCATATGCCATCTCCAATTTTTTTTTTTAAGCCACAAGATACAATAACAAAACACTGATACAATACAATACCATTTACTTTAAAATATATTTAGTGCAAAAAAATACACAGGTTTCGTGGGGGGGGGCTAGAACCTCACAAAGATCATCAAAAGGGGGGGGGGGACTGGGGTTATAAGTGGCCCAAAAAGCCTCGCCTGATTTCTGGTTAACGCTTTAATTACTTTAAGAATGACACAAGCATAACTCTTATGCCATTGGATAGTCTACTTTAACGCTAAAGTAATACAGTTAGTATTACACAAACATGCGATTTTTACACGGTATGTGTAAATACAACTCTATTGCTTTAGTGTTTAAATCGAATATACAATGCAATAAAAACATAAGTCAGTCGAATATTTAAACCTGTACTCCCTTTTGTTTTTAATTTATAAATGAAATTTAGACAGACCCAGAGATTGTGCCCAGTCTCTGGTTATTATCATATGAGTATATATATATAATGCCTCAGCCACACCATGGCCCATGATGGCCGATTATAAATATCATCATCATCATCATTATTATTATTGCAAAACGATTAGTTTGACATTTTATTAAATATTATTATTATTATTAACGATCATAAATATTATAATAAATATTCGTATAGATTAAGCTAGCTTTAATTTGTATTATGATATATATTTTTTAAATCTAAATCATTAAATGATGAATTTATTGAGTAATGCGGTCAAGTAATTAATACTTCATAATGAATTGAAATTAATAGTTTTATTGTTATGCAAATACTTAGCAATATTCCTGTCAGCTTAAAAATCCGATGTGTAGTAAGCAGGGTTCGAAAGGATAATTATCAATGATAATTATCTTGATAATTATCGTGATTTTTATGCTTTGTTAATTATCGATTTGATAATAACCTAAAATTGTAAATTCGGCATGAGTTAAAAAAATACTTGCTTGAATTCGAACGTTAATAATTGCGCTCTGTATATGTTTTAATGATGTTGTAATGATTAATTGATTATATTTTAATGGTTAATAAAATCCAGTTAAATATTGTATAGCAACTATTTATTTTGCAGCCTAAAACACCATAATCTTTTATATATTAGTACAGAGTACAGTCTTTATTCGTAAAAATACATTTTACAGATCATATCATACATCGGAAAATAAATTTAACTAATAAAATAACGTATACTACCCTATCCATAAGAGGGATAATTATCCGATAATTATCAAAGACCATAATTATGTCATTGTTTGTCATTATTTATTAATGTGTAGTTGTATATCTAAAATATTTATATAAATACATCTTTGTACACGTGTTGGTTTGTCTACAGTTTAGTTCCTATTCTTCACTCAATTGCTCAAAGGTTAACTGGAAGAGATCCCTTACAGGGATAAGTTCGCCTTTGTACATGATTGATCTGTTTTTTTTTTCTGTATAATTTATTTTACTTGTCTTGTGTACAATAAAGTATTTACATACATACATACATACATTATCTTGATAATTTCGAACCCTGGTAGTAAGCATACAGTACTTAATCGTACATCATGGGCCATTGTGTGGATGAGACATTAAATGCGAAAAATTATGAATCTTACTTTGAAGTCGGTTATAAGTAGAGATGCACCGAATACTTGCGAGTTTTACCTAGTACGATTATTCGGCCGAATAATCACGGGCGCTACCGCGAACGGCATTCGAAGTTTTCCCTCTCTGTCGCGCTTGCAAGTTTGCACATAAATACGTTAGAGAGGGAAAACTTCGTTTGTGGTTCGCGGTAGCACTCCCAGCATTTACCGAACCGATTTGTTCGAATTATTCGGTTCAATGTAATGCTATCAGCCATAGACTTACCAGACGCGACACGCAAATAATACCACAACCGAGCGAGACAGTCATATACAGTTTTGTATGAGAGCGACAGAGAGTTACATATCATTTGTTGTCCCTGTTACAGTCTCACTTTTTTTTGTCGAGCACAACTTATTTTATATGACAGTTGTGCCCAAATACGTCACAGAAGCGATTACCCGCCCAAGTTAAGGAGGTAATTTATGGTAAACCAGCAGCCATTTTAAACCAATTCTCAATTTATCCGCATAAGACCTTTTCCGTCACTCTTGGTGGCCCGCGTATAGGATCTCTTTAGACATATTTATACTCTTACCCCCTTATTCATAAACGTCTATCAAACCTATATTAGTTAACAGGCCGCTAAAGTTAGTTTGTCCTTATCTGTCACTTTGACACATGTACTTGTGAGACAGTGACAACAGACATTTTAGTTAGCAAAGGTTTGTTAAGTTTTATGAATAAGGGAGTAAGCTATCAGCCGGTCAAACACAGTGATATGTTTCGACGGAGTGGTACCATATTAGTCCGTTCAAAAAGCGTCGTTACGTCCAACCAAGGAGATTCAAAATGCAATGACATTTTTATAAATTATAAAATGTCAAAGATTTTAAATAATTTCAACTGTGCATTTTGGTAGTGGACCCGAATCCTGCCGGATCCTAAAAGGGGGAATTATTATAGTCGCCTGAGGGACGGAAAAGATCTTATGCAGCTAAATTGAAAATTTGTTTTAAATGGCTGACAGCTTTAAAACAACCTACTAAACTCGGGAAGGTAATATGTTTGCCACAAAGTCATATCAAATAGTTTGAGTCAAACAAAAGAAAAGTAAAACTTTGGCCAACAACAAATTATATCAACACAACAAATTATAACAAATTGTATCTTTTGTTTCTCTTTTTATCATTGTAATAGTTTATGCACCACCTACTTTTCAGCTTTATACCCAGAGGTTGTCTGGAAGAGATCGCTCTTTAGCGATAAGACCGCCTGTTGTTCTGCTTCTGTCTCCCTGTGTCTTTGTTTTTTGTGTGCTATTTTATTGTGTGAGGTGTACAATAAAGAGTATTTGTATTGTATCTCTCCCTGTCGCTTTTATTCAAGTTCGTATGCGACCATCTCGCTCGGTAGTGAAATTAATATTTGATATTGAGTCTGGTTACTCTGTGGCCGAAACTATGCCGAATACTTACCGAATAATAACCGAATCGACGCATCTTTAGTTAAACGCTTTAGTGTTAATTTTAATTATTGATGTAATTATAATAATATTAATAATGTTTAGATAGAAATATGAATTAACACGTTGATGTAATATATAATAAAATAAATCTCTACTTTAAAACTAAGGATTTTCATTTACGTTTATGTCACCTTGTTGCTACTCGTCACCCCCAAAATGATTGAAAAACTGATATTCATAAAAGAATCTTTCACAGTGCGCGCCGTAAAATTGTGGAACAAGTTACCGTTGTCCTTAAGACAGTCCCAATCTGTAGCATCATTCAGGAGCAAGTTGAAGGAATTATGGCTATCCAATGACTTGTGAATTGCTTGGATACTATATTTATATGTATTATTTTATATTTTATTTAGATATATATACATATATGTATATATATATTTATATATTAGTAGTTATATGTTTATTAATGTGTAGTTGTATATCTAGAATATTTATATAAATACATCTTTGTACACGTGTTGATTTGTCTACAGTTTAGTTCCTATTCTTCACTCAATTGCTCAAAGGTTAACTGGAAGAGATCCCTTACAGGGATAAGTTCGCCTTTGTACATGATTGATCTGTTTTTTTTTCTGTATAATTTATTTTACTTGTCTTGTTTACAATAAAGTATTTACATACATACATTAGAATCTAATAAAATATCTTAATTTAATTAAGTTTAAATGCAATTTATTTTTGTAACGAAATTTATGGTACAATCAACTTTTTCTTGTTGTTATTCTGTCCCGTCAGCGAGGAGACAACAGTAACAGAGTTTCTTAGAAAAATGTTTATAATTTGGACTTCAAGCATGCTCAAGAGATGACCCATGTCCAAATGGATTTAGGCTCATCGCTAAAGCTCATGTTTGGTAGAACATGCCTGAAGCACTGCAGTATCGAGGAAGCCCCGCCATCGCTCGGAACAGCAGGTCATTGTACAAAACACGCAGGGCATTGTACGCTTTTTGAGTGTAACTGGTCCATAGACTGCTGGTGTAAAATGATTGGCAAAACGCCTTGAAAAGTGTGATTTTTTACATTTAGTGCACAACCAGCAAATCTACGAATCAGCGTGTTCCCTCTTACAGCCAATGCCCTGTCCCTTTCTATACCAGAATCATCTTTCAGATCCTCATCAACAATATGCCCAAGATATTTAAATTGCGAAACTCTCTGCAATGAGGGCTATCGTTATTGTGCTCACCAGTTGGCGCCACTGTCGAGTAAGGTCCAGCTGTCATAAATTATTATTGGTTATTATGGGCATGAGAACGAAGTTTGCATTTAAATCATGTTTAAAACCTTAAAACCGTACCGTAAAAATATCGAACATCCCGCATTGTAGTGCAGTCCCGTTTTGTTCGGAAAAAAAGGAGGACATAAGTTTCCGAAAGACAAAACTGTCTCAAAGCACTGACAGTCATTGACCCGTAACTCATATTTGCCGTAATCAAGCTCAGGTATTGCAAAATACTCACCATATTGTTCCAATTAGATATTAACCCGCGTACCGCAACCACAAAGAGTGACATTTGACATTTCGGAGACCTCGCGCTACACTAGCGCCTCTAGCGGCGAATTCATACGCGATAGCCCCCATTGTGAGCCATTGAGGTAAACTGGAGGGACAGACGCAGGCGGTCTGAGCTCACACTTTTGCGAGTTGTACTTTAGCTCATTGCTTTTCTGCATAGGCCTCACAAATCGCTAAGAAAACAATTTCTTCTTATAAAAAAGAAAGAAATCGTTCAAAAATTATTCTTATGTTATAAATTATTCTCACACTATTTTTGTATGAACTATGCAATAGACAACCTAACATTAATAGAATTTAGGGACACGCGCCGTTAGCTAGTTTGCGATAAGTACAGCGCCATCTATTAGAGAATTAAGAATAAGAATAACTTTATTTGCATTAAACATTACCAATCTCTTCTTATAAAAAAGAAGGAAATTGTTCAAAAATTCACACTATTTTTTACGAACTATGCAATAGACAACCTAACATTAATAGAATTTAGGGACACGCGCCGTTAGCTAGTTTGCGATAAGCACAGCGCCATCTATTAGAGAATTAAAACAACATGCCTTCATATGTTGCAATAAAGTACCACTACCGTGCCAATAAATTAAAAAAACCGGCCAAGCGCGTGTCAGATCACGCACAATGAAGGGTTCCGTACGAACACGTACTAGTCCACATTTAAAACCACTATCCGACACACTGAATCTGAAAACGTCGTATCTTCATAGGGAACTCACGGTACTTACGACCTTTTGTTTAGGCAAGACAGTTATCCAGCGGAAACTCAAAAACCGTAAAGTTTTCTCGTTCAAACCAAAAATCGTTGGAAGTATTAATTAATGCACACCACCTCATGTTTTTTTAGAATTTTAAAATTCATAGTTTGGAAATTATATGGGGGGGGACACTTTTTGTGACTTTGACAGCGAATATCTGGGTCAATCAACTTATTCTTGTTGTTATTCTGTCCCGTCAGCGAAGAGACAACAGTAATCAAGTTTCTTAGAAAAATGTTTATAAAATGGACTTCAAGCATGCTCAAGGGATGACCAATGTCAAAATGGATTGTTGCTCATCGCTAAAACTCATGTTTAATAGATTTAAACCCTATAAAATCACAGATTTAAAGAGTCACTCAGGAGACGTAACCATGGTAACGGGCATTTTTAAAGGCCTATCCACGAATACCTCATACGATTATTATGTTCGTTGAATTATTTTTTTCATGCATCGGTTATATTTATGGAGTACCCCCCTAATGTAATATTTCTTTTCACTCCTGCAATTCAGAAAAGAGTTATTGTTGCCTTCGAACGAGGGATCAAAGATGTACTTTTCTTCCCTCATTTGAGGGCAACAATGTTTCTTTTCCTCATAGAAGGTGTGAAAAGCAGTATGTGACACTCGGTAGTAAAATCATTTGTAAGATATTTCATGTTTTTAAGAGCGGGCCTCATATACGGTGTGAAAAGCAGTATGTGTCACACGGTAGCAAAATTATTTCCTTCTTGGGCGTAAACACTTGAATCCCTCGTTACGCTCAAGATTCTACTTTAGAATCCCTCGCTACGCTCAGGATTCTATTGTAGAATCTTTCGTTTCACTCAGAATTCTATATAACGCACTCGCCGTAAATATATAATTTTGCTCCCTTGAGACACAATCTACTATTGTATATTCACATCACTTTTATGTAGCGGTTCATAGAATACACTTACCAAATTTCATAATTGTAGTGCTTATAGTCTCCGAGTAAATCGGCTGTGATACGGACGGACAGACATGACGAAACTAGAAGTGTTCAAAAAATATTTAAAAATTCATGTTCTATCTTTTTTTTTATACCACGTCAGTGGCAAATAAGCTGACAGCCCATCTGATGGTAAGTAGTTACCGTCGCCTATAGACGCTTGCAACACCAGAGGCGTTCCTCGCGCTTTGCCGACCCGCAGGAAACCTTTTCACGCCTTTTTTGAAGTCCCATTCTGTAGCCCATTGGGAATACCTCGGCAGGAAGTTAAGACTGGATTTATTACCCTTCTTTAGAACTATGTATTCCAAATTTCAAATTGATAGCATACCTAAGTAGTTCTTGAGATAATTAGCGATGTGACAGGCAGACAAAATGAAACCATAAGTGTTCCTTTTTACCATTTCAGTACGGAAACCTAAAAAGACAGAGAACACACATCTTCACTTTCCAGGGGCGCGAGTTACCAGCCATACCTACACATTATCTAGGGGCGTGAGTTACCAGCCATACACATTATCTAGGGGCGCGAATTACCAGCCATACACTTTATCTAGGGGCGCGAGTTACCAGCCATACACATTATCTAGGGGCGCGAGTTACCAGCCATACACATTATCTAGGGGCGCGAGTTACCAGCCATACACATTATCTAGGGGCGCGAGTTACCAGCCATACACATTATCTAGGGGCGCGAATTACCAGCCATACACTTTATCTAGGGGCGCGACTAAGGCTAGAATTACAGTAGAAAACGCTTTTTTATACAACGCCGGTGGCAAACAAGCTTACGGTCCACCTGATGGTAAGCGGCCACCGCATCCTATAGACGCTCGCAACTCCAAAAGAGTCACGTACGCGTTGCACCCTTTATAAAATTTGAGGATGCACTGTGTTGACAACAGAAGAGACAAATTTAGGTCCCTCGCTCTCAACACAGTGCACCCTCAGGAGCTCTGGCGTATAACGTAACGACTCCGCATATAACATTTGACCGCTTTTAACGACTTCGAAATCACTACAGATTAGATTTCATACCAAACTTTCAAAGTAAATCAGTCCGTTTTGTGCGACGTACTGTTAGTGCGACGTAATATCACCGGTCTCTTGACTGTCGCTTTATCCGGATTCCACTGTATGCTAAAATGCAGGAAACCCAGCACAGTACAACAATTTGAGGTGTCTCCTGTCTTAGGTTCTCTAAGGGTGGGTTGCACCAAACCGTCTGTAATCGTAAGCGGTGTTCGTTAAAATCTGATTGTATGGTAAGTTTGACAAGTTTCTATGGGATGACAGCTGCCGGCGCCATATTTGACGATGACCGGCCTGTGATCGTATGTTGGTGCAACCGAGGGTAAGCCTGGGTTGCACCAAACCGTCTGTGATCGTAAGAGGTGTTCGTTAAAATCTGAATGTATGAAAAGTTTGACAAGTTTCTATGGGATGACAGCTGCCGGCGCCATATTTGACGATGACCGGCCTGTGATCGTGTGTTGGTGCAACCGACCCTTACTTTCTGACGTAACAGCTCAAATTAAAACATTTCATTTTCTGACACATTAATTTTATTTATATTTGCACGTAAATTATTTGATAACACTGACGTATGTTATAACATTGCATATTACTTAACACTAGTAATTTGCCTGTATTTGGTTCGCGAACGTGTTTATAGATAAGGTTGTTGATCTTTTGAGACTTTTTGAGTGTTACTACTTCAAAAGATTATTCCAAAAGAAACAAGGAAAAAATTATGCCAAACGGTGAGTCCTAAAAATTAAAAATTGTAATTTCGCTAGCGGACGCATCAGCTTGACAAAATTTATATAATTATGTAATTGGGTGGATCAACTATTCTTTGTTGCTCGTTACAGTAGTACCCAACTGATAAGGCGCGTCGTGAATCTTCGTTCGCGCAGGAAAGAAAGTATCGCCCCGAAGATTAACGAAAGAATGCTTAAAACTTACAATTAACCTTAGACCACTACTATAAGGATCATAATACACTGTTCATAATGCGCGTGCACTCGATCAGAAGTATGGCGGCTGACTAACATGCCACGCGCTAACATGGCGGCAGCTGCGGACCAATAGCGGTGCAGGAACAAGAAGCGCGGTGCGTGGAGCGTGCCGATTGGTCAATAGCATTTCCCGCGCTTTCAAAATTCATCTTCTGCGTAGGTACATCGGTAAGCCATATCAGTTGGGTACTACTGTACCAAGGTTACGTCTCCTGAGTCACTCTTTAAAACTGTGATTTTATAGGGTTTAAATCTACCAAACATGAGTTTTAGCGATGAGCATAAATCCATTTGGACATGGGTCATCTCTTGAGCATGCTTGAAGTCCATATTATAAACATTTTTCTAAGAGACTCGGTTACTATTGTCTCCTCGCTGACGGGACAGAATAATAACAAGAAAAAGTTGATTGACCCAATTATTTATTCTTTAGACATATTCCTTTCAATTTGATTAAGAATTTGATCCTTTTTCGAGTAAATTCAAACTTATAGATTTTCTTGTTTGGTGTCAACATCACTATTTAGGCCTCTCCTGTATAATTTATATACAACCCTTCTTTGTTATACAAAGGCTTATAGGAGAAGACTGTTGTTAGACATGGGAGGTCTAGGTCTAATATATTAGACAGAAGAGGCACCGATGTTAGACAGAGGAATCCTATAGGACTCTTTTGTTAGACAAGGGAGGCCTGGGTCTAATATATTACTAATAGTCAGAATACTCCGTTGTTAGACAGAGGTGGCCTCGAGCCCTGTTGTTAGACAGAGGCCTCGAGCCCAATTATTAGGGGAGGCCTAAATTGCTGGTGTTACACAGGTAAAACCTTCGGGTCGACTTTTAGATGAACTTTCTTCTATGTTTGACAGGCGAGGCCTACGGCTCTACAGTTAGATAGGCGAGGCCTACGGCTCTATAGTTAGACAGGCGAGGCCTACGGCTCTATAGTTAGACAGGCGAGACCCAGGGCTCTATAGCTAGACATGGGAGTCCTAGGGCTCCTCATCGGCCCCGCCGAGCACCGCGCCGCTGTACGCGAGGT
This sequence comes from Epiblema foenella, assembly GCA_963556455.1. Classification (NCBI taxonomy): domain Eukaryota; kingdom Metazoa; phylum Arthropoda; class Insecta; order Lepidoptera; family Tortricidae; genus Epiblema; species Epiblema foenella. The sequence goes on along the minus strand of OY747119.1, from coordinate 1,933,755 downwards.
CCCAGTAGTGCTCCACGCCGTGCTTTTGAAACAGCTCCCGAGCCTGTTTCTCTGTAGGCAGCACCTGGATATAGAAAATATAGTTTTCACACCTGCTATTCAAAAAAGAGTTATTGCTGCCTTCGAATGAGGGATCAAAGTTGTACTTTTCTTCCCTCATTTGAGGGCAACAATGACTCTTTTCCTCATAGAAGGTGTGAAAAGCAGTATGTGACACTCTGTAGTAAAATCATTTGTAAGAAATTTCATGTTTTTAGCAGCGGGCCTCATAGACGGTGTGAAAAGCAGTATGTGTCACACGGTAGCAAAATTATTTCCGTCTTGGGCGTAAATACTTGAATCCCTCGCTACGCTCAAGATTCTACAATAGAATCCCTCGAATCAATAGAATCTTTCGCTTCACTCAGAATTCAATATACCGCCCTCGCCATAAATATATCATTTTGCTCCCTTGAGACACAATCTACTATTTACCTGGTGAATTTTCTGCTTTGCCTTAAGGTTCACTGGCAGATAATGTTTATTATACAGTGAATGAATATTTAAATCGCAATAATAATGACTATTAGGAAGTCGCAATTCAAATAAATTATTATTATTCTACTGTTCTTCATCATAGCAAATAATAATAATTATGAATTAAATGTTATTTGTATAAATGAATTACTATTATTATTAATTAATTATTATCAATCAATGTATATGATTATTATTTATTAATTATTATCAATGTTTAATTATTATAACTGATTGTTTAGTTTTTTTTTTTTACAAATTTTATTTTTTTACTGTGATCTTTTTTTTTGTTGTGTAGTCAATATTTAATGTCAATCTAATAAATTACTATGTATTATGTTTAAGACCTTATTTGTACACACAAAGCAATGAATAAATGAATATGAATATGAGAGAATGCTTTTGGCATTAAGGATCGTTTTTATACTATAAGCAGAGACAAGTAAATTATATAGACTGAAAATATCTATATGTTGAGGAGTGCTTTTAAAATAATGAGCCTGCTGTAGCTAGTTTCAATGAGGGCTATCGCGTATGAATTCGCCGCTAGAGGCGCTAGTGTAGCGTGAGGTCTCCGAAATGTCAAATGTCACTCTTTGTGGTTGCGCTACGCGAGTTAATAACTAATTGGAACAATATGGTGACTATTTTGCAATACCTGAGCTTGATTATGGCAAATATGAGTTACGGGTCAATGACTGTCAGTGCTTTGAGACAGTTTTGTCTTTCGGAAATTTATTTCCTCCTTTTTTTCCGAACAAAACGGGACTGCCCTACAATTCGGGATGTTCGATATTTTTACGATACGGTTTTAAGGTATTAAATATGATTTAAATGTAAACTTCGTTCTCATGCCCATAATAACCGATAATTTTTGACAGCTGGACCTTACTCGACAGTGGCGCTAACTCGTGAGCACAAAACCGATAGCCCTCATTGGAGGGGTCCCTGTACCATTAATTTCGTTTGATACTTAGACCTCTGCTTAACACAATAGAGCCATCTATAAATACAACAAGAAATCTCCTAAGAGATGTCGCCAATGTGTTGAGCAGAGGTCTATGTGTCATACGAAATTATTGATACAGTGACTTCTTTATAGTGACACTAGCTACGCAAGCTTAAGGTTTTGTTTTGTGCAATAAAGATTAACCTCCTTATTCATAAACGTCTGTCAAACCTATATTAGTTAACTGGCCGCTAAAGTTCGTATGTCCTTATCTGTCACTTTGACATTGACGTTTGTGAGAATGGGACAAAGAACTTTTTAAGTTAGCAGAGGTTTGTTAAGTTTTATGAATACGGGGGTAAGGGTGGGTTGCACCAAACCGTCTGTAATCGTAAGCGGTGTTCGTTAAACTCTGATTGTATGGAAAGTTTGACAAGTTTCTATGGGATGACAGCTGCCGGCGCCATATTTGACGATGACCGGCCTGTGATCGTGTGTTGGTGCAATCGACCCTAAGTGTCGTATGTTGGTGCAACTCACCCTAAATAAATATATATTCATGGTTTTTATGTCGTTTCTTTTTTCAATTTTGTAGTCTCATTGAATATTGTCAAAGGCGAGGATCAGTCAACTTTTGTAAAAAGCGTAAAGCAGTTGGTATATCTGTCATTTTGATATTGGTGTTGGGCACCTCCCCTATCCTCCTCCCACTTTACACACCGCAGAATTAACCTGGAATAGTTTATTACCTTGAATTTGATATCGCCAAAGGCTCGCTGCTTTGTGGTGCCCTCCCATACAAGGGTGCAGGTGTTGGGCACCTCGGCTCCCTCCGAGTCCTTCACCATGTCGTCCTCCCACTTAATACGCTGCAGCATCAACCTGGAAACGATTTATTTATTTATTTTAACTTTATTGCACAAAATACACAAATTTTACAAATGGCGGGCTTAATGCCAAATGGCATTCTCTACCAGCCAACCATTGGGCTAAACAGATATTTTATAAAAGGTGCAAAGAAAAGAAAAAAAAGAAAAAGAGTATGAAAAAGTGTATCAAAATATGTAATAAAACATATAAATATTGACATTTAATAAAAATTTAATAAAACAAGTACGTTTAAATGTAATGGCAAGTCTTTTTTTTTTGAACCTGACTGTGGCTTTATAGGCCGGGCCCAATAAAGCGATAGGAGTGCGCGGTTGGAGAGTAGCCTGGGGAAAATCCAGGGGAAAACCTCCGGCACGACCACGCGTGTGGTTTGGATCACTGGAATACTCTAAGAGGTTGCGCTCCAGTGAGATTGGTTGAGCGGTTTCAACCGAACCTGAGGTCTGAGTGGCATCGAGCTACTGGGAGTTTTGTCGATGGTTCACGAAACCTAGCCTAGCTGAGAAGAGTCCAGCAAGAAACTCGGCTAGGCCCGACCCGGGTCGGACTGACTGTACTCGGTGTGCGGCGGTACCGGGACGAATAGATCGGCGAGAGTCTATGTTAGACGGACGAGGCCTGTGGCTCTATAGTTAGACAGGGGAGGCCTAGGGTGAGAAGTTACTGGTGTTACATAATTCAGATTCATTTATTCACAATTAAGATTACAATATAAATTACAATGGATGGATCAACTACTCTTTGTTGCTCGTTGCCATGGTTACGTCTCCTGAGTCACTCTAAAACTGTGATTTTATAGGGTTTAAATCAACCAAACATGAGTTTTAGCAATGAACATAAATCCATTAGGACATGGGTCATCTCTTGAGCATCCTTGAAGTCCATATTATAAACATTCTTCTAAGAAAATCAGTTACTGTTGTCTCCTCGCTGACGGGACAGAAAACAACAAGAAAGTCAATAGACCCACATGTCAATTTACAAGAATCTCTATTGTGATCATCAATAACATTAAATGAAACAAAATAAATTAAAAAATCAATGAATAAAATAGCAGTTAAATAATACAATGAGTATGATGAAATTCACCTGAGAGGATCGTCATGAAATACAACTCAATACAATGCAATAAAGTCAGAATTAAGATTAAAATTATATTTATGCTGTTATGTCAAAAAATTCGCTTACAGAGCACAGAGGACTTTTCAGTAGAAAGTTTCTCAGCCGACAGACCAGGGATCGGATACCGGTATTTTCTCCATAGAAAAATACCGGTATTATTACGGTCACCGGTTCACCATTTCGTTTTTAATGGAACAATCTAATAATACGACGTTGTTACCTAAATACATGATTCAGCACTACGTAAAGAGCAAAAAATAATCCAAAATATGGGGATAATTCAGGGTTTTTTAAAAATACCGGTATCGGTCCCTGCGACAGACCAGTTGTTTCCGAGGTCTGTGTGCGTATTTCAGCGGGTAGACGTTCATATTAAGTCGGACCGATGACACGCGGGTTTTTACTAGCAAGTGCCACGCGGCGAGGGACTGTTCTTAATTGCCCTGTTGAATGAATAGTCTTACCTGCGACCTCAACACGCCTAAACATGGGAAAGTTTCGGCGTAAGGCTCGGTTTTATAAAGATCCGTTAGACCTTATGTCAAAAAATGTACCGAGTTACAGTAGTACCCAACTGATAAGGCGCGTCGTGAATCTTCGTTCGCGCAGAAAAGAAAGTATCGTTCCGAAGATTAACGAAAGAATGCTTAAAACTTACAATTATCCTTAGATCACTACTATAAGGTTCACAATACAGTGTTCATAATGCGCGTGCACTCGATCAGAAGTATGGCGGCTGACTAACATGCCACGCGGCGCGCGCTAACATGGCGGCAGCTGCGGACCAATAGCGGTGCAGGAACAAGAAGCGCGGTGCGTGGAGCGTGCCGATTGGTCAATAGCATTTCCCGTCGTAGGTACATCGGTAAGCCATATCAGTTGGGTACTACTGTACTGAAATTTGATCTAATATTTGGTCTAACGGAGCTTTATAAAACCTGGCCTAAATATATTTTTTCAGTAACCTTCTCCATTACCACAAAGACGGAGTTTAATTTTATAGTTCTTTGATGTATAAGGAGTACGGGCGCAGGCGTGTACTATAATCACCTACCGCTTATATTTGACGTGTTGCTTGGGCCCGCCCTCGACCAACGCACAGCAACCCCGATGCAACACCACGCAGCCGCTCATGTGAAGTTGTTGTTCACTTCAGCACGAGCGCGGGCGAGTGCCATAATCACCTACCGCTTGTATTTGGCGTGTTGCTTGGGCCCACCCTCGACCACCACACAGCAACCACGATGCAACACCACGCAGCCGGTCATGTGAAGTTGTTCACTTCAGCACGAGCGCGTGCGAGTGCCATAATCAACTACCGCTTGTATTTGGAGTGGTTTGGGCCCGCCCTCGACTACCACACAGCAACCTCGATGCAACACCACGCAGCCGGTCACGTGAAGTTGTTGTTCACTTCAGCACGAGCGCGTGCGAGTGCCATAATCACCTACCGCTTGTATTTGGCGTGTTGCTTGGGCCCACCCTCGACCACCACACAGCAACCTCGATGCAACACCACGCAGCCGGTCACGTGAAGTTGTTGTTCACTTCAACACGAGCGCGGGCGAGTGCCATAATGACCTACCGCTTGTATTTCGCGTGTTGCTTGGGCCCGCCCTCGACAACGACGACACAGCAACCCCGATGCAACACCACGCAGCCGGTCATGTGAAGTTGTTCACTTCAGCACGAGCGCGGGCGAGTGCCATAATCACCTACCGCTTGTATTTGGCGTGTTGCTTGGGCCCACCCTCGACCACCACACAGCAACCTCGATGCAACACCACGCAGCCGGTCACGTGAAGTTGTTGTTCACTTCAACACGAGCGCGGGCGAGTGCCATAATGACCTACCGCTTGTATTTCGCGTGTTGCTTGGGCCCGCCCTCGACAACGACGACACAGCAACCCCGATGCAACACCACGCAGCCGGTCATGTGAAGTTGTTCACTTCAGCACGAGCGCGGGCGAGTGCCATAATCACCTACCGCTTGTATTTCGCGTGTTGCTTGGGCCCGCCCTCGACAACGACGACACAGCAACCCCGATGCAACACCACGCAGCCGATCATGTGAAGTTGTTCACTTCAGCACGAGCGCGGGCGAGTGCCACAATCACCTACCGCTTGTATTTCGCGTGTTGCTTGGGCCCGCCCTCGACCACCACACAGCAACCCCGATGCAACACCATGTGAAGTTGTTGTTCACTGCAGCACGAGCGTGGGCGAGTGGCATAATCACCTACCGCTTGAATTTGGCGTTGCTTGGGCCCGCCCTCGACCACCGCACAGCAACCCCGATGCAACACCACGCACCCGGTCATGTGAAGTTGTTGTTCACAGCAGCACGAGCGCGTGCGAGTGCCATAATCACCTACCGCTTGTATTTCGCGTGTTGCTTGGGCCCGCCCTCGACAACGACGACACAGCAACCCCGATGCAACACCACGCAGCCGGTCATGTGGAGTTGTTGCGCGTTCACTTCAACCTTGAACTTCGCTGAGGCACACTCGAAAAGGTCCCGCACCCTGAAATATAGCAATTTTAGTGAATGGGGGCTATCGTTTTTGTGCTCACCAGTTGGCGCCACTGTCGAGCAAGGTCCAGCTGTCAAAAATTGTTATTGATTATTATGGACATGAGAACGAAGTTTACATTTAAATCATATTTAATACCTTAAAACCGTACCGTAAAATTATCGAACATACCGCATTGTAGCGCGATCCCGTTTTGTTCGGAAAAAAGAAGAAAATAAGTTTCCGAAAGACAAAACTGTCTCAAAGCACTGTCAGTCATTGACCCTTAACTCATATTTGCTATAATCAAGCTCAGGTATTGCAAAATAGTCACCATATTGTTCTAATTAGATATTAACCCGCGTAGCGCAACCACAAAGAGTGACATTTGACATATCGGGGACCCCACGCTACACTAGCGCCTCTAGCGGCGAATTCATACGCGATAGCCCTCATTGGGACCGATTTTTCAATAAATAAATAAATATTTTTGGACAATCTTCAACCAACCTAGTCCCAAACTAAGCAAAGCTTGTACTATGGGTACCAAGTGACGATATACATACTCATATAGATAAATAGATACTTAAATACATAGAAAACATCTAAGACTCAGGAACAAATATTCGTGTTCATCACACAAATACATGCCCTGACCGGGATTCGAACCCGGGACCTCCAGCTTCGAAGGCAGGGTCACTACCAACTAGGCTAAAGCGGTCGTCGGCAATTCGTTAATATGAAATAGAATTAACATCGTTTACACTTGAATTGCATATTATTAGCATTGTTTAATCTTAATATTCCATTAATTCCTTAAAGCTATAGAAACATTTCTCAGCGAGCCATTTTTTTAATTTGGTTCTAAATTCATATATCATAAGGTCTGTTCATGTTTGCAAGGACTAGTAACTTCGTACTAGTGTTCAGTGGAATTGACATGATGAGAGACTTCACTGTTCTCATTTGATTTTATTTTTTAGACTGACGCTCAGAGACCTTATACATCTCTGAGGATATTTATTTATTAGATTTTATTATTTTCATGTTAACGTGTTATAGATATAGCTCAAAATATTTTATTATGATTAGTGTACTTACTTTATTACCTTTTATCTTGACGCTTAGAGACCTTATACATCTCTAACAAATCTCGATTGTTATTAGTTTCTTAGTCTTATTTTTGACATGTAACACTACATTTAATTAATGATACTTTGATTATTGTATTATTTTTATTTGATGTACCTAGATAGATTTTGACTTGTAAAAGTGCCCTTGAGGCCTATTTGCAGAATAAATGTTTTGATTTGATTTGATATGTTGGATATGCAAGAAACTCAGCTAGGCCCGACCTGGGTCGGAAAATATTACCTGTATACTGCTACGTTAACTCCCATACTCGTGTCTTCTCTTATTTTCCGATCGATCTGTAAGAATAAAAATGTCTTCATTAATTTGCCCTACAAGGGCCAAAAATATGCGAAAATAGCCTTAAAAGAGGATTGAGTATATAGTATAAATAATAATAATAATAAAATGTAAGCATAGTTATAATATAAATATATATGTATTCACAATATCACATACTTAATGTCAAATAAATAAACAAATGTATATCTAAATTATAGATAGGGAGCCACTCCCAACACCCCATAGTTTAATAAAATCTTAAATGTAAAAGATTATAGACTATGTAGACTGTAATAAATATATTTGTAATTTAATACTGCAATAAACAGATTAAATTTTAATTTTTTTTTTGTATATTGAACAGGCAGACAAAAAGAGTTGAAATGTGTTCTGTTGTCGATCCTAACACCCCTAAATAGTTTTATTTTGGTAGTATTACAACTTTATGATATGTAGACAAATATTAATGTGGATGTAAGCAAGAAACGAGGTAGGCCAAAGAAAGGGTGGATGGCTTTTGTAACAGTCGATGGAAGAAGAGATGGAGTGGGTGGTTAGAGAGGTAGGGCACAGCAAAATGTCATCTTGCTCGAATTTGGAGCAGCCCGACTGGGGAAGTACCTCCGCCTTGCAGAAGACCACAGCCATAATAACATTATCCACTATACAAGTATGTAGTGTTGTGTTCCTGGAGGCGAGCAAGGTTGCCGGAGCTCCCGAGGATGCACTGTGTTGGGAGCGAGGGACCTAAATGTGTTCCTTCTGCTGTCAACACAGTGCATCCTCAAATCTTATAAAGGGTCTGGTCCTTGGTGAGTGCTCTAGCCTTGTTCGCGTCTAGATGTTTTCTGCCGTTTGGCTCTACACCTCCGGGGTGTCACCACCGAAAGAGATGACATACCTTCTCCCTCTTCTGGTCCTTGGTGAGTGCTCTAGCCTTGTTCGCGTCCAGATGTTTTCTGCCGCTTGGCTCTACACCTCCGGGGTGTCACTACCGAAAGAGATGACATACCTTCTCCCTTTTCTGGTCCTTGGTGAGTGCTCTAGCCTTGTTCGCGTCTAGATGTTTTCTGCCGCTTGGCTCTACACCTCCGGGGTGTCACCACCGAAAGAGATGACATACCTTCTCCCTCTTCTGGTCCTTGGTGAGTGCTCTAGCCTTGTTCGCGTCTAGATGTTTTCTGCCGCTTGGCTCTACACCTCCGGGGTGTCACCACCGAAAGAGATGACATACCTTCTCCCTCTTCTGGTCCTTGGTGAGTGCTCTAGCCTTGTTCGCGTCTAGATGTTTTCTGCCGCTTGGCTCTACACCTCCGGGGTGTCACCACCGAAAGAGATGACATACCTTCTCCCTCTTCTGGTCCTTGGTGAGTGCTCTAGCCTTGTTCGCGTCTAGATGTTTTCTGCCGCTTGGCTCTACACCTCCGAGGTGTCACTACCGAAAGAGATGACATACCTTCTCCCTCTTCTGGTCCTTGGTGAGTGCTCTAGCCTTGTTCGCGCCTAGATGTTTTCTGCCGCTTGGCTCTACACCTCCGGGGTGTCACTACCGAAAGAGATGACATACCTTCTCCCTCTTCTGGTCCTTGGTGAGTGCTCTAGCCTTGTTCGCGTCTAGATGTTTTCTGCCGCTTGGCACTACACCTCCGAGGTGTCACTACCGAAAGAGATAAGACATACCTTCTCCCTCTTCTGGTCCTTGGTGAGTGCTCTAGCCTTGTTCGCGTCTAGATGTGTTTTCTGTCGCTTCGCGATCTGCTCCCGCACTTTGGCCTCTATGGCGGTCGGGTCTTGCACTGCTTCCGTGCCAAGCGCGCGCATAAGGTTCGATATCCTGTTGTGAAACGATATTAATGAATTGAAAGCAAAAAAAATTTTTTCACTTCTTATGCTCGAAACGTGTGTCATATTAGACTTGTAAAGCGGGGCTAAAGTAGTACATTTAACCCCTAGGGAAAATATGAATACATATTTATGATTTACAAAACATTCAATTTAGACCAATCATAATACTGCACCTATTAAATCCACCAATCACAAAACACTAATTTAACTCTTTAAAAAAATATTTGGTATTGGGTATTAACAAACCAGAATACAGCTTTACTAAAATCGACCAATCAGAAAACAGAATTCATTTCTCTAAAGAGTCTAAAGATTAAGTTTGTAGTAGTCCCTATTTCACAATAATTAAAAAAGTGATTAGTTCGTTCGAGCAACACTTTGAAGCGCTCAATGGTAGGTGAGTTAGCTTTTTTGCGCGAATTATGTGAGGGGAGTGGCAGCAGCGGAGGAGGTAAATGATAAAAGGTCTGTACGACGGAATAGAATATAATTGGTGCAAAAGGTTACAATAATATCTTAACTAAAGTGTCCAACCTAACTGAATTTGAAGTAAAGATTGGCCGCGAGCCTTGGCGGCGATTTGCTTTTATTGTTCATGTTACTGGGTATTACACAATCACAAGCACTGTATTCGGCGGTGGCCCGATACACTACGTATGTTGATGACGCGGTGTGACGTAGGCCGACGCAAAGGGCTGACGGCGAGCCGTGACGTGGTGAAGTGTGATGTCACCCGTGACACCTCCCCCCTAAGCTGAGCAACTAATTGCTGAGTCTACAGCAAGTGTTGCGACGTTTTGTTCTTCAGTCTGTACTCCTGTAGATGCGTTGGTGCGTACGGCGGCGGCTGTTTTATGTCTGCGGTATAGCATGAATGCGAGTGCGCCTGCACCGGATATTGTAAGTAGGTATAATGGTATCGAAGTATGATAGAAATTTGTTGATTGGATTCTGTCGATTTGTATTGGTTTTTCTATCGCCAGTTGTTGTTCGATTTTCTCGAGGTTGCTGAGGTTGATAGAGTTCATTTTCAATATGTCGGTGCGGTCTGCGCTATACGTAGTAGGTATCTTCCGCTGAGGTATATACATAATTTTCAAGGGTTGGCCGCGTACTTTATTGTTGTTGTTTATGATAGTAAAAAGTTGTGTCTTCATGGAGCAATGTTGGGGTACAGTAGCGACGTAGCTACCTTTCAGAATGACGTGTTGTTCCTGTTGGCATTTTATTTCGACCTTTGTAGATTTCGGGAAACTGACGGCATAGTGTTGATCATCTAGCTCTAATAGAGCCTCCTTGGACAGAGAGATAGGCGTGGATCGACACGTTTCATCTACCTCCTGTGTATGAATGAGCTTCTGGATGCAATCCTGGTCTGTTCGTATTTGGTGGCTCAGCCTCTGTTCGCAGATGTACCAGTCGCCAGACTTCGGGCATTCTGCCTCCATGTACACATGTTCTAGAGAATTGGTTGCAATTAACGGGTAAGGGGGAACAAGGATTTCCTGATTTTTGTTAGGCAGTGGACACAACTTATATAGTTCAAAGGTGTTTTTATAAATAATAGGTACTCTAAGTGCAACTACTAGTTTATTCCCTGAGAAATATGAACCTATCCTAATACACGAATAATAGTCCCTTATATCTAAATGGAGAATCTGCTCTGTATCATAGATTTTGTGCAAGATCTCAATTATATATTTTATTGATGCAATACTTAAAATAGAATGGTGCACATTACTTATTTTACTATATGCTAAAATATTTTCGATCCGTAGCATCTCCGTATATAAATCGTTTGCATTATCAGTAATAATATTAAACAGCTGGTTAAGATGCGCGTAATTAATTAGTTTGTCGTTATTTGATGCGGTGCTATTACTCAACATTAAAAGAGCTTTATGTAATTTATTTTGATTTCTAATTAAAGTTGATAATGTTTGGTTTTGTTCAACTATCAATTTTTTACACAAACTAATATGTTGGTTAAATTTCTTGGTCAAAATTTCGTCATTTGTTTGTAGCAATTTAATCGCATTTTCATATTTTATTGCGTCATTATAGTCTAGGTTTCCACTAATACTTTTGATTAATGTGCCCAGAGGGTCAATGAGACCTCTCTTTATCCTTTTATTGGAAAAAGTACTAATTTGTGCCGAAATCTTGTCAATTTTTGAATACAAATATTTTATTTGGTATTTAAAGAAATTAAAAGTACTGTTGTTCAAGGAATTAGTTGCTTCAGTCAGTTGTGTCCGGATCAAGTCTACGTTTCTCTGTGTGTCATCAATGTCAATGTATTGTAGAAAAGTGTGGTAGTGCGTGACTACCTTTGTGGGTCCCAGTTTGAAAGGTAAAAGTCCAGGTCCGTCGTCGACATTGTCAAGTTGGATCTCCTGAGCTAGGGCCAGGCCGATCCCTGTCCATAGTGTTATCAACCTGTAACAATTGAGACCGTGGTACTTTCTTTAGTCGTGATTTAGCTACAAGTCCACGTTTCTTGGAAGTGTAAATGTGTACAGGTAAGTTAGCTGTTACTTTGTCTTGTGTAAATCGTGGGGCCAGTTTTTGTCGTGCGGCTAAAGGGTTCTGTATGAAAATTTCCTGGTTGGGCGAATAGTCTATTACGGAGTCTCTACTCCTATTAATTCTTTCCATTATATTAGATCGTTCATTTTGACAGTTGTCATGGACTATGTCGTAGACAACTCTCATTCTATTTCTATGATTATCTATATATTTTTGTAATAAAGTTTCCTCAATTTCAACGTGTGTAGGGTCTCGCGGATCGAAGTGTCCGTTTAAAAGGTCGTAAGGACGACATTTTGTCAAACTGTGGATGGAACTGTTATATGCCAATAGCGCATAGGGTATTAAATCTCTAGAGTGTTCATTTTTATGTTGTAGTTTTAATAGTCGCAAGTGTTCCAGTATGGTAGAATGAAATCTTTCAATTAATCCGTTTTCGTTCGGTGAGTGTGCTGCTACTTTATGGTGGTTTACTTTGTGTAATTTTAAAAATTCTCCTACTACTTGATTGCTAAATTCAGTGCCTTGGTCTGTGACTAAAGTATAAGGGAAGTTATGGTGTGTACTATAGTTCAATAATGCCTTTACTATGCTAGGTGCCGTGCCATCTGGTAAGAGATATGCTTGTCCATACTTTGTGAATGAATCAATTAGTGTTAGGTACTTTTCTTGCTCAACCGTGAATGTGTCAGCGTGAATTATTTCAAAGGGCTTTGTTGCAGGTGGAACTACCTGGAACTGCTGATTAACTGGGTTGCGGTCATACTTCGCGCAACTACATATGTGACAGTTGTTTATGTACTGTGAAATGCTTTCTCGCATTTTCGGCCAATAATATTTGTGAGACAATGACAAATATGTTTCGTTAACTCCGCGATGATTTGTTTTACCCTCATGATAATTTCTTAGAATTTGTTGTTGTTGCTCAACGCTGGTGACATTTTCTAATTCGTATTTTACTAACATTAGTTTCATGGAAGAGTTTTTGAATCTGTTCTGAATGATGGGAACTACGCTGTACATTTTGTCTAATGGTTTAACTAAGATCGCGGTCCGTTGTTTGGGGTCAACATGCTTTATTATTGCGTTCGCTATTTCTTGTTCTAAGTTATCTTTGAATATCTCAACATATGTTTTTGTTCGTGATTCGAAAGGTTTTGTTACAGTGTCCGAGATGCGTGATTTGCGATTTAATATGTTAAAGATGATTTGTCTAGGAAATTTATTAAGGGGATCCTCGGAAATCGGTATTTCCAAAATTGGGTTTTCCTGGCTTGTATGGTCAGTTTCCGTCTGTCTGTCATCTAGGTCACGTAAATCGGGGGTTTCAGAAGCATTTACTATTACAGAACTAATTTCATTGTGGATTTCAATACGAGAAAGTGCGTCTGCGTTTGTATTCCATTTTCCCTTTTTATATATTACTTTATAATCGTACTGTGAGAGTTTTAGACTCCATCGAGTGAGTCGTGAATTGGGTTCCTTGATATTTATTAGCCATTCGAGGGGTCTATGATCTGTTACTATTTTAAATTGTCGTCCGAACAAATAGGGTCTAAAATATTTAGTTGCCCATACGATTGCCAGTAGCTCCTTCTCAATAGTGCTGTAGTTCAATTCGCTATCGGATAATGTACGTGAAGCGTACGAAATAGGTTTGTCAGAGCCTATGGGGCCTTGAGATAAAATTGCGCCTAAAGCTACGTTAGAAGCGTCGGTTGTCAAAATGAATTCTTTACTAAAGTCTGGGTATTGTAGTATTGGATCATTTGTTAGTAAGGTCTTACATTTCTCGAAACACTCTATGTATCTTGAATCAATCTTTATTTTCCTACCTTTTTTTAAACATTCTGTAAATGGTTTCGTAACGCGGGCAAAATCAGGAATGAACTTTCTGTAGTATCCTAAAAGTCCAAGGAATTGTTTTATCTGTCGGTTAGTTCTTGGTAAGGGGTAATTTTCTATGGCTTTAATTTTATCGGGGTTGGGCTTGACACCATTAGGCGTAATGATGTGTCCTAAATATGGGGTTTCCTGTTTTAAGAATTCGGATTTATCCATTTGGATCTTGAAATTCGATTCTCGTAGTCTTTGGAAGATTTTTTTCAGATTTACCGTATGTTCCTGCAATGATGTTGAGAATACGAGGATGTCGTCTAAATAGACTAGACAAATGGAATTTTGTAATCCCTGAAGTACATTGTCCATGACTCTCTGGAATGTCGATGGTGCATTTTTCAAACCCATTGGCATTCTCAGGAATTCATAGGCGCCATTCTCGACCTTGAAACTAGTTTTATGTATATCCGCGGGGTCCATTTCGACTTGGTAAAAACCGCTTGCCAAATCGAGTGTGGTGAAATACTGACATCTACCTAACTTGTCAAGTATGTCCGTGATGTTCGGTATCGGGTATTTGTCAGCTATAGTTTTTTCGTTTAATTTTCTAAAGTCAACTACCAATCTCCATTTTTTTTTACCAGATGCATCATCTTTTTTGGGAACTATCCAAATAGGGGCACTCCAAGCTGAAGTTGAAGGTCTGATTATACCCTGTTCTAACATTTTTTCGATCTGTGTTTGTACCTCTTTCCTGTGAACATAAGGGTATCTGTATGTTTTGGCATGTATAGGGGCTTCGTCAGTTGTTTTTATACTGTGTTTAATTTTGTTAGTAAAAGTAAGGGGTTCGTTCTCTACGTAAAATATATCTGAATACTCTGCGCAAAGGTTTCGTAAGTTAATTGTTTCCTCTGAATTTAAATGCTCTGTACGTAATCGTGACAAAACATGATTAACGCGATCATATGATGACTCAGTGCGCCTGCACTTGGTCTCACAATTGAATACCTCCGCGCGAACGGGTTCGGTCAGCGAAAAAATTATATCTCTCGATAATGTATTGTTTACCTCGAGTATGCAATTGTTATTTTTCGCGGAACTGATGCAACTTGTTATGCTGCAATTACAAAGTATTTGTTGCTCAATGAGAATATGACCATTTTTAATATTTACGGGGGCTTTAATTAATTTTGATGAGTTTGCCGGGATAATAGTTTCAAATAGGTTCTTATTTCCGGATGAATACATGCGTATCGGATTGACTGCGTTTGGGGTTTTGAATTGTCGGGTGCCATAGTTAATTTCGGCTTGCCACTGTTCTAATAGATCGCATCCAATTAGTCCGTCAAAATAGTCGTGAAATTTATATACGTATAACTTTAGAGGGTTTGTACTATTAAATTCCGGGAATGGTGGCACTACTATGGAGTGGGTGTTTCTTGTAGATGCATGTATATTTGTTACAATAAATGGGTCATAGGTCAATGGGCAATTCTGATAGAATTTACGCACTGCTTCGGGACTTATAAAAGATTTGTTCGCTCCTGTGTCAATTAATAATTTAAGCGGCGGGTTATTAATTTGTATATACGGAAGTTGTTTTTGGTTCTGTAGGTGAATTTCTATCTCGGTGGGTTTTTCTTCGGAATATGAGAAAAATTTGAATTTACTTGTTGTGTGTCGGTATTTGTCTCCGGGTTAGGGCAATTTTCAATTGGAAGATGGTTTGTCTGTGAGAAATTTTGTTCCTGTAAATTATAAGTTTCGTATTCCTCTTGGTAGGGGTACATTCCGTCGTAGTTATTGTCATAGTCATATTGATAGTCATTATAAGAGTAGTTCGGGTAGTCATTTTCGTAGTCATAATCAAAGTCGTTTAAGTTAACATCCATGCGGTTGTTATTGCGGGGTAGCGATCTCGCATCGGGGTGACTTATGCCACTCATGGGTCTAGGATAGTCATTGTGTTGGGGCCTAGGTGGGATTCTAAATCCTGTGGACATGTTAGATCTCGGGAGAGCTCTAAACATTTGTTGTGTGCGGGAAGGACCTTGTGAAAATTGATTAAATCTTTGGGCTGGTGGGAACCGTTGGTTGGGTAGGTTTGGTGGGTTTTGCCTAGATGGGCCGGGTACATTGACCATAGGGTCGGGTTGTCTCAAGTGCATGGGTGGGCGTGGGGAAGTAAAACTGTTCGGATATCTAGGTGGTTGAAATTGCATTGGTCTTCTGTCAGTCATAAATTTATCACTTCGGCTCTGTAAATAAAGGGTGTTACTTTCTTCATGTACAAATTCTAATGCCTTTTCTATTGTATCTGGACGCATACACCGGATACGATAGCCAAGGGGGTCCTTAAGTCCTCTGACGAATGCCTGTAGTGTTAATTTTTTGTATAAATCGCGTTTTGACTGAATAGTACTTTGTATGGTTTCGTGTAAAGTCACATATGTCATTATGGTGCTGAAAAGATTTTGGCACTGTTCATAGAATTCTTGGGGTGTTTTCATCCCTTGTGTAAGTAATGCAAGATCATTATAAAGGGAAGTCTCATCTCGTTGGTCAGCAAAATTATTTATTAATGCATTCCGAATTCCTAGCCAATCGTCTGGGATGCCATTCGTATTTATTAATCTAGCTGCGGGTCCAGTAATCTTATTTAAAATACCATTTACTAATGCACAATTAGCAAGCTCTTGTTCTTCTTGAACATACTCTGCTACTAACTGATCGCAAAGTTTTACAAATCTAGTCAAGACGTTTGGGTTACCGTCGAAGTCCGGTACCAGGCGGAGGGCCTTAAAAATTCCGTCCAAATCTGCCATATTCCTAACTTCTACTTCTAGTTCAGATTCTATACTATTATCTAAGTTACTTAAATCTCGGTTAGCGTCAAGAACGACGTGCCTCGAATTGTTATTACTTAACCTAGGGGAACTTGCTCGGCGGGGATGAAAAATTTTGGCGGGGAGAAACACTGGGATAGTAAATTGCAACCAATCTCATATGTGTACTCACCAAGCCGATTTCATTGCCGATTCCCTTGGATGCGCCAGGTCTTCTATTCCGCTGTCTCTACCTCTTGATCGCCTCGTCTGTCTGCCAGGGTTCTTTGGTTGATCGATGCCGGAACAAGATCTCGGTGATCTATTCGCGACTAGACCGACTCAACTCAACGACTGCGCGAATTATGTGAGGGGAGTGGCAGCAGCGGAGGAGGTAAATGATAAAAGGTCTGTACGACGGAATAGAATATAATTGGTGCAAAAGGTTACAATAATATCTTAACTAAAGTGTCCAACCTAACTGAATTTGAAGTAAAGATTGGCCGCGAGCCTTGGCGGCGATTTGCTTTTATTGTTCATGTTACTGGGTATTACACAATCACAAGCACTGTATTCGGCGGTGGCCCGATACACTACGTATGTTGATGACGCGGTGTGACGTAGGCCGACGCAAAGGGCTGACGGCGAGCCGTGACGTGGTGAAGTGTGATGTCACCCGTGACACGCGTGAATGTTGCGCGCGAACCGCGGTGTCTATTTTGTGTGTCAAAGCATGAAAGCATATAAGTTCGCCGTGGAATTAATTGTTAATTTTGGATGGCTAACCTTTGTTTATTTATTTTCTCGCAATCGAAGTGAAAAGTAGAGTGTATAACTCTGGTCTAAAAGCCATATTGCTCTTAGAACTATTTTCCCTCACTTTGTTCGGGAAAATAACTATCTCGTGGTAATATGGCTCATTTTAGACACTTGTCATACAATCTACTATAGACTTCGAGCAGGATTCGGACCTGCGACTTTCGAGCATTCGCCGGCAATCGCTCTAACCACTGAGCTACCGGAGCTACTATGCTCGGCCGCAAAATTGCTCAGTCTAGTTCTATTTCAAGCCAGTCTAGTTATATTTCAATGGGTGTCTATTATTTTATCGAAATATCTTACATCGATTTTCATTTCACCGAAAACTGTTCGACGAATTCATTTCATTAGGTTTAATTTCTAATCACATAATCATCAATTCATTGCATTTTATATAATCGAACCACTTTTCATAATTAATCGTTTCGAATCCGTCTCTAGCCGTAGCGTAACGGTACATCGAATTTACCTTTCATAGAAATATTCGTTATTCATAGTATTAATTTAACGAAACATGATTCATAGATAGTACGTTCCATATAGTATTATTTCCAAGAACAATGTTTCATCGAACAACCAAACAAGCATGATTTTTGAAGGCGCATAATCTTTCTGGGCTTATATAAAAAACTAACCTATCCGCATTACAGTCGGTTTTGCCCTAACAGGTCTTTTGTACATTTAAGGTTTTGGGTATTTTTGTTTTTGAGTATTTTTGTTTTGGGAACTGAAACCTTCGTTAAACCAAAATTCTACTAAAGGCCATTCGATGAACGACTACGTCGATGAACAAATAAAATACTAAATTAAAATTCGATGAGTTGATTCTTGTGTAAAAGGTAATTCGATCAAATGTTTGAGCGATTTAATGAAGTTCGATGAATGATTCCTAAGTCATAATAAAATTCTGCGAATAGTGTTATAGGAAACGATAATCGATGTAACGATTTTCGGTAAAATGATGGTTTACCTGAGCTTCGGTTCGGGCGGAGCTTCCAGTCCAAGTCTGACTCTCTCTTGCTCCTCCTTCCACGCCTCGCGACGGCTCTGCCGGCGTAGCTTCTTCCTCTCCTTCTTGGTTAGGAAGACTGGCATGTAAGTTGGTTTGAGGGGTTCCGCTGTGGACAAGAGATAGTGAGATAAGCAGAAGGGTTGGCAAGTGACCGCTGGAGTTAGTTAGTTAGTTTGGACGACCGGTTTAGCCTAGTGGGTAGTGCACCTGCCTGTCAAGCTGACGGTCCTGGGTTCGAATCCCGGTCAGGGCAAATATTTGTGTGATGAGCACGGATATTTGTTTCTGAGTCTTGAATGTTTTCTATGTATTTAAGTATTTATATCTATTAAATATATCGTCGTCTAGTACCCATAACACAAGCCTTCTTGAGCTTACTGTGGGGCTAGTTCGATTTGTGTAAGATTGTCCTCTAATATTTATTTATTTATTATTATTTTATTTTATTTATCAACAAAAATTATAGATAAATAAAAGCCCCGCAAAACTGTTATTACAGTTTGTCTGCAGGAACACTTTACAAATCACTATCACTACATAGTATAAAACAAAGTCGCTTTCTCTGTCCCTATATCCCTATGTATGCTTAAATCTTTAAAACTACGAAACGGATTTTGATGCGGTTTTTTTTAATAGATAGAGTGACTCAAGGGGAAGGTTTATATGTATAATACATGCATCAGCATTGCACCCGTGCGAAGCCGGGGCGGGTCGCTAGTTAAGAATAAACAATATCACAACTTAAAATCAATTAACATCTTCACTTAAAAGCAAATCTATGGGAGTGTATCTAATAAATGTTTTTTAGGTTTCTCTTAAAAATACGTTTATTTCTCTCGAGGCAGGCGTTTTTTTTTAGTGTCCTGTCTCCGTAATAGTTTTTAATTCGAGGCACATCAATGACGACCGCTTTAGCCTAGTTGGTAGTGACCCTGCCTTCGAAGCTGGAGGTCCCGGGTCAGGGCATTTATTTGTGTGATGAACACGAATATTTGTTCGTGAGTCTTGGATGTTTTCTATGTAATTTAAGTATCTATTTATCTATATAAGTATGTATATCGTCACTTGGTACCCATGGTACAAGCTTTGCTTAGTTTGGGACTAGGTTGATTTGTGTAAGATTGTCCAAAAATATTTATTCATTTATTTATTTATCAAACTTTCCCGCGAATACCGACCTCGTGTCATGTTCGTGGGTAGTTCTGTACAGGTTATGCTGTCATAGTTGTTAATAGCCAGAAGGTATTTATGTTTTAAAGTGAGTTTTGCTGGGCATCTTCCGCAAGTCGACATCCAACGTGCCTATTTTGCGTGAAAAAGGGGTAGCGCTTCTCTAAGCACCCTAGTTCCTGTAGGAAACTTATTAGTGCTTTTATATTGTTTATCTACACCCATACAGTAAATCCTCTTTTATGAGCTCAAAAAGTGTAGGTAAGGACCAACTTTACAATATCGCGCCGGTCCGGGGCGGAGATGGCCATAACAGCATCAAAGACGGTATCGTTATGGCCATCTCCGCCCATAACGATACAGGCTCGTGCTCAAAAGACTTCAACGGGCTTACGCTCGACCTCCTGAACACATGAAAGAGGATTTAATATACGGATGTAGATAAAGTAGTATATGCAACTGTACATAATTAGGCCTTAAAACACTCGTGTGATCCTATTATGAAACTCGCTGACGCTCGTATTTTAAGACCTCTCATTATGTATCAGTTGCATAAACTACTATTACTGCTTCCTGCAGTGTTCGGATTTTCTATGTGCTTCTTCCTGTATACTTCTACCTGCTTACAGTCTAGAATGTGTCTAGATATCTCATCTGCCTCCATGCATGCGCTACACATGGGGCTGTCTGTAATGCCTAGGTTGTAAAGATGTTTGTTTAGTGTATTATATCCTGTTATTATTCGCACTACAATACAATACAATACAAATACTCTTTATTGCACACCTCAATCAAAGGACAGTACAGTACAAAAACACAATGAGAAGAGGCAAACAACAGGCGGTCTTATCGCTAAAGAGCGATTTCTTCCAGACAACCTTAGGGTAGCGGAAATGAAATCTAATCAGAACTACTTTACGTAGTTGGTTTCTGTGTGTTCTCAGTAGTGTAGTCGTGAGCGTGTGATTTCAGAATGTGTGACCGCTGGAATAGTAAGTCCGTAGCAAAATAAAAAAAAAAACAAAATCAAACATTTATTCTGCAAATAGGCCACAAGGGCACTTTTACATGTCAAAATATTAATTTACAATTTAAGAAAGTCTGACTATGATAAGTAATATATTTTTTTTAACATAACCGTTGGTGAGATATTTGTCTGTCAAAGTCATAAAAGTAAATACTTTCAACAATTTTTCGTTTGAACAAGATAGGTTTTACGTTTTTGAGTGAACTGTCTTGCCAACACAAAAGGTCGTAAGTGCAGTGAGTTCCCTATGAAGATACGACCTTTTTCGATTCAATGTGTTGGATAGAGGTTTTAAAATGTGGACTAGTAGTTGGTACGGAACCCCTTCATTGTGCGTGATCCGACACACACTTGGCCGGTTTTCCTTCATTTGGTCTATATAACTGCGCTTTGGTCTTCCCCCGCCTCGTCTTCCTTCCAAAATGGTCCAAATACTTATGCATTATCAATTTCAAGACAAGTCTAAAGGATACATTTTCTGCAATACGTTATAAGCAACATACATAAACAATACCTAATTTTATATATTTCCGGAAATCGATATACAAAAAAATCATTAATTAACCACAATGTCTCAATTAATGCTAATCAACTTCGTTGCTAATTGAATTTTATTTGCTAAGTCAATGTAAATAATACCACGAAATGATACGAAAATAAGGAAAATTAGAAATAATACGAGTTTATAGCTCAATAAAAATCACTGCTTCTGAGTTTCTGAGAAACTAAACTATACCTTGTTTTTACACGATTGCCCTAAAAAAGGAGTTTTTTTTTTATTTGAACCTGACTGTGGCTTTATAGGCCGGGCCCAATAAAGCGATAGGAGTGCGCGGTTGGAGAGTAGCCTGGGGACAATCCAGGAAACCTCCGACTCGACTACGGGTGGTTTGGAACACTGGAATACTCTAAAGGTCGGTTGCACCAACATACGATCACAGGCCGGTCATCGTCAAATATGGCGCCGGCAGCTGTCATCCCATGGAAAATTGTCAAACTTTCCACGCAATCAGATTTTAACGAACACCGCTTACGATTACAAACGGTTTGGTGCAACCCACCCTAAGAGTTTGCGCTCCAGTAAGATTTTTAAGACTGAGTTTTTTAACCTGACTGTGGCTTTATAGGCCGGGCCCAATAAAGCGATACGAGTGCGCGGTTGGAGAGTAGCCTGGGGAAAATTCAGGAAACCTCCGGCACGACCACTTGTGGTTTGGAACACTGGAATACTCTGAGTTTGCGCTCCAGTGAGATTGGTTGAGCGGTTTCAACCGGATCTGAGGTGTGAGTTTTGTCTGAGAAGAGTCCAGCAAGAAACTCAGCTAGGCCCGACCTGGGTCGGACTGACTCTACCCGGTGTGCGGCGGTACCGGGACGAATAGGGACGAATATAATAATATGAACTTTTTCATGTTATTCTGTCCCGTCAGCGAGGTGACAACAGTAACTAAGTTTCTTAGAAAGATGTTTATATTACGAGCTTCAAGCACGCTCAAGATATGACCCATGTCCAAATGGATTTATGATCATGTTTGGTAAATCTAAACCCTATAAAAACAGTTTTAAAGAGTGACTGAGGAGACGTAACCATAGTGACGAGCAACAAAGAATAGTTGATCCACCCCAAGGAATAGTAGTTTCTTACCAAATGTTGGACTTAAAATTGTAAGTAGTTTTGATATTTATATTCCAACTAGCGACCCGCCCCGGCTTCGCACGGGTGCAATGCTGATGCATGTATCATACATATAAACCTTCCCCTTCAGTCACTCTATCTATTAAAAAAAACACATCAAAATCCGTTGCATAGTTTTAAAGATTTAAGCATACATAGGGATATAGGGACAGAGAAAGCGACTTTGTTTTATACTATGTAGTGATTGGTTCCCCGGGATACAGGCGTAGCCTAGTGCGGAGATCCCTGGTATGTACTGATACTGCAATTTTGAAATAAATAAACTTTATCTTTATCTTATCTTTCATCTTATTCAGCATCCGCAAAAATGGACACAAGAGCTTTTGAATCCAAAAATCGCGTCCTCAACTTCCTGAAAACTAAACTAAACTAAGAATTGAAAACTAAACTAAAGAAGCGTTACCAATAAAATTTGAACTGTAGCCACGGTAAATATATTGTAACCAGTATATTAAGAAACGAAATGAATCGAAATCATTTATACTTCAATTTAGGCATACATGCACTAATGTCACAAAACTACCACCGGTTCACAAAATAAACCTCTGCCTCTAGAAGAACCGGCGTAAGAAACTCGGCGAGGTGTCATCTTTTCAAAACAATATACAATGTATATACAATAACAGTATAATAATACTAGAGAATTTAAATGCTACAATTTTTTTTTAATATTTATAACTAAATAATTCTGTGTTAGATTACTTGTGCGGGACGCTATCACTGCCAAACATCCCTGTGCCTTTACCACGAGTTTACATGACCGTATGTAAAAATTTGTATGGGCAAAAGTACAGCGCCTCTGGCGGTTACGCAATGGAACTAAGAATCGGCATACTAAATCGTTTACGTAGTCGCTAGCGAGTACGGTCGTGCAAACTCATGGTGTCATGGTAAAGGCACTGCTCAAACAGCCAATACTATTGTGAACCTATCGTGCGGGGCGAGACCGGGCATTTTTTTTTTACAAAAGTTTACATTCGTTTACACTATAACTTCGCCAAACTGCATCACAGTTTGTTGGCGAAAGAAACACTCTTTATTTTTTTACGCAGCCATTTAAATATGTTAGTAACATTATTTTACCTACTTAATTTCACCTTACTTATAAATACATACATATTTTTTATTTATTTAGAATGAAGGAAAAATTGAAAAATGTAGACACCGAGCAGGATTCGAACCTGCGACCTCCCGGCACTCGCGGCCAGTCGCTCTAGCCAACTGAGCTATAGGTGCAATTATTTGCTTTGGGTATGGGATGGCGCATCGCAACTGACGATTCTTAATATGATTTGAGACGTTAGTGCCGTTAATGAAGCATGAGTCTTCTGGTAGATGTCGCTGTACGCCTCCTTTAAGGCGTTTGTATAGAAAATAGTTTTTATTTATTTTTATTTTTTATCATGCGGGTAGTCTTAGTAATGAATCACAACATTTACCATGTATATATGTATTCACAAATACAAATATACGTGGTAAATATCCCGTTTGAAATCGTAATTCTAATTTCGGAATATTCTTTCTGTTTCACACGCCGGGGTCTTGCGCCCGCGTCGCGCGATAGAGAGAGTCGTCGCCGTCGGCCGTTTGGCGCCTATTTTCTCGCAGTATTGGTGCTTCGGGCGGCAACGTTTTCCAACCTTTAAACCTTTATTTGCATTGATCGACTCCTTACATCTCTAACTAGTGTTATACGACAAATTTAGAAAGGAAAAATTGAAAAATTTAGACACCGAGCAGGATTCTAACCTGCGACC
Source organism: Epiblema foenella (assembly GCA_963556455.1). Lineage (NCBI taxonomy): Eukaryota > Metazoa > Arthropoda > Insecta > Lepidoptera > Tortricidae > Epiblema > Epiblema foenella. The sequence continues at coordinate 1,909,829 of OY747119.1, read as the reverse complement.
TCCCGGCACTCGCGGCCAGTCGCTCTAGCCAACTGAGCTATAGGTGCATACTGTAATGTCCCTTTATTGACGTGTGCAATAATGAGAATTTGTATTGTATTGTATAGTATAGAAGGTTCGAAGCGCGGGTCGCTAAGGCTGGGTTGCACCAAACCGTCTGTAATCGTAATCGGTGTTCGTTAAAATCTGATTGTATGGAAAGTTTGACAAGTTTCTATGGGATGACAGCTGCCTGCGCCATATTTGACGATGACCGGCCTGTGATCGTATGTTGGTGCAACCGAGTCAGTCTATATACTGGCTAATTTAACTGCGACACAGCCTCACAATGAATAGTTGATAACACATACTGAAGTCCAAACAAATCATTTGCGTATATCGTGCCGACCACTTCACACCTGTACTGTAGGACTGTATAAAAAAAACGTGTAAAAGTGATAGCTACAGACTATTGTGAAATGTAAGACTTAAACTTTAAAATCTATAATCGTGTGTACAGAAAACAAAATATACTTAAGTTGACAATATACAGTCGAAGAAATAAAGAAACTGAAGACATATTAAGTGACTGCTAAATTTGTGGTGAAAATAATGGCGATTTCCAAGTGACTTTAACACCCGCTAATAGACAGAGACAGCAATAGAGTCAGTGAAGAGTAACAGTCCGGCAATAGACTATTGTGAAATGTAAGACTTAAAAATCTATAATCGTGTGTATAGAAAACCAAAATAGACTGAAGTTGACAGTTTACAGTCGAAGAAATAAACAAACTGAAGACATATTAAGTGACTGCTAAATTTGTAGTGAAAATCGGTAATAGACAGAGACAGCAATAGTCAGTGAAGAGATTTTAAGTGAGCCTTGAAAGTACTCAGAGTGAATTCGATATTCGTATTTAAAAAACGTATAAGTGTAATATTATCTTCAGGTTAAAAGTCAAGATTAAAGCAATGATACGATGCTAACCAATCGTATTGTTTTTTGAGTTAAACTCTATGTCAGTGCAATAAGAGTGACGCCAAGCAACCAGAGTTGAGAAAAAGCCAGTGATAATGAAATGAACAAACAACAGATTCAACCTAAAGCAAGATTTTAACAGCGGAAAAATACGGATATTTTTATACAATACTTCTTCCTCGGATCCTCATTTCTGAATCGGCCATAGAGTGAGGTCATAACTTCATAAGCCAACTGTATCGCTCGCTGCATACTGCAGCCAACCTTCATATCATCAGATAATTTCGTGGATGCTCTGACCACGCCCGGCGTCCATTTGTCCCAAATTATTGAATACTTATTCTTATACAATTCAGATTAGTTGTGTATAAAAGGGATACGATCCGAAGATAGAAGAAACTAAACAGCAAGCGGCACCACTGGTAAAATAAATAAGAAAGGGACAGAGCAAGATAATAACAAAACTGAAGAAACAGATATACAAATAGGAGTTAAAAAAAGGCCTTAATCTTTAGGTGTAATGAGCAGAAATTTACTAAGGAAAACTAATATAGAATTACTAATACATTGACTAAGAAAGAGGAAGTGACGCTAGAAATTGGTGACATATTAGAAAAAAACAGTAGTCATAGTAAACGCCTAATAAGGAGTTGCATAAAACTGCTACAATTCATAGTAATAAAGAAAATTTCCGTGAAATAAACGAGGCAGGCAAACTTGTTTTACTTGATCGCTAAAAGTGTAGCTGAAAAATACATTTAGCAGTGCTAATCTTAATAATTCGTTGGATTTTTGTCGTAAGACGAGCCCTACATCTTTACCTGTATCTATTACCTCACTGAAGCATACACGCATGTAACGTGACAGAAGAAGAAAGAAATTTTGAAATACATCACATTCTATTCAATTAAAAACACAACTAATCGAAAAAACCGCAATTTATAGTACAAAACGTCAACACGCAATGAAGGTATCCAGTGACATATCAATCAATTAAATTTTATAGAACTTGAAACTGAATTAAAGTAAAAAGGAATCGATTTGACTTAATGGTAAGATAACTAGAAGATAATCCTTCACAGCAAAACTTAGAGTTAAAAAGGAATAAATTACCAGCGGAAGAACTGTGACCAGACAATTCCAAGTAATCCTGTGTTCGATACTAGAACGAAGAAAGAACAGAAATTCAAAATGATAACAGCGCCAATATATTTGCTGGTAGGGATAATAAACTTGCTAGCCAAAAAGTTTAACTATAATGTAAACATACAAGATACTCCAGATTTCCAAATAAGAGTGAAGAGAGATGTAGGAGCTATAGGCGATATACAAGATAGAGAACATATTATAAATATATTGAGGGACAACCATATACAGAGAATGAAAAGGGACGAACCAAAATATAATTTCAATCAATTAAACCTGCCTTACACAAATGGTAACTCACAGAATTTAGCAGATCATTCATTTAATAAAAATTATAACCCTTATGAAACTAATTATATGTATGATAATAGCACTAATAACAGCAGTCTAATAGTAAAAAGAAGTAGTGATCATTATGTTTATAATAATCCGACTACAAATTACTACGACCGTTATAATTATGACCCATTTCATAATGTGAAAAATAATAATAACCGTAATTATTACAACAATAATCCAAATAGTAATGGTACTTATAAAAGCAATAATCCAAATAAAAATGGATATTATAACAGTAATATTCCAAATAATACTGGATATTATAGCAATAATAATACAAATAATAATAACGGCTATAATAACAATAATTATTATAGAAACAACAATCAGAATAGTGTATCTAACATCCAGAAAATCGAACCCAAAAATCGTAATTATTATTACGGTTATAATAACGCAACGACAGAAAAAACGGAATCATCTACTTTTATAATATTAGAGGGAAGTATATTTAGTTTTGGAAGATCTTGCCCGATAGGCAAGACTAGAATAAATGGGAGGTGTGTATCAATTAAGGATTATGACTATGAATAACTAGCTTATGCCCGCGACTTTGTCAGCATAAATTTCCACTCTCTATATCATCGTATCGGGATATAATTTTCGGGATAAAAAGTAGTCTATAACTTAGCCTCGTGGCGCCCAAAGATTTTTTGGCTCCTCTTTAACTATGACCCGACTGTCCTTCTTATAGGACATAATAGTTACAGTCATATCCGCCCAAGATTTTGAGTTGAAATTTGTATTTGTGAATTTGTGTATGTTTGAAGTGAAACTTTCAGGGTATAATTATGATTATATTAGCATGTGTTTTTAAATTCAATTATTTGTCTACCTTTTGATCTTTACAAAGGCCACTGGACATGCATCTGGCATTACTAGATTTACAGAGTTTATTAATATGGCCTTCTGAAAGGCGCGTGGGCAGTAATTGAAGGTTAGTTGAAAAAAGTGCTGGGCTGGAGCCGCCATGCTTATTTTGGTTTATCAAAAGGCGCGTGGGCGCCACGAGGTTAGGCCGTGTTCAAACCAAACTGACTGTAAGCCACCGAATGCGAACAGGCTGACTGTGTACCCCAGTGTAAACGTGATAATAAACGGTATTTTTCGTTCAGCGCAATAACGTATTGTCGCTTAATAAGAGAACAACGGTTGAAACTCACTATTTGCGACATGTTTCGGACTACAATTGGAGTCCTTCATCAGGTTGAGTGTTATCAAGGCAACCGACCGCGCAACACTGCCCTCCGACGCGCGTGAAGCTCGCGGGCGGAGGCGGGCGGGGGCGGGGGCGGGGCGGCGCAGTCCTGTTTTAGAGTTGACTGTTCCAACAAATTGTCCAAGTCGACCGACGGCAGGCACACCGAACTATGTCCACACGTTCATCGTTACACAATTGTAGTCCAGGAATAACAGGCTTCCACGCTGGCGGCAAAACCCAGCCCTTGTCTCTATTAAAATTAGGACGTCGTCCAATTTCAATAGCCTCGCAGATCTTGCGTGGCACAAAACTTTTTTCCCGTGCGTGTAAATTTATGTAACGCATTGTCGGTTAGATGTGAACGAAAAAGTGAACATGTATGGAAATACAATAAACTGCATAACGTTCGCTCACTTTCGGCGGCTGACAGTCAGTTTGGTTTGAACACTGCCTAAGAATTTGATCCTTTTTCAAGGGGAATTCGAACTTATGTTAAGAAGCTTTTTGTCTGATTATAGTTTATTGCATCATCGAACTTAAGCAGCTGGATGTCTGTAACAGGGTATTGGCTTTCCCTCATTCGAGGGAAGCCAAGACTCTGTATGGCCTGGGCCTTGCGGGTATACACAGGCGGAAATGACTGCCGGCTGTTAGGGTACATAGTCTTAATAACTTGATCTGTAATAGTTAGTAAGTTGTACTATAGAGTGACATCGTCTTTGTGACTAAACTCTTTAAATAAAGAATTAAAAAAAAATAGTTTATTGCATAATAAAATTGTCTGCATGCTAAATTATTTTTATATTCTCACCCAGTAACAATGACAAGGAACTGTTGTTATAAACGAAGTCAAATTTATTTATTCTTCAATTTAGGCATATTTTCGTATTTGAACACTACGTAATCCTTATATTAATTTATTTAAACTGTATTGCACAAAATACACAAATTGTACAAATGGCGGGCTTAATGCAAAATTGCATTCTCTACCAGCCAACTATTGGGCTAAACAGATATTTTATAAAAGGTGCAAAGAAAAAAGTATGAAAATGTATATCAGAATATCTAATAAAACATATAATCATAATAAATATAGGTATACAAGATACATACATACAGGATTAGATATACTAATACATATTAAGCCAAGGGGGTGGCAGAATAACAGCGTCTGTAGACAAGAGTCTTTAGTGGTCTCTTGGTACAGGCACAAGCTGAGCCACCTACCCTTTCAATTGTTTTTGTATACTTTGTTTTATTGTACCTGTCTTGGTTACCTGTAAATGTATACAATCATTAAATAAACGTCTTATTATTATTATTATTATTATTATTCAATACATACTATAATCATAAGGATGGATTCTATAAGAATTCTTGTTTAAGCAGGTGCTTACGCAGCATCCGCTTGAAAGCAAGCTTGCTTGGGGCTTGTCTGATGTAAAGACTAAAGAGGGAGTGAATTCCAGAGACGACTTGCCTGTACGGCGAAGGAGTATATTTAGTATATATAACAGAGATGCGCCGAATATGGGTTTGACCGAATACGAACATTCGGCCGAATATTAGATCCAGCTGTTGCCGAACCGACTATTCGGCCGAATTATTCGGTTCAACGTAATTCCTTCATCTATTGTTGTATAACAGACTAATTGAATGGTAAAATTTTTGTTCATTATCAAAGCGAAATATTGACAAAAAATAAGTTAAATCACTGTTAATATTGGGTCAAGTATTCATTTCACGAAGCAGTAACAATATATACTCTTGTAACTTGTAACAAAACCCTTACAACTTCCTGTGTCAACTGCATTGCTGAGTGGAGACCTTTTCGGTAGCACATCTCTGTTTGTTAGTTTTAAGGTGTTGTTTAATTAGATATGTTGTGTTATCCGAATAAATATCTTTCTAATCTATTCTATTCTTTCAAAATTGTTCGGTATATATTCGGCAGCCGAACCGAATAATTCGGCCGAATACCGAACATTCGAAAACATGCCGAATAAATATCGAATAATAACCGAATATTCGGCGCATCCATAATCTTTAAAACTAGATCAATCAAATAATGCAAGTTCCCTATTTATGAAAAACCTAGTGCGGGTTTCAGTTTTCGAACTGCGAATGGAAATTACCCTCTAGTGGCTTTATCCTTACACCACACCATCACTTCATTAAAGTGAGGCATAGACATACGACTGGACTGAACAATTTATTTACGAGACCCGGTTTGGATGAGCCGACAACCCGTTTTATATATAACACGCTGAACTATATAATAATACACTTCATACAGTTGCAATAAGGTTTATAACAGTGTTGCCGATACATAAAACATCTGCATACTATTATACAGTTAGAACCTGTTATCGTCTATACGGACCATTCTCAATGTACACGTTAACAAGAAAACAGCTTTAATACTCCCAAGCGAACTGATAATAATTTGTGTGATAAAAGGAATTGAAAGAGACAGTTCAGACACAACAAGTTATTAAAGTGAAGTGAAACTAGATAAAATAGACGTAAATAATATGATACAAATTGATAGAAGCAGAATTAGTGTACATTGCCTTTGAAGTGAAGTTTTGCTTTGTTATATAGACACTGTCTATAAAATATATGTAATGTATAGACGTTAATACTGTTAAAAGACAAACAAAGGTGAAGTTCCACATATGTATTTTGAGTAAGTGAAGATTATTATTGAGCTATAAATACGACCTGTAAATATAAAATACACGCAGTTGGAAGTCCTGAAGAATACAAGAAGTGAATATAAACAAAGAGAGGAAATATTTCTCAGCAACATCTGAAATATTAAAAACCCTAAAGCAATAACAATCAAGATGATTCTTGTAATAATATTGTTCATAAGTGGTACCGCTGTTATAGGACAAACATTGGATGTAAGCAAAGATATGTCTCTAATAAATATTCTAAAGAAACCTTTAAATACTGAAGAAAATAACAGCATAAGTTACGAACTAGACTTCGACGAAACAAACACTGACAACAATAATGTATTTAATAAAAATTATGGAAATAATAATGCTGCGTACTACGATTCGAATCAAGCTGTTAATAATGTGAATTATCCACGCAATAATATAAATTATTATTCAATCAAAAGAAGAAATTATAGGAGTGTTGAAGAGAAAACTGAGATTGCTACTATAATAGGCGGTGCGTTGAATAAATGCCCCCAGGGCAAAGTAAGAGTCGACTGGAGGACGTGTGTATGGAAAGAGGACTTTGAAGACTATTACGGGGGCGAGGATTCATAATCATCATAATCATAATCATTTATTTGCATAATCAAATACTCTTAAGAGAATAAGTTTTAATATGTTTTGATTTGAAATTATAACAAAAGTATTGATAATACGAATAAAGTCATTAAATGATACGATGATTTTATTAAAGTTTTAGATAGTAACATAGCCATTTTTTGATTTTAATGTGTGTGGTAGAATTTAAGCGGAAAAACACAGTTTTTAGCTTGAAAATGGTCGATTTGGAGTGATGTTTAGAACGATAATTCTTAATGATAAATCAAAAATATAAATTTGAAATTTATTACATTAGGTCGCAATACTACCGTTCTAGATAGTAACATTCAGAAAATGTCAAGATATGTCTTAATTCATACAGAAAATGGTCTAAATATATGACCGTTTTCTAACTGATAAGGACCCTTAAAAGGCACTATGAAAATAATTAATGGGCCATTCTACTTTTTCATGTACATATTTTTCAGACACTTTTTTAATAAATGCAGATTTTAGAATACTTGGCCCTCACTTCATATTTTTGTATTGTTATTTAGAAAGAGGTTTAATTGCAGTATTACTTCCGATAGTTTTAGTAATTAATGAACCACAGCTAATATTCATAAATCGAGTAACTCAGTGGTCCTTGGATGTATCACCATTTGTATGAAAAAAAATAGTTTTTACCACGGTGTTACCCACATTTTACAGCAATTTGTCAATATTTAAGTATTTTTACCTATAAATTCCTTTCATTAGGTTCAGGTACTATTCCGAAATCCTATTTGTGTACACTAATTCAATAAAATAAATAAATAAATAAATATTTGTGGACAATCTTACACAAATCAACCTGGTCCCAAACTAAGCAAAGCTTGTACATAGTACTAGGCGACGATATACATACTTATATAGATAAATATATACTTAAATACATAGAAAACATCCAAGACTCAGGACTTCGTGACTTCGGGACTTCGTGTTCATCACACAAATAAATGCCGTGACCGGGATTCCAACCCGGGACCTCCAGCTTCGAAGGCAAGGTCACTATGGTCGGCTGGTAGAGAATGCCTCATGGCATTAAGTCCGCCCTTTGTACTTATATTCTTTTTGTGCAATAAAGTTAAAATAAATAACTAGATATTGATATTTAATAATAATTAGGATTAGTTAAGGCAATTGTAGACGAACCTGTAATTTTTATTATTAATATTTATGAAACAAATTTGTTACTAATAAATAAAGTTAATAATGTAAAAAATAATAAAATGTAATATGGGTGGATTAACTATTCTTTGTTGCCCGTTACCATGGTTACATCTCCTGAGTCACTCTTTAAAACTGTGATTTTATAGGTTTTTAGCGATAAGCAACAATCCATTTGGACATGGGTCATACCTTGAGCATGCTTGAAGCCCATATTACAAACATTTTTCTAAGAAACTCGGTTACTATTGTCTCCTCTCTGACGGGACAGAATAACAACAAGAAAAAGTTGATTGACCCATATATGAAATTATAATAATTTAATAACATATTTTCTAAATGATATTGGCGAATAGGTGTGACATTATATTGAATTAAATGACATAATTATCACTATGTATATTATAGTGTAATTTTATATTATGAAATAAAGAAATCTAAATCTATCAACAACTAGATAATGTACGTCCCTCGCTATCAACACAGCGTATCAGCAATAGCTTAAAACAAGATTCGGAAGGAGACTGCTACCTGACTTTTTGACCTTTCATCTAACTGTGATCATCGTCCAATTTTAAATGCAGAAAAAAATGCGCGATAAATAGCGGGTTAATCTATATAGGAAGATAGACCTCATTGATATTTAGGCATTTCTAATAATAAATAAATATTAGAGGACAATCTTACACAAATCGAACTAGCCCCACAGTAAGCTCAAGAAGGCTTGTGTTATGGGTACTAGACGACGATATATTTAATAGATATAAATACTTAAATACATAGAAAACATCCAAGACTCAGAAACAAATATTCATGCTGATCACACGAATATTTGCCCTGACCGGTATTCGAACCCAGGACCGTCAGCTTCACAGGCAGGTGCACTAGGCTAAACCGGTCGTCGAAATTATACTGTTAAAACTTCTAAAATAGCCCTAATCATCATCATCCTAGCGTTATCCCAGTATACATCCTGAAGGATGCCCGGGGTCCGCTATCTAATCCTAAAATTTGGCGTAGGCACTAGTTTTTACGGAAGCGACTGCCATCTGTCGTTCCAACCCGAGGGGAAACCAGACTTTACTAAACTTAAGCTTGTCAAATGAGTGGGCAACTTGACTGTTAGATGTTCTCAAGCCGCCCGAAGGCCTCTAACTTGGCTTAACGACTGCTATCATAGACAGCAGCCAGGATCAACGGCTTAACGTGCCTTCCAAAGCACGGGAGCGCTCAGTTAACAACCACTCAAAGCGGTCATCCATTCAAGAACTGACCTCTGCCCACATTGTTTAACCTCGCGGTATGCGGGTGCCACTAGGCCACGAGCGCCCTAAGGAGACCTTCGCTTTGACTCCTAGTCCCAAGATTTGGCGTAGGCATTAGTTTTACGAAACCGACTGCCATCTGACCTACCAACCCCGAAACCATAGACAGAAACCGGGATCAGAGATCTAACGAGACTTCCAAACACGGAATCGCTCATTTACCAACTTTTAGGCTCTCCCATTTTTGACGACGCAATCAACCCTATTATTAACTGCAAATTAAACCATTTTAAGTGTACTTCTTCAAAATCAAAATCAAACATTTATTGTGCAAATAGACCACAAGGGCACTTTTACATGTCAAAATATTAATTTACAATTTAAGAAAGTCTGACTACAATAAGTAATACATTTTTCATGTCAAAATATTAATTTACAGTTCAAGAAGGAGTTATAATTTCGAGTTTACAATTATAACAAAATTAATGTCATACAGTGAAGATAAACTTGCAAAGTTGTCTATTACAAATATTACAACATCAGTAAAGTTAGAGATGTATAAGGTCTCAAGATTAAACAAGGAGTATAATGAAATTAATATAATATCCCAGAGATGTACATGGTCTCTGAGCGTCAAAATTAAAATTAATTTAATATTGTTAGAGATGAAAATTGAAATTAAAATATATATATATATATATTAAAAAAAAATTGAGGGTAAAACCTGTAGTCAAACAAGAACCATTGTCAAACAGCATATGCTGCGAAACAAAAATCAACTATAGAAGATATATGTAATAGTTTAACTTAATGATTATGTAAGAAGGCTCCTTAACTCAAAAAATCTTTTATAATTAAGATTAGTAGTTAAGTATAGAAAAAAATGAAACTTTATTATGAATTCAATGAAATAAACAGTTTTAAATGTATATGGACTCTAAGTCACTGATAATAAAAACGAATCCACAACAGGATGACTTCCCTTTTGTCTGTACTAAATCCCCATATGGCGCTTTTCATTATACTTTATTACCAACTCGAAATGGATAACTATAATATTCACATTGTATTATATTTTATCATCTATTTTTAGTATGCAGTTAACAAAGGTGACGAGGTCACATGATAACGTGTCATAAGATTGTCGGCCATATTAGCATTATTATCATTAACTACCCATTCGTTTACAAGCAGACACGTATAACTGAGCAATAAGTGAAAGAGTGAAAGTTAAAAGCAAAATGAAACCAATAATAACATTGTTCGTGTGTTTGTACACTTTAGGAGACAAAGGTATGGCCGCGCAACTAGATATAGTGAAAGATTATACAAAAAATAATGGCCATGGAATAACAATCATAGATATTATAAAGCCACCATTCAACCACAAAGATAATAATGTGAACAACGATTTAATATCCGACTATGATAATAACAATAAATTGGATTATGCGCGCAATAATGTGAACAACGATTTAATATCTGATTATGATAATAATAATAAATTGGATTATACGCGCAATAATATGGGATACGCTTTCGAACCGAATTCTGGAGTTAATAATGGAAATTATGCACGCAATAATAGAATTAAGCCGATTGTGAGGAAATACAGGGATATCGGTCAATCTACGGACCGAATCGACTCTGTGATGGTGTTGGGCGGTGAGATATCAAAATGTCCAAGAGGAAAGAAGAGAATCGGCGCCGGCTGTTACTACCCTGAAGAATTTGAAGAATATATTGATGAATAAATATAGAAAATCGGCGGTCGACTATTCAGTTTTATAAATCGTTTCTCCACTACCCAAATGTCTGGAAGAGATCGCTCTTTAGCGATAAGACCAGGGATCGGATACCGGTATTATCTCCATAGAAAAATACCTACCAACCTACTTTAAATTAATTATATTGTTATTGTAATTAATTTAATTTTATAACCCTTATTTAGTGTGAAACCAACTCACTGACTACGGGTGGGCTTAAAACCAGCTTAGCGCTGTGTTCACACCGATTTTTCAACGTCTTAATTTTAATACCCATACTTACTATAGATTGAACATTGTAAAATTTTGAGAAATAAACCTTTTTGTATTTGTATTTGTAAAAATACCGGTATTATTACGGTCACCGGTTCATTATTTCGTTTTTAATGGGACAATCTAATAATACGACGTTGTTACCTAAATACATGATTCAGCCATCAGTAAAGAGCAAAAAATAATCCAAAATATTGGGCTAATTCAGGGTTTTTTAGAAATACCGGTATCGGTCCCTGGATAAGGCCGCCCGTTGGTCTGTATGTGCTGCTGCCGCTTTATTGTGTGAGGTGTGCAGCGAAGAATATTTGTATTGTATTGTATTGTTGTTTGAAAGAGATCTTTAGCGATCAGACCGTCTGTTGTTTACCTCTGCTTATATCTCGCTATGCTATGTTCTAAACTGCTTTGTATTTTTATTGAGGTTTGCAATAAAGACGATTTTTGTACTTTCTTGTATTTAATCCCGTAATGTGATCGAAGCGAAAGAAGTATGTAATGACAGTAGTATTTGGCGTTCTTTGGTCTGCCTACTCCTCCTACTCCAGCGAGATACGGGCGTGAGTATATGTATGTATGTATGAATCCCTTAATTAGAAGACTATACCGACCGACCGATATATGACGACCGGTTTAGCCTAGTGGGTAGTGCACCTGCCTGTGAAGCTGACGGTCCTGGGTTCGAATCCCGGTCAGGGCAGATATTTGTGTGATGAGCATGAATATTTGTTTCTGAGTCTTGGATGTTTTCTATGTATTTAAGTATTTATATCTATTAAATATATCGTCGTCTAGTACCCATAACACAAGCCTTCTTGAGCTTACTGTGGGGCTAGTTCGATTTGTGTAAGATTGTCCTCTTAATATTTATTTATAGTTAAATCTAGAGAGGAATCTAGAGGTAGTGTTGTGTTCCTGGAGGTGAGCAAGGTTGCCAGAGCTCCCGAGGATGCACTGTGTTGAGAGTGAGGGACCTAAACGTGTTCCTTCTGCTGTCAACACAGTGCATCCTCAAATCTTATAAAGGGTCGGCAACGCGCACGTGACTCCATTGGAGTTGCGGGCGTCTATAGGCTGCGGTGGTCGCTTACCATCAGGTGGACCGTACGCTTGTTTGCCACCGGCGTGGTATAAAAGAAGAAAAACCGTGGTGGATTGAGCGCCTACATCAAGTTACAGTACGAATACTTTCAATGTCTATATGCTGATTATTGTCAAGAAATAAAAGTCGAAAATTATAATTGACAAAGAACTAATAAATTTATAAATTTCTGAAACTAACTGTGACATATGATGGCCAAAACATTAAACTACTCATGTCTATTCGAGAAGACACACCACCCAGGGGTCACGTGTAGGGTAGCGGTGGGTACTCCCTACGGACGTGGTGCAAATTCGACCCTCTTGTCAAGTGAGTGGGCAACTTGACTGTTAGAAGTTCTCAAGCCGCCCGAAGGCTCCGTAACTCGGCTTAACGACTGCTATCATTGACAGCAGCCGGGATCAACGGCTTAGCGTGCCTTCCACACAACAGCCCTATTGTGACTGTGATTTTTATTAGATCAAAGCTTCTGCGGGCAGGCAGGCAGGAGACAGAGGAAATTATTATATCTAAATATATAAAAGAAGAAGTCCTGATCTACCATCAACGCACAGCCGAAACTACTGGAACTAGAAACTTCAAATTTGGTCCAGAGCGTACTTTTATGACGTATGCAAGGGATAAGACGGGATTTTTGGAAATTCCACCCCTAAGGGGATCAAATAGGGGTGCAAAGTTTGTATGGGAGAAACTTCTGTTTTAGAATTATAGACTTAAAACTTCGTATATGGACTCTCTATTTAAATAAAACAAAACTTATTCCAGAGTTTTTCGAAGTAAAGGGGTGAAAAGGGGGTTCCAAGTTTTTGCGAGGAGCAAATCTTTACTTTTCTTAAAAATCGATATGGGTGTCGTTTTCTAGGTTCCTTGAGGCGCCGATTACGAAAATGACGCATTTTCAAATCCAAGATGGTGGACTTTTGTTTTTCTTAAAAATTGATATGGGTGTCATTTTTGTACTTTCTCGGGGGTGCCGATTACGAAAATGACATCCGTACCTCGTATCCTACATACGTAGGTGCAACTGAGAATCTTCATTTTTGTAGACGGTTTAAAATTACGCTTACTACGCGGGCGAAGCCGGGGGAAAAAGCTTGTACTGAGATAAAATTGTCAGGCGAGCGTTACGATTGCCGTGCCATCTAGTATGATGTCCCAAAAAATGGCTACCAAGCTGAAGTAATGGGGGCTACCGCGTATGAATTCACCGCTAGAGGCGCTACTGTAGCGTGAAGTCTCCGAAGTGTCAAATGTCACTCTTTGTGGTTGCGCTACGCGGGTTAATATCTAATTGGAGCAATATGGTGACTATTTTGCAATATCTGACCTTAATTATGACAAATATGAGTTACGGGACTGTCAGCGCTTTGAGACAGTTTAGCTTTCGGAAACTTATTTCCTCCTTTTTTCCGAACAAAACGGGACTGCGCTACAATGCGGGATGTTCGATATTTTTACGGTACGGTTTTAAGGTATTAAATATGATTTAAATGTAAACTTCGTTTTAATGCCCAAGAAATAAAAAAATAAACTAAGGATGAAGTATCCAAACAAAAACTTAAGAAATTATTAATTAAAAAATGTTATTATGCGATTGATGAATTCCTGAACGTCTAAATGAAATACAGTGGAATCCGGATAAAGCGACAGTCAAGGGACCGGTGATATTACGTCGCACTAACAGAACGTCGCACAAAACAGACTGATTTACTTTGAAAATGTTTGATATGAAATCTAATATGCGGTGATTTCGAAGTGCTTTCCAAAGCACGGGAGCGCTCAGTTAATAACCACTCAAAGCGGTCACCCATCCAATAACTGACCTGGGCCGACGTTGCTTAACCTCGCATACCGCACTTGGTACGCGGGTGCCGCAGGGCCACAAGCGTTAACATTAAAAAAATATATACAACTTACTGGGGGGGCGCAGTCTCTGCGGGTGCTCCACCAGGTTGGTGACGGCCTGCACGTTGAGGTTCCTCACGATGTCCCCCTCGCCTGTGTTGCACTCCGCTACATTCTGCTGGGACAGCTCGGAGGTGCTCGAGCCCTGTGCTTCGCGCTCCTCGGGCGTCATTAGTATGACGCTGTCCCACCTATGAAAAAAAAAATATATATATTAGAGGACAATCTTACTCAAATCGAACTAGCCCCACAGTAAGCTCAAGAAGGCTTGTGTTATGGGTACTAGACGACGATATATTTACTACCCGCCGCTTTTTTAAACTGTCATTACAATCACTAAACCTTAGAATCAGGGTTCAAAATTATCAAGATAATTATGGTCTTTGATAATTATCCCTCTTATAGGTAGTATACGTTATTTTATTAGTTAAATTTATTTTCATATGTATGTAATGACGTGTAAAATGTATTTTTACCAATAAAGACTGTACTCTGCACTAATATATAAAAGATTATGGTGTTTTAGACTGCAAAATAAATAGTTGCTATACAATATTTTACTAGTTTTTTAATAACCGTGAAAATATAATCAATTAATCATTACAACATCATTAAAACACATATACAGAGCGCAATTATTAACGTTAGAATTCAAGGACGTATTTTTTTAACTCATGCCGAATTTACAATCTTAGGTTATTATCAAATTGATAATTATCAAAGCATAAAAATCCTTTCGAACCCTGCTTAGAATGCTAGTCTGTTGAGCAGTTAAAGACGTGCGTAAGTAGCCATTTTTATTTTCTACAGCTGAGGGGTTAACTAAATTCACAATTTAAGAATAACTAGTCATTTTTATTATTATGAGCTTTACACACATATAATTGTTATTATTTTATCGTTATATGTGCGTGCGTGCATGCGTGAGTGTGTGTGTGTATGTGTGTGTGCGCGCGTGCGTGCGTTTAGTTTGTTATATTTAATCGCCTAGGTATTCATTTAGGGAGTAATAGGCTTTATTTAGTAAAATTTGCTTAAATTTGTTTATGAATATATTATCTTTTGGTTCACTCTTTATGGTCGGGTAGTTTATTATCACTACATAGTATAAAACAAAGTCGCTTTCTCTGTCCCTATATCCCTATGTATGCTTCAATCTTTAAAACTACGCAACGGATTTTGATGCTTTTTTTTAATAGATATGCATGTTGTTACATTGTTTGTACTGCTGTTGGTTCTCCTAATATAAATAAATAAATAAATAAATAGATAGAGTGATTGAAGAGGAAGGTTTATATGTATAATAACATCCATTAAATAGTGCACCCGTGCGAAGCCGGGGCGGGTCGCTAGTGTAAGTATATTTACCATTCAATGTCTGGAACGGCGTCTGTGTCCGCCTTGTCGGAAGCTAGTAGAGCCAGTTTTGTCGCGGAAGAGATGCCGGTTTTACGAGCTATTTGAGATATCTCATTCTGCAGCTTCTCTAGTTGAGCCTGAAAAGAAAAAAAAAATGTTTCAAATATATATTCATGACAGACAAGTACATAATAATGGGACAGAATACAAAAACAGTCGTGTTACGAAATGGACCCAACTCAGCATTTCACATCAAATGTTAAAATTCATGGTCTTCCTTTTATTTCTGACACTATGATATTTAGCAAACAATAATCCTTATGTTGAAGCCTTTGGATCGGTATGATAAAGCTACAGGATAATTATTTTTCTCGTGTAACGGGTTCGATTCCCGGTATAACCATAAAATTATTTAAATATCTGTGAATGCAGTTTAGATCGATTTTTAAATTCAAATAATGTCTTCTTTCAGTAAAGTGCTCCGTCTACAATATTCAAGGTACTTTCCCTCCATGTGGCATAGCCGTGGGACACCCTGTATATATATATATATATATATAGTTAGAGGTGTGCGCCGACCGGCGTGGCGTACGCCGCCGGTCAATATTTGCCACGCCGCCGCCGCCGGTCATACCACCGGCGTGAAATCGGCGTGAAGATAATTCTTAAAACCCGAACGGATACAGATAAATATCGAAATTCGTATGTCTACATCTCTATCACTCTTGCTTTAGTCGCTATTCGAGCGATAGAGACGTACAGCGCCGCGTATCCGTAATAGTAAAACACAATAAATAAGGTGCGCGGAGTAGAAAATAATAGACTCTTGGGCAATGGCGTAAGCGCTTTATCGCACGCATGCTTCAATAATTGTGTTGCGGGACGCGTGGGGCGGAGGGGCGAGGTGCGGGGGCACACACTACACAGTTTACATGCGAGTTGCTTGAAGGATTTGTAAGATATATTGATTGGTTTATAATGTAAATTATTTTAATTGCTTCATAATGGAAGCAAAGAGGTTATTGATGTTAATTTTGTTTATTTTACTACAAATGAACGGTTGTTTTTTTCATTGCATAGCAATAACATGGAACCTAAGTACACAACTACACAGTTTACATGTTAATGCTTTGCTTGCACGAGTTGTGATATAAGTTGATTGTATTTTTTTTATTTAAAAGATTTTTACGTTTTATAATGGAACCAAAGAGGTTATTGATGTTTATTTTACTACGAATAAACCATTTTTTTCATTATTCGTTATTTTTATTCATTACGCCGATCACGCCGATTACGCCGCCGGCCATTTTTTGGACCTGACGCCGCCGCCGATGGTTTGGCCGTCGGCGCACACCTCTGTATATAGTTTGTTTCTGTGGATTTAGTCGCGAGCGTCCATACACTAAGAAATCATTTCCTTTTTTTTTTTTCATTTTTTTTTTATCTCACCTTCATCCTCAGCCGCTCCGCCTGCTGCCTGAATTTCCCCGGTTCGTGGAAGCGCAGCGCGCGCCTCGTGCGGGTTGGGGGCTTGACCGTGACGCGCGGGTCCATCCACGCGGCGTCGCCTACGGGCTCGCTCGTGGCGGCGCCGGACAGCTGCGCTTTGAATTCCTCGCGCCGCTTCGCTCGGATGTTCGCCTGGGAGAAAAAAGTGTTTAATAAAATTAGAATTAAAAACATTATACACAAAACATAGCTAAGAGCTGTACGCGCTCTATAAAATACCTCTATAAGTTTATAAGTACAGTTATATATACTACATACTTCCAGCGTTTAGAACTAAATAATAATCAAAAATCAAAATCAAACATTTATTCTGCAAATAAGCCACAAGGGCACTTTTACATGTCAAAATAATAATTTACAATTTAAGAAAGTCTGTTTGTAATAAGTAATACATTTTTCATGTCAAAATATTAATTTACAGTTCAAGAAAGAATAATAATTTCGAGTTTACAATTATAACAAAATTAATGTCATACAGTGAAGATAAACTTGCAAAGTTAACTATTACAAATATTACAACATCAGTAAAGTTGGAGATGTATGCGGTCTCAAGATTAAACAAGGAGTATAATGAAATTAATATAATATCCCAGAGATGTACATGGTCTCTGAGCGTCAAAATTAAAATTAATTTAATATTGTTAGAGATGTATATGGTCTCTAAGTCACTGATAATAAAAACGAATCCACAACAGGATGATGTCTCTCGTCAATCCCCTATAAAAGACACTAGTATTAACGTAGTCACTATGTCCTAGCAAGCATGAACAGACCGGACTCCACAAACAGCACCCGATCACGAGTATGACGTATAGTTATATATACTACATACTTCCAGCGTTTAGAACCAAATAATAATAATTATTTATTCAGCAAAATAGTTCATACATGGGTTTGTTAGAGAATTACCCATTAGACTCCAAACTAGGCTGAGCCTATGTCTTGGTAATCTGCGAGTGCGATTGACAAAATTCACATGTTTCAAAAGTAAGTGTGTGTGCGTGTGTGTGTGTGTGTGTGCGTGCGTGTATGTGTGTGTGCGTGCGTGTGTGTATGTGTGCGCGCGCGCGCGTGTTAAAAAAATTAAAAAGTGGCTCGTTGAACAATGTTTCTATAGCTTTAATGAATTTATGGAATATAAAGATTAAACAATGCCAATAATATTATGCAATTCAAATGTAAACTATGTTAATTCTATTTAATATTTGTTCCTGAGCCTTGGATGTTTTCTATGTATTTAAGTATCTATTTAACTATATAAGTATGTATATCGTCACTTGTTACCCATAGTACAAGCTTTGCTTAGTTTGGGACTAGGTTGATTTGTGTAAGATTGTCCAAAAAATATTTATTTATTTTTTATTTTTAATATCAATGAATTAATATTCGTATTCGGTAAAATCAGTATTCGGCGCATCTTCTCTAATATATAAATATTTTCGACGAAACGATTGATCACCTACTTAGCCAATGCCCTAAATTTAATATATATAGAATGGACCACGAAATCGTGTGTAATAATATGAATACAGATCCATATAACATCATAAGTATAGTTAAAAAAGAATCCGCTATTTAGTCCTTTACAAAATATATAAACAAAATTATCAACAGCCTTAAAAAAATTAATAACACGTAATTCTTAATTAACCTAGTGTTAAAAATGTGTATGTATATACATTAAAAAGTTAGTATTATAATAGTTCGCCCGTATCCATTGCGGGGTCTTGGGTTCAAAAACTAAAGTTTTCTTAAAAAAAAAAAAAAAAATTATTTCGACGTGGACTGTACCTTGAGCGTGGGCGCGACGTGCGTTAACTGGACCCTCTTCCCGGTTGTGTCCACGGTGCGGCCCTCGCGATCCAAGATCAGCGGCGCGGGTCCCGTGCTTCCGGCCGCTGCTAGGGCTCCGCCTGAAACCATATAATACTATACCTCCAGTATAAATCATATCTCCTAACATATCATGTCACACACCACACATACCTACTCGAGCATATGTTTAGACGCGCAAGCAAATTAAAATATAATTGTGTAATTAAGCTAGGACAAAGTAAACACAGGTTCATATATTTAGCATACTAATCTATTGTTTATTCTATGCAATACATCTATCCAGGTTGTTACTACTATCTATTGCCCTGCTTGAAGATCAATGTAGCGAAGTAGCGATCTCTAAATGAGCATCGGAATTCGCCTGTTCCCTATAAGACAGGTTTACCTAGTTTAGGGCACAGGACACCGTTCCTAGGCTTATCTAGTAATAAGTGCACTCTATGTACCTACTCTAGTATATACACTATAAGCTGATGTATTGATACCCAATAAATATATTTTCATTTTTCATTTTCATTCATTTTCATTTTCATGTCGCCTTTTTCTCATGTGTTTTTAATTGTTTTGAAGCTGTTCCTTGTTTCAATTTTTTTATTTTTTTCATTTCGGTCTATATCCCCCCACTGTTGAGTAAATTCCTCCTCATGTTCACACCAGTTTACCCTGTTTTGTGGTAGTCTCATTCATATATATAACACCTTTGATTTTATTCATTATATGTATACTTTTCCTATATGTATAGTATGTTGTGTTGCGTTCCGTGGATCACGTACGGTGCTGTCTGAAAACCAGCGCTGCAGGTGTCTGACACCTCGGCATAATGCTGAGACAGCGACCGATTCACTGCCGCGAAGACGCACTTTTTAACTGTATGTTCATGTACTGAGTATATTATATTTGTAACTGTGTGTCTTTTGGTGCAGTGAATAAATGCTTTCTTTCTTTCTACATAAGCATAATTTAATAAGCCAAGCAATCCAAAGAGGAAACGCTGCCAGCCTTCTGGGCACTATAGCCAGTGATGGGGACTTGGGGGGGCATCTTCTTTTTATAGTTTAGTTATAGGTTTAGTTGGCATTTTGGGTGTCAAAAGGACGGATCGTGTCCGAAACACTACACTGCGCTCTAAAACGCGCATTGCTGACGTAGGTAAAAAAACTGCCAGGCTCAAGTGGGACTGGGCCGGCCACGTCTGTCGCATGCATCCAGATAGGTGGGCTAATGTAGCCACCAAGTGGGTGCCACACGATGGACGACGCAGACGGGGCAGGCCCAGACGGAGATGGCGGGAGGATCTGGATGCATTTGCCAGCAATTGGGAGGAAGAAGCGCTCAATAGGGAGACGTGGAAAATATGGGGAGAGGCCTTTGCCCAGCAGTGGGACAGCCAATAGGCTAAAAAGTAAGTAAGTATAGGTTTAGTTAGTTTAATTAGGTTAGTGATGTATTATTTAACTTTATATTTTAATTGTGTTTTTTATGTTTGTTTCAAGTTATAAATAAAGTTTCAAAATGAGCGTTATCATAAAAAAAAAGTATAATTTATAATTTTATCTACACCCATACAGTAAATCCTCTTTTATGTGCTCAAAAAGTGTAGATAAGGACCAACTTTACAACATCGCGCCGGTCCGGGGCGGAGATGGCCATAACAGCATCAAAAACGGTATCGTTATGGCCATCACCGCCCATAACGATACAGGCTCGTGCTGAAAAGACTTCAACGGGCTCACGCTCGACCTCACTACACTTACAACGCAATGGTTCTTGAACACATGAAAGAGGATTTAATATACGGATGTAGACTCGTGTGATCCTATTATGAAACTCGCTGACGCTCGTTTC
The DNA here is from genome assembly GCA_963556455.1 of Epiblema foenella. Taxonomy (NCBI): domain Eukaryota; kingdom Metazoa; phylum Arthropoda; class Insecta; order Lepidoptera; family Tortricidae; genus Epiblema; species Epiblema foenella. The sequence continues at coordinate 1,888,844 of OY747119.1, read as the reverse complement.
ATAAAACCACACTCGTGTTTGAAGACCTCTCATTATGTATCAGTTGCATAAACTACTATTATGTCACACCTGGCCATAAAGTGGCAATTACCGCACGTTCCGCGCGCGGAAAATCCCACTTCCTGGCCAGGGGGTGACATAAAATTTTGTACTTACCTCGGGCGGTATTTAAGAAAGCCTCCGATCGCATAATTATCGCCCTTGCTTTCGGCTCGGGCGTCAAATACCTGCGATCTGAGACATTCTTTGTTTTACCGCCCTCGGTAAGTAATGTACTATTACCAACATAAAATATGGGTTGATAAAAACGTGAAATGCTTCGTGTACGGAACCATAAAAACCATCATCAGGATTTTTATGTTTTAACCAGAGACCGGACAAATTTGCGTCATCGCTCGCAATAATGTGGACATGACTCCAAAATTAATCAAAATGTTAATCAATTAATTAATTTCTTACTTGACATATAATTTGACTAGCGACCCGCCCCGGCTTCGCACGGGTGCACTATTTAATGGATGTTATTATACATATAAACCTTCCTCTTCAATCACTCTACCTACTAAAAAAAACCGCATCAAAATCCGTTGCGTAGTTTTAAAGATTTAAGCATACATAGGGATATAGGGACAGAGAAAGCGACTTTGTTTTATACTATGTAGTGATTCCTAGTAAATAAATACAAAAGGTTGTTAAAGTATATATTTACTGAAGAAAATAATCAGTATTTTTCCAAGTTTTCTGCAGTCAGCCTATTTCTTTTTACATCAAAAATATACTTAAGTGCTGAAAAACTCCGCTCGCAATCCACTAAATACATAACTTCTTCGTCAGAAATAATAATCAAAGCAGGATATTTACCATGTAGTAGTTGTTGGGTATTATTTCTAGTGTAAATAATCGTGTCAGTTTAAAATCGTAACTTCTTTATTATATAAAAATACTAGCGACCCGCCCCGGCTTCGCACGGGTGCAATGCTGATGCATTTATTAAACATGTAAACCTTCCCCTTGAGTCACTCTATCTATTAAAAAAACCGTATCAAAATCCGTTGCGTAGTTTTAAAGATTTAAGCATACATAGGGATATAGGGACAGAGAAAGCGAGTTTATTTTATACTATGTAGTGATTTACGAAAACGATAACCACTTTAAATAACATTTTGCTAATAATTATAAGCGCGTATAAACGATTATCCCCAGAAATTCAAATTTTATTTCAAGAAATAACTAATCGATTAACATTTTGATTAATTTTGGAGCCATGTCCACATTATTGCGAGCAATGACGCAAATATGTCCGACCTCTGGATATAAACGACTCTCTACGCGGACGAAGTCGCGGGCAAAGGTAGTCAACAATATAAATAAATAAATATTAGAGGACAATCTTACACAAATCGAACCAGCCCCACAGTAAGCTCAAGAAGGCTTGTGTTATGGGTACTAGACGACGATATATTTAATAGATATAAACACTTAAATACATAGAAAACATCCAAGACTCAGAAACAAATATTCATGCTCATCATCATCATCATCATCATTTCAGCCGAAAGACGTCCACTGCTGAACATAGGCCTCCCCCAAGGCTCGCCATTTAGACCGGTCCTGTGCCGTTCGTTTCCACCGGATTAACGCGACCTTCACCAGGTCATCACTCCACCTCGTCGGAGGCCTACCGACAGCTCGTCTTCCGGTGCGTGGACGCCACTCAAGCAGTTTCTGGCCCCATCGACCGTCAGTCCTGCGAGCAATGTGCCCTGCCCACTGCCATGCTCATCACACAAATATTTGCCCTGACCGGGATTCGAACCCAGGACCGCGCCACCAAGGAATGAGCCACTAACCAGCCAATTTCCGTTGTATACGAGCTTGGAGCTCGGCTATCTTCCTCTGCTTCTCCAATTCCTCAGCGCTGACAGCGGCCGACGCGTCTGCAAATAATAGTACATTGCATTAATGGCAGTAAGAAGTCTTGCTGTACTTAACATAATACTCGTGAACGGGTGCTGTTTGTGGGGTCCGGTCTGTTCATGTTTGCAAGGACTAGTAACTTCGTACTAGTGTTCAGTGGAATTGACATGATGAGAGACTTCACTGTTCTCATTTGATTTTATTTTTTTAGACTGACGCTCAGAGACCTTATACATCTCTGAGGATATTTATTTATTAGATTTTATTATTTTCATGTTGACGTGTTATAGATATAGCTCAAAACATTTTATTATGATTAGTGTACCTACTTTATTACCTTTTATCTTGACGCTTAGAGACCTTATACATCTCTAACAAATCTCGATTGTTATTAGTTTCTTAGTCTTATTTTTGACATGTAACACTACATTTAATTAATGATACTTTGATTATTGTATTATTTTTATTTGATGTACCTAGATAGATTTTGACTTGTAAAAGTGCCCTTGAGGCCTATTTGCAGAATAAATGTTTTGATTTTGATAATAAATACATAGTACTCACACTTTAGTCTTGTAACCAAGTTTAGATCAGAGTAGATTAGTAACTTAGTATTTAGTTTATATAGTAGGTATAACAGAAAATGTTGTTAAAGTGAGTGCACTATTCGCCAACAAACTGGCCTCAGTTTGGCGAAACTTTTTGTATACCTACCACGTAAGTTTATTTTGAATAAAAAAAAAGAAAAAAAAAGGCGATTACTCACTGGAGTTTAGGGGTACGACCTACCAACCGGGTTTATAAAGACTTTTATTATTATTGTTTTTTGAACCTGACTGTGGCATTATAGGCCGGGCCCAATAAACCGATAGGAGTGCGCGGTTGGAGAGTAGCCTGGGGTAATCTATGTGAGTACTATGTTTAATCTACGTATGCTCGTGTGTAATCTATGTGAGTACTATGTTTAATCTACGTATGCTCGTGTGTAATCTATGTGAATTTTGTGTGTAATCTATGTGAGTTCTATGTTTAATCTATGTGTGTTCGTGTGTAATCTATGTGTGTTCCGTATTTAATATTTGTGCGGTTTCTGTGTGTAATCTACGTAGGTACGTTTTGTGCGTTATCTATGTGAGTTCCGTGTGAAATACAATACAAATACTCTTTATTGCACACCTCAATTAAAGGACATAGTACAGTACAAAAACACAATGCGTAGAAGCAAACAACAGGCGGTCTTATCGCTAAAGAGCGATTTCTTCCAGACAACCTTAGGGTAGCGGAAATGAAATCTAATCATAACGAATCTATGTCAGTTCTGTGTGTAATCATCGTATAATCCATGCTTGTTCCATGTGTAATCTATTAGTGTTCCGTGTGTAATCTATTAGTGTTCCGTGTGTAATCTATTAGTGTTCTGTATGTAATATATTAGTGTTCCGTGTGTAATCTATTAGTGTTCCGTGTGTAATCTATTAGTGTTCCGTGTGTAATCTATTAGTGTTCCGTGTGTAATCTATTAGTGTTCCGTGTGTAATCTATTAGTGTTCTGTATGTAATATATTAGTGTTCCGTGTGTAATCTATTAGTGTTCCGTGTGTAATCTATTAGTGTTCTGTATGTAATATATTAGTGTTCCGTGTGTAATCTATTAGTGTTCCGTGTGTAATCTATTAGTGTTCCGTGTGTAATTTATTAGTGTTCCGTGTGTAATCTATTAGTTTCGTGTGTAATTTATTAGTGTTCCGTGTGTAATCTATTAGTGTTCCGTGTGTAATCTATTAGTGTTCTGTATGTAATATATTAGTGTTCCGTGTGTAATCTATTAGTGTTCCGTGTGTAATCTATTAGTTTCGTGTGTAATTTATTAGTGTTCCGTGTGTAATCTATTAGTGTTCCGTGTGTAATCTATTAGTGTTCCGTGTGTAATCTATTAGTTTCGTGTGTAATTTATTAGTGTTCCGTGTGTAATCTATTAGTGTTCCGTGTGTAATCTATTAGTGTTCCGTGTGTAATCTATTAGCGTTCCGTGTGTAATCTATTAGTATTCCGTGTGTAATCTATTAGCGTTCCGTGTGTAATCTATTAGTGTTCCGTGTGTAATCTATTAGTGTTCCGTGTGTAATCTATTAGCGTTCCGTGTGTAATCTATTAGTGTTCAGTGTGTAATCTATTAGTGTTCCGTGTGTAATCTATTCGTGTTCCATGTGTAATCAACATCAACATCATCAACATCAAACATTTATTCTGTAAGTAGGCCTCACTCAAGGGCTCTTTTACAAGTCAAAAACATAGTTAGTACCTATAGTGAAAGCACACAGCAATAAGTGAACAATACATCAGACGAATAACCTGGGCACGCGTTTGCAGAGAGATGTATAGAGTCTCAGGGTCTATAATAACTTTTTATAGTATAAACTTAACCTATAACTAAGAGATGTAAAGAGTCTCGAGTGTCAAATTAAAATATGATTACAAAAGAAAATAAAAGGATATGTAAAAAGTCTATTAGTGTTTCGTGTGTAATCTATTAGTGTTCCGTGTGTAATCTATTAGCGTTCCGTGTGTAATCTATTAGTGTTCCGTGTGTAATCTATTAGTGTTCCGTGTGTAATCTATTAGCGTTCCGTGTGTAATCTATTAGTGTTCCGTGTGTAATCTATTAGTGTTCCGTGTGTAATCTATTAGTGTTCCGTGTGTAATCTATTCTCTCGCAAAATCTCGGAAACTCAACCACGTCATGGGTCGTAGGGTCTATAATCACCTTCCAGGTGACATTACCGTTTCACAAAGTGGTCCAATATTTAAAGTCAAACTAAAAAAAATGGCTTCTCGAGCAGGCGTTCTATGACCATAGAGAGTTATTTTTTAGAATTTAAGATAATGTCATGACCTGTATTTAATATAAATTGACATGTAATCGGATATTATCAATAAAAATAAATATGAATAAGAATATTAGTGTTCCGTGTGTAATCTATGCGTGTTCCGTGTGTAATCTATTAGTGTTCCGTGTGTAATCTATTAGTGTTCCGTGTGTAATCTATTTGTTCCGTGTGTAATCTATTGGTGTTCCGTGTGTAATCTATAAGTGTTCCGTGTGTAATCTATTAGTGTTTAGCGTTCCGTGTGTAATCTATTAGTGTTCCGTGTGTGATCTATTAGCGTTCCGTGTGTAATCTATTAGCGTTCCGTGCGTAAGGTGTGTGCCGCCGACCTGGCCGGGAGTAGAGCACGGGCTTGATGACGCTGGGCGGCGGCAGCGCGCGCGCCGGCAGCGCGGCCTTGAGCTGCTGCGCGGCGGCGGCGGCCGCGCTCACGGGCCGCTCGCCCTTCATCGCGGTCAGAGCGCGCTTGCGCTCCTCTATCTCCTTCTGGGCATTCGCCATCATCACCTGGAAATAGATCACGGTAGTAGTAGTAGTGGGTCAATTTCCCAAGCAGTAAATATTGTTGGCAAGCCTGAGAACGCAGGTGCAGGAAGTTTAAATAATAATTAACCATTTTTTTTCGGAAACACATCCCAGTTACCTACCTCGAGCAATAGCTAAAACTTAAATATTAATGTATTTAATAATTTAAAAAAATATATAAAGCACCAATTTCTCATCAAGGTGGGTCGTCCCTAACCTGGTTTTGTTTGCATAATGAAAATGGTCTTAAAATGAAGCTAAAAAAAAATATTTTAGCTTCATTTTAAGACCAGCTAAATAGGCAACAATAAATATAGCTTCTTTTAAATCTGATGTGTACCTAACCGTTTTATAATGTGCGAAAATGTTTGTCCCGAGAAACTTTTTCATTACCGCGGACCACCGCGGACCAAGCTTGTCAACGATTTAATTGCGAAGTTTGACTCGGTAAGCCCCCCCGCCTCCTGCGCACTTCTAGAATCAGTTACGCTGCTGTGTTCGGCGAGGGAGGACACCTGGTGCGGTAATTCGTTAGTAGTAGTAGTAAACTCTTCATTGTACACAATAACAAAAATTACAGTATTGGAAACTATAGGTCTATATATTATAAGAATTAACTTGTAGCAAAATGTTTGTATGACTGTTTGTTTCCTAATAAATATAAATAAAATAAAATAAAATAAAATTACTAATACAAAAAGAAATGGTATATACAAAGGCGAACTTATCCCTTTAAGGGATCTCTTCCGGTTAACCTTTGAGCGAATTAGAGAAGAAATGAACGGAGGTAGACAAATTCAGCAACCTGTACAACAAGGTATAAAAAGACAAGAGATATAAAACATACATACACATATAATTTATTAAGGACAAGTATAAATACACAAATAAACGATATTGAGAAGGAAATTATAGCACGGTCATTAGATTTTTTTAAATCTGTTGTAGCACTTAGGGCTCCAATATACAGGCTTAGCCTAGCTTGGGGTCCGCACACTTTCTATATTTTCCGTGTGTTTAGCATAGACAGGGTTCGAAATTATCAAGATAATTATGGTCTTTGATAATTATCGCGAAAATTAGCCGATAATTATCCCTCTTATGGGTAGGGTAGTATACGTTATTTTATTCGGTTCGGCAACTGCTGGACCGAATATTCGGTCGAATGTCAAACCCATATTGGCGCATCTCTAGTTATTTTCTACAGGGGGGCACAGGGTAAGTGTTCCTAATAATGAGACATTTAAAGCGAAATTTCCATGAAACTTACCTTTATCCGATCAGCACTCAACCCAGTAATCTTTGATCCGATCGACTCCCCGGCCTGCACCGGTATTGCCTCCACACCATTCCCATTCTTATCCTTATCCTTGTCCCTATCTTCCTCCCTCTCTTTCTTACTCTCCTCGTGCCTGGAGCGCTTGCTGTCCTTGTCTTTCCTGTCGTCTTTCTCGTCATGTTTACGTTTGGTGGATTTAGATGAGGTCACAAGTTCAGAGGCGAGAGCTATGACTTTGTCGGCGAGCTTGCTCGCTTTCTTTGAGTCTATGTGCGATGATATTTTGTCTATGATTTTGCGGCGTTCGTATCTGGAATGGTATAAATACGTATCATGCTTTAAGTCACAATATGAATTAATTATATTTGTATGTCATAAATAATAAATAAATGAAATAAATGAATTTTATTCTGCAAGTAGGCCGCAAAGGCACTTTTACAAGTCAAACACTACTAGCGTTTCTCATGAGACCACTGCCGAGAAGAAACGCCGAAAGAAACTCGACAGTCAGTCATTTTCTCCAAAATATGCTTATTACAATGGTACTACTTAATCTACTTAAATGTATGTATGTAAACACTTTATGACGACCACTTTAGCATAGTTGGTGACCCTGTCTTCGAAGCTTGAGGTCCCGGGTTCGAATCCCGGTCAGGGCATGTATTTGTTATATGAACACGAATATTTGTTCCTGAGTCTTGGATGTTTTCTATGTATTTAAGTATCTATTTATCTATATAAGTATGTATATCGTCATTTGGTACCCATAGTACAAGCTTTGCTTAGATTGGGACTAGGTTGATTTGTGTAAGATTGTCCAAATATTTATTTATTTATTTTATTTATTTATTGTACACTTTATTGTATTGTTTATTTGTTGTTTATGTTACTAACATATTTACACCAACAAACTGTGATGCAGTTTGGCGAAGTTATAGTGTAAACGAATGTAAACTTTTTTTTTTGTAAGAAATAAAAAAAAATAACAGGTTAAAACAATATACACGTCACATAAGATTAGAGTACAACGGCGAACTTATCCCTAGGAGGGATCTCTTCCAGCTAAACTTTGAGGAGTGGACAAGACAAGTTTTTAGCTTGAAAACGATCAATTTGGAGTTATGTTTGAAACAATATTTTCTAATGAAAAATCCAAAAAATGCATAATAAGTTTATGACATAAGGCCGCAGTAGTCCTGTTCTAGATAATAACATTGAGAAAATGTTAACATGCATGTCAATTCAAACAGAAAAGGCGTAAATAGATGAGGGTTTTTTTACTGATAAGGACCCAAAAGGCTGCAAATGGAAGAGAGGCAGACAACGCAAAAGGAGGACGAAATTGTAGAGATGGCCGGCAGGACGTGGACCAGAGTGGTCACAGACAGGGACGAATGGAGAAGACTGGGAGAGGCCTTTGCCAGAAGGCATACAGAAATATAAAAAAAAAGTGGTTACTGCAGTTTTAAGTATTACACTGTAATATTCTAAACTAGCGACCCGCCCCGGCTTCGCATGGGTGCAATGCTGAAGCATGTATTATACATATAAACCTTCCCCTTGAGTCACTCTATCTATTAAAAAAAACCGCATCGACATCCACTGCGTAGTTTTAAAGATTTAAGCATACATAGGGATATAGGGACATAGGGACAGAGAAAGCGACTTTATTTTATACTATGTAGTGATAAGAGGCTATAAATAAGTAATGAATAAATAAAATAAGTGTTTGATGTTAGAACTAGAAGTAAAAAAATAGTATTATGATAGTGTTAAAAAGTGGTCAGTTCTTGGATGAGTGACAGCTTTGAGTGGTTATTAACTGACTGATCCCGTGCTTTGGAAGGCATGTTAAGCCGTTGATCCCCGGCTGCTGTCTATGATAGCAGTTGTTAAGCCAAGTTAGAGGCCTTTGAGCGGCTTGAGAACTAACAGTCAAATTGCCCACTTACTTGACAAGCCCAATTCAAATAAGGTCTGGTTTCCCCTCGGGTCGGAAGTTCAGATGGCACTCGCTTCCGTAAAAAGCAGTTGTTAAACAGGTGTTTTAACTCCTATCCCATCCCCACGCTCCTAACAAGATTTTCAATGCTGGCAGCTCAATATATTGTACTCATTCCTTCCTTCCTTCCTCCTCCTTCCTTCCTCCTTCCTTCCCTACCTCCTACCTCCTTCCTTTTTGTGCATATACTTAATGTTTCATTATTTTAGTTTTTTTTTTTTTTTGTTACCACTAAGTTGGCTTTGTTAATAGTATTTCTGTGGACATCTGTCATTGGCTATTGTTTTAGTTCTTTAAGTATGGTATTTTTGTATTGTATTGCTGTTGATGCCCCAAATAAACATAAATAAATAAAATAAATTAGTAAATTATATGCCTGCTAGTCTATTTACAGACCTGAATAAAAGTTATTTTAGTGTTTACATGCATAAATAAGACAATTTGACATGACTTACCCACTGGTTAGACAATAAGACACGGTGGACAATAACGAGCTATCCGACTTCCCAATGGTCCTGTAAATGGCGCGGTCTAGCGACGACCGCAGATCCTCCACCTCCCGCCGCGATAGCTGCGTCGCCATCTCTGACAACACAAAATCACCAATACACCGAACTCAAGATGATACCAATTTTGAGGTTATGTTAGTACCTTTTGATTGTCAAGGCCATTTGAGGATGTTTGAGCGAAAATAAGCGCAGCGGATGCTTGTTTGCTTGTATCTAAATTGATTTAAAGGTTTTTACGCAAAATTGAATCACGACGCGTATCGTTTGACGACTTTGACGTAAACAACGACCATAGAGTAATAGAGTAGATAGATAGCGCAAATAAAAAAATTAAGGTGTCCTGCACGAACGAACCACTTTTAATTAAACAGCCAAGTCTTAGGAAATTTCGGCCTTAATACCTTTGCTTTGTACTGTTAATTTTTTAGATACTATTCGCTGCTGACCTTCTGGTAAACACGTATTATTAATCTGTAGTGCTACTGCTGACACAGCCCAGCCAGTTTGTGCCCTTCCAAAGAAACTATCAAAATTTATATATTGTTGTATTAATACTTGGCTATGCCTAACTTTTGACATTTCAGTGGGGCTACCGCGACCGGAAACGAACGAAGTTCGAATATCTCTCTCTCTGTCGCACAAATAAGCAAGAGTGACAGAGAGGGAGATATTTGAACTTCGTTCGTTTTCGATCGCGGTAGCCCCTCAGCATTTGATGACGCTGTGATCTTACTAGTCTGTGGCTGTGATTTAACGAATTGACGTCTTACAGTATAAATATTTCAAGTCTGTGTTTGACGTCTTCGACCGACGACAAAGTGGTAAAGATTAGGCAAAATTAAAATTCCCTAAGTTTATTTATTTAGGTACCTAAATGTATTTTATTTTCTGGCGTTTTGTGAATCTGAAAATTGTTGATATTAGATGTAATATTTGGTAAGTTAGAAAGTTTGGAGGGAAGGTTGAAAGCGTATAATATAATAATTACAATCGAAAGGTAGAAAGAAATAGCTAGGTACTTACATGTTTATGTCCTATTTAAAACAATGAATTAGAATCTTGACAACCACGCTGTGCAGAAGTTGCCGATGTAACTTGAGAATACTCGATGTGACTCGAGTAGTACCTAAATTTAAAGTCATTTTCACTGCATAGAAAACACCAATACAAAAAAAGTTAAAATAACTTCACCAAACACCCTCGAATTTTATCTATCGGGTGCAAAGGTTCCCATCATTCTTGGCTGATTCTCATTGTTAAAGTTAATTGATGTCCTTACCGGTCCGAACGTTAAGTGAAAGTTAAGGAAATCAGAGTGCAATTTAAACTTATTGATGACCCTCCTTCCTCTATACCTGGATCCCTAACTGTTAAAATAGTAAAACTCAGAAATAATCACTCACGAGTCGTTAACAATCCGGGCCCGGTAACAAATTAAGAAAATGTTAAATTTTAGAATGAGAATCACCCACTTGCTGTATTGCCTTTTCCATTGTTCAGAATGATATTTAACTTAAATTCAGGACAGGCACGTATCCAAACTTTTGGTTCGGGGGGGGGAGGGGGGACAAACATTGAAACAACCATGTGAACTGTGTAAAAATCGCTGTAATCACTGTACTATAAAAACGGCTAAAAACGTTTTCGGGAGGGGATAAATCCCAACTATCCCTCCTCTGGATTCAAGACTAACTTTAACTATTTGAAATTTTTAGAACTTGTGAAAATGTAACATGCCTTATGCTGTGGAAGAAATAGGTATACTTTACCAGTCATACACACTCTTCTCTAGAGGTATACTGGAAAAGTGGTTCTACCCACATACTGGAAAATTTACAAAATTCGAAAGTATCAGAAATAAACCATCACAACACACAAAATGTACATGACATTAGGTGTATAACTGAACTCAACACATGATATGTTGAATTTTAGCTAATATTAGTAAAATTCTGCATTAACCCATTTAGTGCCATGGTCTTGCAGCTTGAACTTCAACGACACACTGATGTGAAGTGACGCCACTGGCGTTTACAAGGTTTGGCCGCCCGCGTTGGACGGTTTCATGCATCATTTTGTTTAACCAGTGACTACTAGGTGACAGACTATTAGGTGTTGGTACGGAACCCTTCATTGTGCGTGCTCCGACACGCACTTGGCCGGTTTTTTGCAATTTTGTACAGATATTAATGTTGTATAAACCTAATATGAATCAAATTAACAACTCTACCTAGGGTAACAACACCAGTAATAGTCACTCTAACATTTAAAAGAAACTAAGTTTTTTTTATACAACCACAATTTACTGCAAGATCTTTAGGAATGGAGGGTCCAAGGCTGTTACCCCCTACTTTAGTTCATAGGTAGATAGAAACCCATCCTATCCAGGCGAAAAAAATAAACAATACCATTCTTTTGTTATGTGTGAGATCTGGGATGAATAGACAACGGTTTAAGCGCCCGCCCGTCGTCTACCAGTCCCTGGGATCCTAGGGTCAATTACAATAATAAAATAAATAAATAAATAAATAAATATTAGAGGACAATCTTACACAAATCGAACTAGTCCCACAGTAAGTTCAAGAAGGCTTGTGTTATGGGTACTAGACGACGATATATTTAAAAGAATTCTATTGTTTATTTTTTTTCGCGGGAGACAACTTAATAAAAGGGTGCTGTCATGTGACTACTTTTGAACATTTAATGACATCATAAATTTCCTTATATATATTTTTTTTATTTTAACACATACATTATTTTTATAATTAATAGTACATATTATAATTTTTTATACCTAATACCAATTTTGACTTAATTTTATTAATAATGGAATTTTTACTTAAGTAAGTTGTTTGGCTGGAGTTTTTAAAAATATAATTGGGTTGAAAAATAAACATCTAGCCAAGTCTAATTTCCAGGTAAATTATGTAGCCTACTATCCATGGAACCAGTTTTCATCTGTTGTATGTTTAGATATTGTCCTTTTTTTTTCAGAACAGGAGGCACCTTTAATACTGGTCAGCAAATTTGCCCTTTATAGAAATAGAAGAAAATTAAACCTGTCTGCTTTTTGAACTTATCTGGGAACCTCCTTACCTAGATTTATCATGGATTCTGTAGACACCACCGATGCAGAAGAACAAGTTCACTCTTCAAGTAACTTTACTCACCAGAAGAAGCCCAAGAAATTAGGTGGCATTGTAAAATTGGGTGGTTCTGAGAAGAACCGCTATCGAGCGCTTAGACAGCTAAAGATCCCATCTACAGAGGCTGTAGAATTATCCAAAAAAACCTTTGCCGAACTACGAGAGATGGGCTATAAGTTCGGGAGCCTGCTATGTCAACCTGGTGGGAAGCCAGTGAAACGAACTGGAAAGAAGCCAAAGGTAATACGTAACGTAAAAAGCCGACATGACGCTCTGAAGAAAATAGGGGTAACTTCGAATCTTAAAGAACTGTCGAGAAAGAGCTTTGCGGAGCTGAAACAGATGGGCTTCAAGTTTTCGTCACCGAAGCCTGTGAAAATGCCTGTGAAACAGAGCTTCAAGCCGAAAGGAAATGCAGCTGAAAGTCCAAAGTCGAATGAGAATCCTATACAACCTCCAAAACAGACTAATGAGATTGTTCCTATTCAACCTCAACAAGAAACTTATTCGGAAGACCTAATTCGTGTTGGAATCGAGGACGCAAAACCAATGACAGACTCTCAATTGGAAACACTTAGCCATACCATCCTGGAGAATATAGCAGGCATGCCTCATGGCGAAGGACCAAGGTTTAATGGGTACTCCCGGAAACCAGGCTGGTTGCTCATCACCTGTGTCGACCAGCGGTCCAAGAACTGGCTTGAAGAGTTGATACCATCCCTCAAACCATGGCCGGGGGCAAGCCTGAAGGTCATACCGGAAAGCAAGCTTCGCAAGCCTAATATAGCAGTCGTATTCATCCCTAACATTGACATAACCATGATCGAGCAATCTTTATCCTTGATTAGAGCTCAAAACTCTCTTCGCACTGAGCTCTGGAAAGTCGTACACTCAAAGCCTCAAAAGCGTGGGGTTATTCTAACCCTATCCCTAGACGGTATGTCTGTAGAGGAGCTCCAGAAAAAAAACATGAAGGCGAACCTTGGCTTCGGCGAGGTCCAGTTCCGACTAAAGGGTAAAAAGGCCCGCCAGTCTGGAACTGACTTCCCTGGGTCAAACCCAGTTCCAGACCAAAGCCTGCCTGGTATACCCAGCTTTGATCCCAACCTGGATCCTTCTCCGAACGTCCGTGCACCAATACCGGCGATACCCTGTCATCCCACTGCAAATATATCAGAAACTAGCGAGGTCTGCCAGGTTCCTTTGACAGAGAGCTTTAGTAAAAGGGGTACAGGACACAGAGAAGTGCATCAGCGGTACTCAAGCCCTGGAAGCTATAGAGGTAGAGAGGACACTCGTGGAGGCTCTAGCTATAGTGGAAGAGACGATATCAATGGTGACATTGAAGGGGGCACTAGCTACAGTGGTAGAGGGGATATGAAAGGAGCCGATAACTACTGTAGTGGAGAGGATATTAGGGGAGATTTTCGTGGGTGCGCTAGTGGCAGTCGTATGAGAGGGGACATTAGTGAGGGTTCTAGTTGCAGAGGTAGAGATGTCATTAGAGGGGGCATTGATGAGTACTCTAGTTACAGTGGTAGAGAAGACATGAGAGGAGAAATTGATAGGGGCTACGGTAGTAGAGAAGACATTAAAGGGGGCGTTAGATACTATGGTGACCGCAATATTAGTCAAGGCTTTGGGGGCACTAGTTACAATGGTAGTGAGAATAATAATAGGGAAGCCAGCATTAGTGGGCGGAAGGACATTAGAGGTGACAATCAAAGGGACTCTAGTTACAATGGTAGAAGGGATATTGTTAAGAGTGCCAGCTACACTAACTACTGTGGAAGAGATGATAACAGAGATAACTTTTATGGGGGCTCTAGAGTCACTGGTAGAGGGGACATTCTTGGGGGCTCTTGTTACGGTGGTAGAAACGACATAGAAATGAGATATGACTACCGTATTAGTGAAAATATTCATAGCTTCAGCGGTAGGAAGGATATTGATGGGGAGTCGAATTACAGTGATACAGAATATGTTAATAGGGATGTTAGCTACAGTTGCAGGGATGAAAATAGAAAGGGAAATTACAAAAGCCGAGATGACACCAGAAGGGATGTTAATCAGGACATCAACTACAGGGGTAACGAAGCCATCAGAGGGGACATCTGTTACAGTGATACAGATAATATCAGAGGAAATCATATTCAACAGCATTCGATGAGAGATGTTAATGATGACATAAGTAGCTTCAAACGGGGAAGGCATAGCGGAGAGGACGCTACCCAGTTACCTTCAAGCCCTGTGTTCTCCAGGGTTAGGGATTTAGATATCAGGAAACTTAGTGGGGATACTATAGGTCTAGATGACAGACATATAGAAATAGATAAGGATATTAGAGAGTTTAGTGAAGGTTGTGGCTTTGGCGGCAAAGCTAGTCATGATATTTTTTCTCCAAGCACTGGGAGGTATATAGATAAAAACTTTGGAGGACATAGAAGGGCGATTCATGGAGGTACTACCGGCTTTGGGGGTAGTAAAGGTCAGATCCATCAGCAGTTTCCTCCTGGGAGCAGAGGGGACAGCCACATTTCCTCGAACTGGGGGAATAGGGACATAAATTCAATGGGTAGGGGTTACACTAAAGGAGGCCAAGGGTATTCCGCCGTTTCCATTCAAGGGCATACCAGAGGGAACACCCAACGGTACACCAGAGAAGATAATCGAGGTTACACCGCAGAGGATTCTCGAAGGTATACCAGGGATGATCAAGGGGACGCCAAAGAGGTTAACCAGTATGACACCAGAAAAAACTGGTAAATAAGACTATTATAAACAGTCTACTTCTCAAAGAGAACTAAATGGCTCAAACCTGAGTTACAACTATTTCTAGGAGGCAAGACTAAAGGTCAATGTTGACCAAAAGTGGACTTTGCCATTTGAAAAAAGCCTTAAAAGCGAAAACAGTTGCGTGGATGTGCTGTCAAAGACAGGCGTAAAGGGCGTAAGATCCTAAGTGGCCTTTCTAACTAAAAACAATCATCAATCATCTTAGGTTGGATTGCAACAAACCGAATGTAATCATAAGCGGTGTCCATCAATTTTGACAAATTGCCTTGGAGTTAAGGCCATTTTTAACGTTAATGATTGTTGCAACCTGCCCATTCTGCCCATAGACAGCCAACAAGGCAAAGTACAGCCACATAAAGTGGAACCGACAAATGGTTGAACGACCTAATGTTAGGATGATATCTGGTAATCAGATGCGTGATTATACTCATACTCGTACTTATGAATTATTCATTATTCACTGCAAAATGAACAAAAATAGTACAAGTTTTAGAAACCAGGAGGTGCGCCTGCTGATGTATGCTCAGCAAAAATATGTGATCAAGAGAGCGATTCACCTGCACCTAAAAGGTATACCTACTATAAAAATATACTTAGTCTGCCTTATTCCTTTATTATCACCGTCAGATTGTAAAAACCATTAGATTATAATCTAACTAACGAGATTGTAAATGAGGGCTATCGTTTTTGTGCTCACCAGTTTGCGCCACTGTCGAGTAAGGTCCAGCTGTCAAAAATTGTTATTGGTTATTATGGGCATGAGAACGAAGTTTACATTTCAATCATATTTAATACCTTAAAACCGTACCGTAATAATATCGAACAACCCGCATTGTTTTGTTCGCAAAAAAAAGGAGGACATAAGTTTCCGAAAGACAAAACAGTCTCAAAGCACTTGAGTCATTGACCCATAACTCATATTTGCCATAATCAAGCTCAGGTATTCCAAATACTCACCATTAGGTATTAACCCGCGTAGCCCAACCACAAAGAGTGACATTTGACATTTCGGAGACCTCACGCTACTCTAGCGCCTCTAGCGGCGAATTCATACGCGATAGCCCTCATTGTCAACATTGGAACTAACTTATTCTGTGGTATGGAGGATTTTAAGAAAAAAGATGTCTCAATAGATATTTTTGTGATATATTTAGCAATAAAATTTTGCTTCAATATATTTATGAATTCACCACAAAGTGGACTGATGACCTGGTAAAGGTCGCGGGAGTCCGCTGGATGCGGGTGGCGCAGGACCGGTCATTATAACCTACCAACCTACTAAATCATGCTTTTTCTTTCAGGCATCCAGGCGAGCCTATACACTTACTTGATTGCCACCAAGTCCATCGTGATATAAAAAAAACTGCAGTGCGGTGCGCTGTAAAACCTGCTCTGATTTCACATGAATGAATACTTTGAATAATTAGTCTTTATAGTGTAATGTTTACTACTAATTAACTTAGAGCATTTAAGAGGTTTTATAAGTTTTAAAATGTTTTGATTTCAAATTATGACAAAAGTATTGATAGTACCAGTAAATTTAACCCAGGCTACGATGATTTTATTAAAGTTTCAGATAGTAACATAGCCATTTTTTGATTTTATTGTGTGTAATAAAATTTCAGCGGAAAAAACAAGTTTTTAGCTTGAAAATAGTCAATTTGGAGTGATGTTTAAAACAATATCTCTTAATGAAAAATCCAATAAATACATCTAAAGTATATGACATAAGGTCGCAATAGTCCTGTTCTAGATAGTAACATGGAGAAAATGTCAAGATACGTGTCAATTCAAACAGAAAAAAAGCGTAAATAGATGAGCGAACTGATAAGGAGCCTTAAGTAATGAACAAATGTTAGAAGGTATACGTATATGAATATTTGTGACTTAATGAATAATTAAACATTGTTTATTATACTATCGTTTAGGTTTCTTCGCCTTCCCCATCAATTTAGAACAATGATTTTTTTATGTCACACCTGGCCATAAAGTGGCAATTACCGCACGCACTGCGCGCGGAAAATCCCACTTCCTGGCCAGGGGGTGACATAAAATTTTGTACTTACCTCGGGCTGTAATTAAGAAAGCCTCAGATCGCATAATTATAGCCCTTGCCTTCGGCTCGGGCGTCAAATACCTGCGATCTGAGACATTCTTTGTTTTACCGCCCTTGGTAAGTAATGTACTATTACTTTTGTGGAGAATCTAATAAGTACCATGCAATTATTTTAAATGCAATGATATACGTCTGTCTGTCTCCGGGTGTGATGAAATCTAGCATGTATGTAGTTCGATTCCCAGGAAACAACTGAAATCTTCATACGTGTGAGAAAATCAGTGGCTGTATAGGTAATTTGGATAGCAAAGTGGTGAAATAGATTAAGTGAGTGAGTAAGGATAGTGTCTTAGGATCATTGAATTAGTCATACACCTGAGCTAACCACCATTAGGACAAGATTGCTTGAACTAGAAACATTTACTAGACCACTTTTTCACGCCTATAGCACCGCCACGAAATAAGGTGTCTCAGTGAGTAATCGGGTATCTAAAAGTGTCAATCATCGGGACGTTTACCTTAATCCTTTAATCACGTGACCAAACCTCATTCAATGACACTGGGGCGCTACCGCGATAGCAAACGAAGTTTTCCCTCTCTGTCTCACTTATATGCAAACTTGCAAGTGCGACAGAGAGGGAAAACTTTGTTTGCTGTTCGCGGTAGTGCCACTGACAGCCTTTGCTGATAGCTATCAAATAAAAATACCACTACCGAGCGAGATGGTCGTATGCAAATTTGTAAGAGCGATAAACATAAACCACACGTAAAATGAACCATCTTTGGTTTATTTCAATGTGTCATTTTGATATTCTTGTGTTATCTGTGGTAAATGTTGGCGTTTGTTGTTTCGGGATTTTGTTGTGAATAGAAATAATTGCAAGTGCGAGTTCGATATTTTTCCCTTAAAATACTTTATCAGTACTCCTTTTTTCACGATAAAAACTCAAAACCCAGCGTGCTATCTAAAAACATTTTTATAACCGATACTGACATAACCTCAAAATGTCCGACGATGAAGACGTTGTAATAGTGAAAAGAAGCAAGCAAGTCCACTATGGATCCCTGGAGGAGCAAGAAAAGGCTCGGCTGGCGGCCCTGGCGGCCGCAGCCAAGGAGGGGGTGGAGGATATAGGTGGGAAAGACTTGGGGGACATTCAGATCTCCAATGGTAAGTACTGCCAAAGACAATCTTATTTCACGCTAGTTACTTAAGAGATATTGAAAGTGAAATGAAATGAAATCATTTATTCTTCAATTTAGGCATGCTACATGCACTTATGAATGTCCTACTACCACCGGTTCATAAAATAAACCTCTGCCTCGAGAAGAACCGGCGTAAGAAACTCGGCGAGGTGTCATTTTTTCAAAACAATATACAATGTATATAAAATAACAGTATCATAATACTACAGAATTCAAGTGCAACATTATAAACATATTTTTTAATATTAAGGACAAAATTTTTCTGTGTTAGATTAGGATTAAGTCTTAGTCTACTGTTACTAACTTCTGAATGAGCCAGTATTCATTAATCTTGCAAGCGTCTATAGGCGACGGTAACCACTTACCATCAGATGGGCTGTCAGCTTGTTTGCCACCGATGTGGTGTAAAAAAAAAAGTCTTTTTCATGCATAATTTTCTTTAGAATGGAAAAGTATTTCGAAACATACAAATTTTGTGTTCTGTCATTATATTTACCTGCTTAGTTTCTCCCCAATTAACATGTAACACTATGTTTAATTAAACCGGAGACGACGGCTTAATCAGTTATATGTCAGTCTCGGAATCGTTCCTGGTGTGTGAAGAGCTCCGTCAAAATGCCATTATATACTGTTTTTGGGTGCAAAAAAGTTTCCGTTTATAAAATTTACGTAAACATTAATTATCATTCCATGTGTATGTATATATAATTTTAATTTATTATAATTTTCTATTTTCGAATTAATTATGATTAAAGTTTTACTTAAAATTGTAAATCGAGCATTGATTACAAAGTCTATATTTGTTGAAAAAACCTCTAAAATTGTTTGATATCTGGCAGTTGAATTGGACTGAATAGGTGATTCGGCCGAATACCGAACATTGAAAATATGCCGAATACTGAATATTCGGTGCATCCCAACTGTTAATGGTTACCCACCATTTTTTTTTTTATATAGCCTTATCGACAGGTGCTAAGTTCTTTGTCTCAGTGTTGTAGTATGTCTTTTTTCCTAATTTTTTGTGCATCTGTTTGCCAGTCGGCAAAGGCCTCCTCCAGCCTTCTCCATTCGTGCCACCATTTTTGTTACAACCTGTATTTTAATGAAGCGAATAAAAACTGCTAAGATGTTTGAAATATCTGTGTTCAGAATACATGGACTTGGAGGACGAGATTTCAAAGGACAAAAAGGCTTTGCTGGAAGAGTTTGAGCGGAGACGGAAGGCCCGACAGCTCAATGTGTCCACTGATGATGATGAGGTGAATATAAAATTAGTATTTTCATATGTATTAACCTCCTAGGGTTCAAAGTACTAATACTGCCTGCGTCCATCTCCTACAATTACGTTGGTGGGGTGTTGACGTGCCCAAAGTGTGCTCGCAGGGTTCGAAGGGATAATTATCAATGATAATTATCGTGATTTTTATGCTTTGATAATTATCGATTTGATAATAACCTAAAATTGTAAATTCGGCATGAGTCTTATTTAAATACGTGCGTGAATTCGAACGTTACTTATTGCGCTCTGTATATGTGTTTTAATGATGTTGTAATGATTTATTGACTATATTTTAATGGTTAATAAAAAACTAGTAAAATATTGTATAGCAACTATTTATTTTGCAGCCTAAAACACCATAATCTTTTATATATTAGTACAGAGTACAGTCTTTATTGGTAAAAATACATTTTACAGGTCATATCATACATCGGAAAATAAATTTAACTAATAAAATAACGTATACTACCCTACCCATAGGGATAATTATCCGATAATTATCAAAGACCATGATTATCTTGATAATTTCGAACCCTGTGTGCTCGTACCTTCAGTAACAAGATTGGGTACGTGAGCCACACAAGAGCGCACTTAGGGGTGGAACTACGAAACAACTCACCATGAGTCTGGGTAAATATGCCTGACCAGGATATACATTCACTGCGGCCGAAATCGGTCAAGACTTAGGTTCGGTTTTATAAAGATCCGTTAGACCTTATGTCGGTTTGTTATGTCAAAAAATGTACTGAGTTACTGAAATTTGATCTGACATTTGGTCTAACGGATCTTTATAAAACCTGGCCTAAAAGTAGCAGTACTACAATTAATTCATTTCAACGGAATATGTAACTTTCAAAACTGGAATATCTTTGCATTTGTTTTATTTTAGTCAATTCGAAAACAAAATAAACTCTACAGTTTCCTGTTACAGGAGATTAAAATTTTATTGCCATTTTTAAGGTTCCGTAGCCAATATGGCAAAAACGGAACCCTTATAGATTTGTCATGTCTGAATTACGATTTGAAACGGGATATTTACCATGTATATTTGTATTTTTGAGTTCTCGATATTTCAGCACTGTTGCAAGCGCCGAAATATCGGGAACTCAAAAATACAAATATACATGGTAAATATCCCGTTTCAAATCGTAATTCTAATGTAAATGACCATGTAAGCTTGAAATCTTATATCGTCATGTCTGTCCGTCCGTTCGTATGTCACAGCCAATTTACTCGGTGATACTATACCTCGGCTATACTATACCACCCATTTGGAATAGCACTTATAGTTTCGCGCTAGGAACGGAAGAGTACGTGTTATCCCAAATGGGTTATTGTCAGTTGTAAAAACACAAGTTGTCCATCCGGCGGTCAATAGTTAACGGCTTATGTACATGTAAGTTACGTTTTTATTACATTGATTTATAGTTACGGAAACACCGTTTGTGCGGGTTACAAGACCAATCCAAAATTAAGCTTTGTGGCACTTGACTTTTGATATGTCCAAAAAGACGCTGGCACTTAACTTTTGATATGTCCAAAAAGACGCTGGCACTTAACTTTTGATATGTCCAAAAAAACGCTGGCACTTAACTTTTGATATGACCAAAAAGACGCTGGCACTTAACTTTTGATATGTCCAAAAAGACGCTGGCACTTAACTTTTGATATGTCCAAAAACACGCTGGCACTTAACTTTTGATATGACCAAAAAGACGCTGGCACTTAACTTTTGATATGTCCAAAAAGACGCTGGCACTTAACTTTTGATATGTCCAAAAAGACGCTGGCACTTAACTTTTGATATGTCCAAAAAGACGCTGGCACTTAACTTTTGATATGACCAAAAAGACGCTGGCACTTAACTTTTGATATGTCCAAAAAGGCGCTGGCACTTAACTTTTGATATGTCCAAAAAGACGCTGGCACTTAACTTTTGATATGTCCAAAAAGACGCTGGCACTTAACTTTTGATATGTCCAAAAAGACGCTGGCACTTAACTTTTGATATGTCCAAAAAGACGCTGGCACTTAACTTTTGATATGTCCAAAAAGACGCTGGCACTTAACTTTTGATATGACCAAAAAGACGCTGGCACTTAACTTTTGTTATGTCCAAAAAGACGCGAACCTAGATTTGACGATGACCCATTTATGATATGCAATATGTTTGACTTACATGAGATACGACCGCTTTAACCTAGTTGGTAGTGACCCTGCCTTCGAAGCTGGTGGTCCCGGGTTCGAATCCCGGTCAGGGCATGTATTTGTGTGATGAACACGAATATTTGTTCCTGAGTCTTGGATGTTTTCTATGTATTTAAGTATCTATTTATCTATATAAGTATTTATATCGTCACTTGGTACTCATAGTACAAGCTATGCTTAGTTTGGGACCAGGTTGATTTGTGTAGATTGTCCACAAATATTTATTTATTTACTAGCGACCCGCCTCGGCTTCGCACGGGTGCAATGCTGATGCATGTATTATATATATAAATCTTCCTCTTCAATCACTCTATCTATTAAAAAAACCGCATCAAAATCCGTTGCGTAGTTTTAAAGATTTAAGCATACATAGGGATATAGGGACAGAGAAAGCGACTTTGTTTTATACTATGTAGTGATTTATATAATTAGTACGCCGCTCCGTTCTAGGTGCGCAGGAGTTTGAGGCAGCTCGGCGAGCCGGTGTGCCTGTTCGGCGAGGGGCCCGCGGAGCGCCGCGTGCGGCTGCGGGACCTGCTCAGCTAGTGAGTACACAGATAGACATACACACACAGAGTGAGTAGAGAAAGATAGATGAGCGGTCGAACCAGGGTTCGGAAACCGGTTTTGTCTAAATACAATTAACCGGTTAAAATTTTCGGTTGATTGCGTTTTACAATATTTTTTAATAATAATAATAATAAAAAAAAGAAAGAAAAAAGAGCTCCTCCTCATAGACATGACCATTTGCCAAAGAGTCCGGCGAAACAGTGGGACCCTCTCGGCCGCCTGGATTGACTATAAGAAGGCCTATGATTCGGTGCCTCATTCATGGCTGAGGAGGATCTTAGAGCTGTATAAAATTGATGCAGCTTTGAGATCCTTCTTGAGTGCTTGCATGGGGCAGTGGATCACAGTCCTTCGTCAACCGGGAGGGGGAGACGGCCCTTCTGGTTCGCAGGACTCTATCAGGATTGAGCGAGGTATCTTCCAGGGTGACAGTCTGAGTCCCTTATGGTTCTGTCTAGCTTTGAATCCGCTCAGCACTTTGCTGAAGGATTCAGGGCTAGGTTGTCAGCTCCGGAGAGGGGGTGAGGTCATTTCTCATCTTCTCTACATGGATGACCTTAAGTTGTTTGCACCAAATAGACAGGACCTGCTGGAGCTACTGGAGACGACAGAAGCTTTCAGTAGCGCCATCAGAATGGAATTTGGTGTAGATAAGTGTGCGGTCATGCATGTACAGCGGGGGAAAGTTGTAAATTCGTCAAATTTACAACTTTCTGAGGCAATGTCCCTCAGATCTCTCTCCGAAGCAGAAACCTATAAATATCTTGGTATGTCACAGTCTTTGGGTATTGAGGGTGAGGGCGTAAAGCGGGCGTTGAAGGAACGCTTCTTCTGTCGCCTGACAAAAGTGCTTAAAAGTCTTTTGTCGGGCGGCAACAAGGTGCGCGCCTTCAACGCCTGGGTGATGCCCTTGCTCACATACTCCTTTGGCATACTAAGATGGACTCAGACTGAGCTGGATGCCCTGGACCGAAGGGTGCGTGTACTGCTCACTGCGCACCGCATGCTACACCCGCGCTCGTCTGTTATGAGACTGTACATCCCACGGAAGTGTGGAGGTCGCGGCTTTCTAAATGCCAAAGACTTCCACAACCGTGAGGTGTGCAGTCTCAGGGATTATTTCCTTAACAGCGAGTGTGGGATGCATCGGGACGTAGTAGCAGTAGACGCATCTTTCACCCCGCTTTCCATGGCAAAGGAGAACTGGCGCAGACTTAAAGTATGGAGCACCGAGGAACGCAAGGCGGTATGGAAGAGTAAGGAGCTACACGGGCGGTTCTACAGGGCCCGACCTAGACCTGCTCGCGTCGGTGAACTGGCTACGTTTCGGGGATCTCTTCGGGGAGACCGAAGGTTTTGTCTGTGCAATTGCGGACGAAGTTATCATGACGAACAACTACCGGAAGTATATCCTGAAGGACGGTACGGTCGACATTTGTCGGGCATGCCGCCGTCCCGGAGAATCACTCAGGCATATCATTTCCGGTTGTGGTCATCTTGCTAATGGCGAGTACTTGCACAGACATAACTTAGTAGCCAGGATCATTCACCAGCAACTTGCTCTTTTATACGGTCTTGTGGACTTCGAAGTGCCGTACTTACACCTGCACCAGTTCTCGAAAATGGTCGTGCCACGCTCTATTGGGATCGATCTGTCATCACGGACAGGACTATTGTGGCCAATAAACCTGATATCGTGCTGACAGATCGATCGAAGCGCCAGGCAGTGCTCGTTGACATCACCATCCCCCATGACGAGAACCTCGTGAAGGCCGAGAAGGACAAAGTCAGCAAGTACCTAGACCTGGCACACGAGGTGACCGCCATGTGGGATGTTGATTCAACGATCATTGTCCCGATAGTCGTCTCTGCGAACGGTCTAACAGCGAAGAGTCTCGACCAACACCTCAAGAGACTCGCTAGATGGCTGGGTCAAGGGTCAGATACAGAAGGCGGTACTCCTGGACACGGCGCGGATAGTCAGGAGGTTCCTCTCTCTGTCGCCCGACACCACCGGTAGCTTAGGCCCCGCCTCGCTGCCGGCGACACCCTAGGTTAGGTTTTTATAATGATTTTATGTTTTGTAAGTGTATTTTTATATTTTACTTTTTATAAAGATATTGTAAAAACCTAGCCTAAGGCGAAAAATAAATAAAGAGACGTTTATTCAATGATTGTATACATTTACAGGTAACCAAGACAGGTACAAAAAACAAAGTATACAAAAACAATTGAAAGGGTAGATGGCTCAGCTTGTGTCTGTACCAAGAGACCACTAGAGACTCTTGTCTACAGACGCTGTTATTCAGCCGCCCACGTGGCTTAATAACTATAGCATGTGAACTAAAATAAGCGTCACACGAAGCTAGGCAATTGACTTACATACTAAGTAGGTCGGCATGAGCTGGTACTTTAACTTGTAACTCCCAACAAAATTTAATCCATAAATTTACACTAACGTGAGACATATTTACACTTAAGAGCGCTTTAATAAAATGTAACAGGTCAATCTATGCGTCCAAAGTAAAAACGGCCGTTTTAATTTTGAGCTCATAGAGAGACCAATCTAGCAACGTAAAAATTAGTTTGATGGATTCAAAAAGTACTTGAATACAAACTACAGTACGTAGCGGCCCCCTTTTTTAGTTATATATCATTAAATTTAAATAATTACAATTATTTACGAGTGGCGCTAGTGGACCTGTTACATTTTATTAAAGCGCTCTTAATAAGAGAACAACGGTTGGAACTCATTTGGAAAGTCACTATTTGCGACATGTTTCGGACTACAACTGGAGTCCTTCATCAGGTTGAGTGTTATCAAGGCAACCGACCGCGCAACACTGCCCTCCACTCCCTCGACAAAAATCGACGAATACCGCGTGGAGCCACTTTAGTGTGAAGAGGTAACAGACTTTCGCATTCCAGTCTTGGCGAGGATGCTATACACAAGAAGCTAGAAGAGGAGGAGGCGAGGATAGAGCGGGACAGAGGCAGGGAGGGCACCTGGTACCATGAGGGGCCGAAGGATCTCCGGGAGGCGAGGCTCTGGATCGCCAAGTACTCTCTACCGAGGGCTAAAGCGAGGTACGGTAACCTCACGAGCGCGGGTCAGCTTAGAGCTTTTTTTTTTTTTTTTTTTTTTTTTTTTTTTTTTTTTTTTTTTTTTTTTTTTTTTTTTTTTTTTGATACATGTTAGGTAATTACATTTCCACTTAACAGTTAAGCGCCTTATCACTTAAAGAAGATCACCACATGCACAGATAAAGAAATATACATACATAACTATATAAACTTAACTAAATTCAACTTAGTTAGGCCGCGAGTACCTACTGCAGTGACTCGCAATGTTGGGAAGACAGTTTCTGTGTATAAACTGTTAGTTTTATTATTAAATATCATTTAATTAAGAGCATCCTTTTTATGTTTGAAAATGAAGTACAGTTAATGTCCAAATCATGTTGGTATTGTTGGTAAGTATTAAACATGCGCGATGCATTTAGAAGAGGAAACACTTTCAACGCATCTTTCCGAACGTAATATTTCGCCAATTTGGTGAGGACGAGTAAAATTAACACCTTTAAAAGCAGGGTTCGAAAGGATAATTATCTTGATAACTATCGTGATTTTTTTGCTTTGATAATTATCGATTTGATGATAACCTAAAATTGAAAATTCAGCAGCAATAGGTGCGTGAATTCGAACGTTAATAATTGCGCTCTGTATGTGTTTTAATGATGTTGTAATGATTAATTGGTTATATTTTAATGGTCAATAAAAAACTAGCAAAATACTGTATAACAACTATTTATTTTGCAGCCTAAAACACCATAATCTTTTATATATTAGTACAGAGTACAGTCTTTATTGGTAAAAATACATTTTACAGGTCATATCATACATCGGAAATAAATTACCCTACCCATAAGAGGGATAATTATCCGATAATTATCGCGATAATTATCAAAGACCATAATTATCTTGATAATTTCGAACCCTGTTTAAAAGTAACACCTTTTAAAATGATAAAAATAAAGAGCACAGAAGACTTATGGGGCGTGTCAGTCAAGGTACTGGAATCTATTCTGGAGGTCGTTGCACCCACTTTAGCTCTCATTTCTAACAATGGCATATTTCCAGATTTAATGAAATGTAGTAAATGTATTATGTATTTCTAAATCAGGCTATAAAGATAATCCTTCTGATTATCTTCCAGTTTCTATCCTGCCTGCGTTTAGCAAAATATTCGAAAAAAAAACTGACACAATTGATTTCTCACTTTAATTTAAACAATATTTTGCACGCACAGCAGTTCGGCTTCAGGAAAGGTAGATCGACTACTGATGCTGGTGCAAGTTTGATAAAATTCATTTTGCAGTCTTGGGAAGAGTCACAGGACGCCATTGGACTCTTCTGTGATCTTTCCAAGGCTTTTGATTGTGTAGACCATGGTACTTTAATTTGTAAGCTGAAATTTTATGGGATTAGAGGACATGCGTTAGATCTCATTAAGTCATACCTAACACAAAGAAATCAAATGGTAGCGATTAATGGAGCTATTTCATCAGATACAGTGGTAGAGATGGGGAGTACCTCAGGGATCTATTCTAGGACCGTTCTTATTCCTTGTTTATGTAAATGATTTACCATATACGGTAAGTCGAAGATCACGCATTGTAATGTTCGCAGATGACAAATCATCATATACAGGGCGTCCCACGGCTATGCCACATGGAGGGAAAGTACCTTGAATATTGTAGATGGAACATTTTACTGAAAGAAGACATTATTTGAATTTAAAAAATAATTTAAACTGCATCCACAGATATTTAAATAATAATTAAACCGTGAACCGGGAATCGAACCCGTAACACAAGAAAAATAATTACCCTGTAGCTTTATCATACCAATCTAAAAGCTTCATCATATGGATTATTTTTTGCTTAATAACATAGTATCAGAAATAAAGGAAGACCATGAATTTTAACATTTTTAATACAAAATTAATCAATTGATCACGTGTAACGGGTTCTATTCCCGGTGCAACCTATCTATTCTATTATTTATAAAAATATTTAAATATCTGTGAATGCAATTTACAATGTTTTTTAAATTCAAATGATGTCTTCATTCAGTAAAATGCTCCATCTACAATACTTAAGGTACTTTCCCTCCATGTGGCATAGCCGTGGGACGCCCTGTATATGGAGTCTATATATACTCGGCCGGCATCCCCTTACTTCCCGGCCTCTGTAGTAATGTACTCTTCGGAGCTAGTGAGGTGACAATAAATAATATGTAAACGAATGCCTCCAGACTGAGCAAGGCGCGCGCGGAGCTGCAACTGGCGGGGAGCGTTCGAGCCGCATCAAAACAGGACGCGCAGCGGCGAGCCTCCGCCATGGCCATCTACTGCAGCCAGGTAATTAAGTCGTGAGGTTTTCATGAACCCCTCCCCCCATATATATGTATGTATATTATCCTTCATTAAATGTTATTGTTGTAATTATTAGTAGTATGTTTTATATGTATCAAACGCTGCGCTTTAGCGATAAGACTGCCTGTTGTTTGCCTCTGCTCATTGTGTTTTTGTACTGTACTATGTCCTTTAATTTTTATTTATTTATTAAGGAAAACAGCATCAATCACACATAATGTTAATAAATTAAGATAGATCATAAGCCAGTAAAGTTTTCACAAATATATCTACACTTATAAGGAAAATATGCATGAAGTAAAAAAAAAACATCAAATTAATCGTTTTTGAGTTGTAAATGAAATAAATGAACTTTATTCTGCAAGTACGCCGCAAAGGCACTTTTACAAGTCAAAAACTACTAGCGTTTCTCATGAGACCACTGCCGAGAAGAAACGCCGGAAGAAACTCGACAGTCAGTCATTTTCTCCAAAATATGCTTATTACAATGATACTACTTAACCTACTTAAGTAAATGTAAGTGGTAAACAACAAAAGAGAATTGAAAGAAAAACGAGGAAAAAATAACAATAGGTATTTACAATGTGTAGTTACACAAGAAAACAAAACATGTCGAATCGTTTGATATGCTTTCCTGCAAGAAATGTGTCAACTAGATACAATGAAAATATTATACATGACTCTTTACGCTATTTAGGTATGTGGTTTAGGTGTAGCTTCCAAACATCAGTTAAAAATCTTAAAGTCTTAAACAACGTAAAATTGAGGTGTGCAATAAAGAATATTTGTATTATATTGTATTAATCCCATACTTATGTGCTTCGGAAAAATTAGAGCTGTGTATAAAAATATCTGTGTACGATGTCAACATTAGATAATAACTTCTTAAGAAAGGACGCACGAGTAATTGGCGTTTACCCTTGACGAAACGTGTAGAAGGTAATTCTCGATTAGAAATATATGAGCATTGTCAAGAGGGCGCTATTATTCATGTTTTTTTTTGAACCTGACTGTGGCTTTATAGGCCGGGCCCAATAAAGCGATAGGAGTGCGCGGTTGGAGAGTGGCTTGGGGACAATCCAGGGGAAAACCTCCGGCACGACCACGCGTGTTGTTCGAAACACTAGAATACTCTAAGAGTTTGCACTCCAGTGAGATGGGTTGAGCGGTTTCAACCGAATCTGAGGTAATATATGAATAAATGATTTCAGAGTATGAGAAGTGAAAAAAGATGTTTTAATACCGTTTTTTTTATCAGGTCGGAGACACTAGACCCATCAGTTACTGCCGCTTCAGTTCCGATAGCCAAATGTTGATAACATCCAGTTGGTGAGTATACAAATATTTTTTTCACCTCACCCGCTCTGAAAGGCTTACTTTATCGTTTCAAATCTGCGTACAAAAGTCCATTTTATCTGCTAGCGGATAAAGTGATCTTGAAATTCGAACATGACGTAGTACCGCGCTACCCAATTTTTTTATGGATGCGTTCAGAATCATGGTTCGGCCATGCGGTCTTAAGGCGGTTTCTACACTGATGCGGTTTCCGCACGACGGTGCGGTGTGCGAGTGAGACAGCGCTATACATGTATATAGCGACGGCCCGCTCGCACAAGGAATGTGTCATCCGATGAAACATTTTATTTTAGGTACTAACATTAAATTGAAAATCATTCAATTTTAGTTTTATATCATTATTTTACCTACTTTCTTAATTTATGGAAATACAAAAATAAGGAATATATTCAAACAATATTCGTATTGCAATTTTCTTTAATAATACTTGAATTGTTTTCTTGTACCTACGTTTCCTCGCTAGGGTGAGGTGAAAAGTTGTGTGTTTCGCTCGGTAGCAAAGTTATTTGGCTTCTCGTGACTTGAAACCCTCGCTACGCTCAGGATTCTAACCACTCGCTACGCTCGTGGTTCAATTCTACAATCCTTCGCTAGCTCGGCTTAAAATTCGAACACTCGTGCCAAACAACAACTTTGCAGCCTTGCATAACATAACTATTAATCATAGGTTGTCACTGTTGTCAGTGTCACTGTGGTGATATATGTTGTGTTAATAAATGACAGAAAATGCCTAAAACGATTCATTGTCAACAGCGGAACATTATTATAAAATTCTGGAGAAAAACACACTGGAAATTGAACAATTTCGCTACAAAACATTTGAAAATTGACATCGGAACTGACAGGTGTACGTCACTACTATACAAGAAGACGTCTTTGCAAGGCAAGAGTGTCTTGGTTTCACTCCGGCCAATAACCGAAGTGCGCGTTTTTGGAGTATAAATACTCGCTTAGCATCTGTAGAATTCCCCCATAAAACCGTACCATAAGACATTAACGAATGAAAATGGGAAAAATACACTGATCTTAATGACGAATTAGACACTAATATATACGCAGGGAATTGTGAAAATGGATGTTTTCCAGGTCTGGCCTGAGCAAGGTCTGGTCGGTGCCGGAGTGCCAGGAGTTGCAGGTGCTTAAGGGCCACACGTGCAACGTGAGCTGCGCGACGTTCCACCCCGCCGCCGCCATGCCGCAGCACTTCAGAGACAAGGTAGCTTAAGTCCCTCGCTTCGCTCTAGATTCACATAACCACCCTCGCGTTAAGTGAATAATGGATCATCTTGCAGAAGAGACAAGGTAGCTTAAGTCCCTCGCTTCGCTCTAGATTCACATAACCACCCTCGCGTTAAGTGAATAATGGATCATCTTGCAGAAGAGACAAGGTAGCTTAAGTCCCTCGCTTCGCTCTAGATTCACATAACCACCCTCGCGTTAAGTGAATAATGGATCATCTTGCAGAAGAGACAAGGTAGCTTAAGTCCCTCGCTTCGCTCTAGATTCACATAACCACCCTCGCGCTAAGTGAATGGACCATCTTGCAGAAATCGACCTAGTCCCAAACTAAACAGCTTGCACTATGGGTACTAAGCGACGATATACATATACAGGGTGTCCCACGGCTATGCCACATGGAGGGAAAGTACCTTGAATATTGTAGATGGAACATTTTACTGAAAGAAGACATTGTTTTAATTTTAACAACAATTTAAACTGCATTCACAGATATTTAAATAATAATTAAACCGTGAACCGGGAATCGAACCCGTTACACAAGAAAAATAATTACCCTGTAGCTTTATCATACCGATCGAAAGGCTTCATCATATGGATTATTTTTTGCTAAATAACATAGTATCAGAAATAAAAGGAAGACCATGAATTTTAACATTTCTAATACAAAATTAATCAATTGATCACGTGTAAGGGTTCGATTCCCGGTTCAACCACAATATTATTTAAATATCTGTGAATTCAGTTTAAATTATTTTTTAAATTCAAATAATGTCTTCTTTCAGTAAAATGTGCCATCTACAATATTCAAAGTACTTTCCCTCCATGTGGCATAGCCGTGGGACGCCCTGTATACTTAGACAAGGACACGTAACTCATGATACAAATTTAAAAAGTTGTATTCTATCGGGGCTAGTACGATCTTCGAAATCCGAACTTTGTATTGTGTCGTGCCTTTCACTCATATGTGATATTCCATATTGAATGGGACCTTATGGTGGCCGGCACTTACGCCTTTATTGCCGCTGTTCCAATACAATAGTGAATAGCTGCAACGTAAGCGCCTGCCGCCATAAGGTCCCTTTCGATGTGGATTATCACATATAGTGTAAGTACACACCTGCTATTCAGAAAATTGTTATTGTTGCCTTTGAATGGGGGATCAAATATGTACTTTTCTTCCCTCATTTGAGGGCAACAATGACCCTTTTCCACATAGAAGGTGTGAAAAGCAGTATGTGACACTGTAGTAAAATCATTTGTAAGATATTTCATGTTTTTAGCAGCGGGCCTCGTAGACGGTGTGAAAAGCAGTATGTGTCACGCGGTAGCAAAATTATTTCCATCTTGGGCGTAAACACTTGAATCCCTCGCTACGCTCAAGATTCTACAGTAGAATCTTCAGGCTGTATCTCATGAACCGACAGTTAGACAGTTGAAATTTTCACAGATTATGTATTTTTCTGTTGCCGCTACAACAGCAAATACTAAAAAACAATGGGGTTCCATACAACAAACGTGTTTTTTCCCGTTTTCATGGACAATGGCACGGAACCCTAAGTGCGCGAGTCCGACTCGCACTTGGCCGGTTTTTAATAGTGTTGCGTATTAATTATATGTTGATGTAAAATTTTCCTCTTGACATTCAGATTTTATTCTAGAAACTGACTAGATTATACAATTTTTTATGTTTTTATTTTACATATTGACGATCTTTTTGTGAATTTATTATACTCTCTTTTGACATACATTACAGTAATTCGTGTCTTTTTTTAAATTTCATATGCATCAATAAATTGCTCTGAATAATTAGATTCAATTTATGTTATATATAACTGACGATTCAAAAGTGCTTGTTGCTAGGCCTATTTGAATAATAGTAGATTGTGTCTCAAGGGAGCAAAATGATATATTTACGGCGAGGGCGGTATATTGAATTCTGAGTGAAGCGAAAGATTCTACAATAGAATCCTGAGCGTAGCGAGGGATTCTAAAGTAGAATCTTGAGCGTAGTGAGGGATTCAAGTGTTTACGCCCAAGATGAAAATAATTTTGCTACCCTGTGACACATACTGCTTTTCACACCGTCTATGAGGCCCGCTGCTAAAAACATGAAATATCTTACAAATGATTTTACTACAGTGTCACATACCGCTTTTCACACCTTCTATGAGGAAAAGAGTCATTGTTGCCCTCAAATGAGGGAAGAAAAGTACAACTTTGATCCCTGATTCGAAGGCAACAATAACTCTTTTCTGAATAGCAGGTGTGAAAAGAATATTTTGAGTTTGAGAATACTTTTCCAGTTGAAGATAAAATCGGAATCGGATCCGGAGCAGCCGATGGACACCGGGGGTAGCGACGAGAAGTCCGAAGTGTGCAGCATGGCGTCCTGCGCTTATGACGGCACTGTGCATCTGTGGAACTTCGTCAGGTAATGGGTGAAACCATTTTTTTTTGTACTTAGGTAAAAAAACAATAATACGTTTAATGAAGCATTCATATCTATGTACAGTAGTACCCAACTGATATGGCTTACCGATGTACCTGCGCAGAAGATGAATTTTTAAAGCGCGGGAAATGCTATTGACCAATCGGCACGCTCCACGCACCGCGCTTCTTGTTCCTGTACCGCTATTGGTCCGCAGCTGCCGCCATGTTAGCGCGCGCCCCGTGGCACGTTAGTCAGCCGCCATACTTCTGATCGAGTGCGCGCGCATTATGAACAGTGTATTATGAACCTTATAGTAGTGATCTAAGGATAATTGTAAGTTTTAAGCATTCTTTCGTTAATCTTCGGAGCAATACTTTCTTTTCTGCGCGAACGAAGATTCACGACGCGCCTTATCAGTTGGGTACTACTGTACCTTTTATAAGAATGTTAATCACTACATAGTATAAAACAAAGTCGCTTTCTCTGTCCCTGTGTCCCTATATCCCTATGTATGCTTAAATCTTTAAAACTACGCAACGGATTTTGATGCGGTTTTTAATAGATAGAGTGACTCAAGGGGAAGGTTTATATGTATAAAACATGCATCAGCATTGCACCCGTGCGAAGCCGGGGCGGGTCGCTAGTGTATTATAAAATAATAATAAATAAAGAAATAAATATTAGAGGACAATCTTACACAAATCGAACTAGCCCCACAGTAAGCTCAAGAAGGCTTGTGTTATGGGTACTAGACGACGATATATTTAATAGATATAAATACTTAAATACATAGAAAACATCCAAGACTCGGAAACAAATATTCATGCTCATCACATAAATATTCGCCCTGACCGGGATTCGAACCCAGGACCGTCAGCTTCACAGGCAGGTGCACTACCCACTAGGCTAAACCGGTCGTCAAAAAAAAATGGTTTTTCTTTCTTTCTCTTTACTGTTGTCTCCTCGCTGACGGGACAGAATAACAACAAGAAAAAGTTGATTGACCCTAATGTCAGAAATAAGGAGACACTGGCCACTGCGCCTA
The DNA here is from genome assembly GCA_963556455.1 of Epiblema foenella. Taxonomy (NCBI): domain Eukaryota; kingdom Metazoa; phylum Arthropoda; class Insecta; order Lepidoptera; family Tortricidae; genus Epiblema; species Epiblema foenella. The sequence continues at coordinate 1,854,955 of OY747119.1, read as the reverse complement.
ATCTTGGGATCAGGTAGCGGACCCCGGGCATCCTTCAGGATGCAACTGTACCGGGATAACGCTAGGAGGATGATGATGCAATAAGCAGAAACCGGCAATGCCCTATTCTCGGCTGCAAAAAATAAAAACAATAAATTATTTTTTCAAATTCACTCCTGGTAAAAAAAATATATTATACAGTATCAGAACTTATCACTACATAGTATAAAATAATAAATGTGACGATGTATATTTCGTCCGCAGTGACTCCCCAATCGCGTCCCTCCCCGGGCACTCGCCACACCGCGTGTCCCGGGTGGAGTTCCACCCGTCCGGGCGCATGCTGGCCGCGGCAGTGTTCGACAGCAGCTGGCGGCTGTGGGACCTGGAGACCGGTTAGTGTAGCGTCCCACCCCGGGCACCCGCGCCGCGGGTCCCGGGTGGAGTTCCACCCGTCCGGGCGCATGCTGGCCGCGGCAGTGTTCGACAGCAGCTGGCGGCTGTGGGACCTGGAGACCGGTTAGTGTAGCGTCCCACCCCGGGCACCCGCGCCGCGGGTCCCGGGTGGAGTTCCACCCGTCCGGGCGCATGCTGGCCGCGGCAGTGTTCGACAGCAGCTGGCGGCTGTGGGACCTGGAGACCGGTTAGTGTAGCGTCCCACCCCGGGCACCCGCGCCGCGGGTCCCGGGTGGAGTTCCACCCGTCCGGGCGCATGCTGGCCGCGGCAGTGTTCGACAGCAGCTGGCGGCTGTGGGACCTGGAGACCGGTTAGTGTAGCGTCCCACCCCGGGCACCCGCGCCGCGGGTCCCGGGTGGAGTTCCACCCGTCCGGGCGCATGCTGGCCGCGGCAGTGTTCGACAGCAGCTGGCGGCTGTGGGACCTGGAGACCGGTTAGTGTAGCGTCCCGCCCCGGGCACCCGCGCCGCGGGTCCCGGGTGGAGTTCCACCCGTCCGGGCGCATGCTGGCCGCGGCAGTGTTCGACAGCAGCTGGCGGCTGTGGGACCTGGAGACCGGTTAGTGTAGCGTCCCACCCCGGGCACCCGCGCCGCGGGTCCCGGGTGGAGTTCCACCCGTCCGGGCGCATGCTGGCCGCGGCGGTGTTCGACAGCAGCTGGCGGCTGTGGGACCTGGAGACCGGTTAGTGTAGCGCCCCACCCCGGGCACCCGCGCCGCGGGTCCCGGGTGGAGTTCCACCCGTCCGGGCGCATGCTGGCCGCGGCAGTGTTCGACAGCAGCTAGTCATGGTGGAAAGCGTTTTCGGTGAATTCGTGAATAATTTAATTTTAAACTATATTTTTGGGCTTTAATTGGTCTCGGAAAAATCTAATAAAACAATTACACAATCTAGTAAACTGATGACATTTTGATGATATTATTTATTGTAGATGTTTATTTCCAGCTACGGAAGTGTTGCATCAAGAAGGCCACGCGAAAGAGGTGTACAGTGTGGCGTTCCAGTGCGACGGCTCACTGGCGGTCACCGGGTGAGAATGTATATATATCACACGTTTTATGTAGGGTGGGTTGCACCAAACAGGGATCGGATACCGGTATTTTCTCCATAGAAAAATACCGGTATTATTACGGTCACCGGTTCATTATTTCGTTTTTAATGGGACAATCTAATAATACGACGTTACCTAAATACATGATTCAGCCCTACGTAAAGAGAAAAAAATAATCCAAAATATTGGGCTAATTCAGGGTTTTTTAAAAATACTGTCAGTAATCGTAAGCGGTGTTCGTTAAAATCTGATTGTGTGGAAAGTTTGACAGGTTTCTATGGGATGACACTTGCCGGCGCCATATTTGACGATGACCGGCCTGTGATCGTGTGTTGGTGCAACCGACCCTTAGTAACTTCCGTTTCGGCTCCGATTGCGTTTTATCAGAGACAAATAAACTAAACTGAGTGTGAGTTTCTTAGAAATATGTTTATAATATGGACTTCGATCACGCTCAAGAGATGACCCATTTTCCTCTCTCTCATCACTAAAACTCATGTTTGGTAGACTTAGACTGGGTTGCACCAAACCGTCTGTAATCGTAGGCGGTGTTCGTTAAAATCTGATTGTATGGAGAATTTGCATGCCTGCGTGCAGGCTGAATACATGGAACTGTATTGTAATGCATAAGACCTATTTGTACTTACTGTATTCCAGCAAATAAACGATTTGATTGATTGATTGATTGATTGATTGATTGAACGTTCGCAGCGGCATGGACGCGTTTGGCCGCGTGTGGGACCTGCGCACGGGCAGATGCGTCATGTTCCTGGAGGGCCACTTGGGCCCCGTGTTGGGGGTCGATTGGTCCCCGTGCGGGTACACGCTCGCCACCGCCGCGCAGGATCACCAGGTGAGTGTTGGGGGTCGATTGCACCTTGTAAGGACATGTTGGGGTCGATTGGACCTCACACGGACGGGTTGAGGGCAGGGCTTCCAATCCCGCAGCTGATCTTCTGTCTCGGTATCTGCGGGATTACATTTTTTCAATCCAGCGGGATGCATAAAACAAATACTTATATAATTGGCCACCGCTGCGCAGGATCACCAGGTGAACGTTAGGGGTCGATTGGACCTTATACGGACACGTTGGGGGCTGATTGGACGTCGTAACCCGTAACGTGTACCCCGTTGGCCACCACTACGCGGGATCACCAGTCGAATAGACCTTATTTTATGTTCGTACAATTACACACCGTGAAATCACTCGACGGTCCCATCGGAAGACCAGCGCTGGCGATTGCCCGCATTATGCTGAGATGGTACCGTTTCGAGATAACACAACTTTTTTGTTTATTTTTATATTCTATTTTGCTGTGTTCATTGTTGTCTTTGTCTCGAATAAATATTTCTTCTTATTTCTCATACGGACGTTATCGGGGTCGATTTGACATCATGCAGGTAACCAGGGGATCTTAAGGACCCCATGCAGCTACTCCCTGGCCACAGCTGTGTTGGACTATAAAGAAAAGATCAGGTTTTAGCTTTCAGACCAATCGGATAAAATAAAATATTTTTTTTTCTTTCAGGCCAAAATATGGGATCTAAGGAAGCGCTCCTGTGTATACACTGTAGCTGCGCACACGCATCTGCTTAGCGGTAAATATCAAAGTTATTTTTTAGTATTATTAATTCAATTGTAATATTCAAAGCAATATTCAAATAATTGTGTTAAAACTTGACCAACGATGTTATTTTCACCATGTTATTTTATCTACCTCATTTTAATTGTCAAAAAATCAAAATCAAAATGAAACATTTATTCTGCAAATAGGCCACCAGGGCACTTTTACATGTCAAAATATTAATTTACAATTTAGGAAAGTCTGACTTAAGTAATACATTTTTCATGTCAAAATAATAATTTACAGTTCAAGAAAGAATAATAATTTCGAGTATACAATTATAACAAAATTAATGTCATACAGTGAAGATAAACTTGCAAAGTTATCTGTTACAAATATTACAGCATCAGTAAAGTTAGAGATGTATAAGGTCTCAAGATTAAACAACGAGTATAATGAAATTAATATAATATCCCAGAGATGTACATGGTCTCTGAGCGACAAAATTAAGATTAATTTAATATTGTTAGAGATGTATATGGCCTCTAAGTCATTGTTAATCTACAGCTACCATAACTTACAATACTTACATTATTGTTAACCTACAACTACTGTAACTTAAAATACTTACATTAGATTAGATTAATATAAATTGCTACACCCTAACAGGGTATTATGTACCTACTCAATGTTTAGAAATAAGACATTGTAATACCATGGTTGCAATTATTAAATAAATAAAAGAAAAAAGTACATGGACCCTATTACTAAATCTCCGCTGTCCGTCCGTCTGTCACCAGGCTGTATCTCATGAACCGCGATAGTTACAGTTGAAATTTTCACAGCATATATATATTTGTGTTGCCGCTATAACAGCAAATACTAGAAAATAGAATAAAATTAATATTTAAAGGGATCCCATACAACAAACGTGATTTTTCCCCTTTTTATTTATTATATATATATATAATCTTTTTTTCTCATTGTAATAGTTTATGCACCACCTACTTTTCAGCTTTATATTTCATTTCTCCACTACCCAAAGGTTGTCTGGAAGAGATCGCTCTTTAGTGATAAGACCGCCTGTTGTTCTGCCTCTGTCTCCCTGTATCTATGTTTTTTGTTTTTTATGTGCTATTTTATTATGTGAGGTGTGCAATAAAGAGTATTTGTATTGTATTGTATATATAATAGTACGGAAACCTTCGTGCGCGAGACTTACTAGTACTTGCCCGGTTTTTATACATATTCTGTTTTTGAATAACTCCCCATGCCCAGCAGTGGGATTTATATATTCTGATGATGATCATGAATATGATTACACGAACATTTTTTCCTGAGTCTTGGTTGTTTCCTATGTATTTAAGTATATATTTATCTATATAAGTATGTATATCGTCGCCTAGTACCCATAGTACAAGCTTTGCTTAGTTTGGGACTAGGTCGATTTGTGTAAGATTGTCGACAATATATTTTTTTTTTATGTAACAGATGTCCGCTACCAGAAGAGCCACGGCCACTTCCTAATGACGACGTCTTACGACAAGAGCGCGAAGCTGTGGTCCAGCCCCGCGTGGCACCCGCTGCGCTCCCTCTCCGGCCACGACAACAAGGTACACTCACACACATACACGCACGCACACGCACGCACGCACATGCGGGACGGCGTCAATGTGTTGCACACATTATTTAAAAAGTCTATGAATTGTTACTTCTTATTGCGACCTGTCAAGATGGCTGATATAAGTAATTACTTATTTTACCGCCTTAAAACTATTACATACACCGTGGGCGTCAATAACCCGAAAGATTTAAACCACGTATTTTTGACAGGGATGGGGTACCGGTATTTTCTCCATAGAAAAATACCGGTATTATTACGGTCACCGGGTCATTATTTCGTTTTTAATGGGACAATCTAATAATACGACGTTGCTACCTAAATACATGATTCAGTCCTACGTAAAGAGCAAAAAATAATCCAAAATATTGGGCTAATTCAGGGTTTTTTAAAAATACCGGTATCGGTCCCTGATTTTTGACGACAGTACGAGTAAATAATGCTATATCAACATGGGTCCAATTATGTGTCTGAACTCCATCATTTGGTTTGTGGAAATGCTGGAGAGCAGCTTGGAGTAGGCATAAAGGAGGGGGCAATTGCACAAAAGATCCCACTGGGTCGAAGTGCTTCCGCAAGGGCCCTCATCTAAACAAGATAAGATAAGATAAGACAGCTCCATGACGTGTGACGTTTGTGGCCCGAATTACGCTAAGGATGCGTTCGGCCGCGTCAGTTGTTTTAAATCTTTTGGGTTATTAACGTGCACGGTGTATTCAGTTCTTATCAGTAAAAATCACTCGTCTATTTAGGCCATTTTCGGTTTGAAGTAATGTAGTATTTATTGCAGGTGATGTCGGGCGACATATCGTACGACAACAAGTATATAGCGACGTGTTCGTACGACAGAACGTTCAAACTCTGGACCCCGGATCTCGCGTGATTTGTAATAAACTGATGGATTATTGTTATTGTCTGTTTTATTTATTTTTCAAACCTGCTATTCATGCCTGCCCACCTGCTAGTCATGATTTGATCAAATAAGGGATCAAAGTTTGTACTTTCTTCCCTCATTTGAGGTCAACAATGATTTTTCTCATAGGTGTGAAAAGCAGTATGTGCCACACAGTAGCAGAATTATCTACGCTCAAGATTCCAATTTAAAAAAAAAAATTTTTCGCTTCACTCAGGATTCAGTTAACCGCCCTCGTCGTAAATATATCAATTCGCTCCCTTGACACACAAATCTACTATTTAACCCTTTAAAAGCCGAACGTATTTTTTAAATTAAAAAACACAAATTAAAAATTTAGGTACCGAGCAGGATTTGAGCTTGTTCATACACTGCCAATATCACTAGCCAAAGAGACAGATAAGCCACGTCGATGTCCACAGATGGATAAATGAATTTTGGTGGCAATTCAACTAAATCAGGTTTGATGGACGTTTTATAAATAAGAGGGTTAGAAACTAGAAAAAAGTTCGAATCCCAAGACCCCGTAAAGATTACGTTGTCCTAATTCCCCGCTAGATGGCGCTGTGCGTAGCGCAAACTAGCTAACGGTATGTCAACTTGATTTTATTAGTTTGTTGTTTGTACTCGAGTGAACTAGAAATTCAAATTTGTATGTGTATTTTTGGAACGGGCAATCTACCTTACAAGTGGACACCGTTTACGACATTAGTATCTACAATTAAGCTGTAAATAGTGTAAATTAACATTTATTAACTGGTAAAAATGAATGGTATATGTTAACAGCAACAATAGTAGAATCGATTGTTACAATTATAAGCATGATTAAACTACAAGTTAGAAGAATATATCTAAGTCATATTATGGCCTATATGTTACTGAAAATTCAGGATTCTAGCCTTAGCCAGCACAAATTTATAGGATGTTGAAAATGTGCTGAAAAGGGCCTGAATAGCTTCGAGAAAAAGATGGTACAGCCATGCCTCTTTGTTTGAGGGCACTGCCATGCCCCCAGATAGGGTACCTTATCTTAAATTGTAACCATCGATTCTATCGTTTCAGTCAGTAGTTGAAAACATTCATCCGTTTTTTTGGGGTACGAAAGAAAGATCAGTTATTCTCCTTGTATTTAGGGACATGAACGGTTGGCACGGTTAGTAGGCAGTTTTACATATTTATAAAAATAAAATTTAAACTGTGTTATAAAACAATTCGAAATTTACAAAACGCTTTACCCAATGTTTAAAGAACGTAAAAAACGCCCTAGTGGTTTGACAGTATAGTGTGACCAGCTAAGGAAACTTATTTTCAAAGAATCTCCTTGATCGATTTGTTATTAATTATATACCAATATCAATGTTGATGACTTTTGCATGACTGAGCAGCGACTTTCTTATAAATTTGCTATTTATATGTATAAAGACGACCCTATAGAAGATATATCAGCGAATCACCGAAATAGACGAATTAATGGTAACTTGACTAAATCGAGTTGTATCAGAAGAATGATAAATCATTTAGCACGAATGTGAGATCTCATTATTTCATCCTTAGTCATGTTATATGTGATGGCAGGAATGGCACTCACCATCGACGTTTTGGTGACGGTGACAAATAATACGGCCTTATACGCTATGAAGGACAGGAGATACGTCATTGTATCTTGCATCCACGTGTATTATTGTCTATGCTTACTTTTATCTTTTTCAATCATGTTCGTATGTGCGTATTGCTGGCTCCTGACTTAGGCTGTGTTTTACATTATGCGATATAAAAATGTATGGGAATGTGACCGATATCGGATCGGATAGTGTGAACGCTAAGCGATACTTGATTTTCCATGCATTTTTATCGGTATCGTATTCTACACCGATGAGTATATGCAACAAACATACTACAAAACTTGTTGTTTTTTTTGTGTTTTAAGTAAACAAAGAAAAACATAATGATTAATTGATTTATTTGTGTCGTAATATTATAAATAATACATATTTTTATGATGGACTAGAAATATTATGAACCCGATTTTTTTAGCGTTTATTTTAACAAAAAATTCTGAGACGATTTTAATTATATGTTACCGTTCGAGCTGCAGCCACAGTTAAGGATATTGATCTAACAGGCATATTAATATGTATGCATTCAAATACGTTGTGCACTTGCTTTTACGGCACTTGAATAAAAAATAAATAAAACTCGCGTAAATTGATTGTGACAACACAGCAAATGTCAATGACACCTAGTACAACACGTTTGAGTAGACATCAATTTATCAAATAACACTGTTTTATAGCATTCTGCATTAATTGATTTTAAACTGTATAACAAGTTCATAAAGTTTAATTTTGTTTGAAGATATTAGCAGTAAAATGAAATAATAAATGCATGTAAATAGCGTCATTCAGATAAACAGATGTCTGTCTGCCGCATCGAGGTCATCATTTCCGTAACTGCACTTACTGATAGATTGTGTACCTAATGTATGAGAGTATTGCAGCAACGATACCGACACAGCCTCTAGCAGTAGCGGGTGGGGTGGCACGATTACTCATCTAAACGTTTAATATACACCGTGGCGAGAGATCGTGCCACGAACAGCCACAACTAGGAAATCACGATTATTAACTGCTATCACAAATTCACGATAAAAACATTTTTCAACTAATTAGAGGGACGCGTAATCAATTAATCTGCGGATTTACCGTTTGAATTCCGCTCTGAACGGTCGTTTTAAAATGGTGATTGAGAAAATTTGTTGCCTGGGTGCTGGGTACGTCGGCGGCCCTACGTGCAGTGTTATCGCACTAAAATGCCCAAATATAAAAGTAACTGTGTGCGACAAGAGTGTGGATCGTATTAATCAGTGGAATTCGGAGAAATTGCCTATTTACGAGCCGGGTTTAGATGACGTAGTGAAGCAATGTAGAGGTCGGAATTTATTCTTTTCTACCGACATTACGACGAGTATTCAGGAAGCCGACTTGATATTTATCTCTGTTAACACTCCAACGAAGACTATTGGCAACGGTAAGGGGCGCGCAGCCGATTTAAAGTACATAGAAGGTGCAGCACGAATGATCGCTGATATAGCAACTAGCAATAAAATTGTAGTCGAAAAAAGCACTGTACCAGTGAAAGCGGCTGAAATAATCATGAAAATATTACGCGCGAACACTAAACCGGGCGTAAACTACCAGATCCTCTCAAATCCTGAGTTTCTTGCTGAAGGCACAGCTATTGTGGACTTGGTGGAGGCTGAACGGGTGTTAATTGGTGGTGAGGACACTCCGGAAGGCCAGAGAGCGGTGCAAGCTCTGTGTTGGGTGTACGAGCACTGGATACCCGCTAAGAACATTCTAACAACTAACACTTGGAGCTCAGAGCTGTCCAAACTCGCTGCAAACGCTTTCCTTGCTCAACGGATCTCGAGCATCAATTCTCTATCCGCAGTCTGTGAAGCTACCGGTGCTGATGTGTCCGAAGTAGCTAGAGCGGTCGGTAGAGACTCTCGTATCGGTCCGAAGTTCCTAGAAGCTTCAATTGGCTTTGGAGGCAGCTGCTTCCAGAAAGACATTCTCAACCTAATCTACTTGTGCGAATGTCTGAATCTGCCGGAAGTAGCAGCATATTGGCAGCAGGTTGTCAGCTTAAATGACTATCAGAAGACCAGATTCACTCGTAAAGTCATCGAATCACTCTTTAACACTGTCTCGGACAAGAAAGTAGCTATACTCGGCTTCTCATTTAAGAAGAACACTGGCGACACTAGAGAATCACCAGCGATTCATGTTTGCAAGACATTGCTTGACGAGGGAGCTAAACTACATATATACGATCCTAAAGTAGAGAGAGAGCAGATGATATATGAATTAACACATCCCTATGTCACTTCGGAGCCCGAGTTAGTTAAGAAAAACATTGAAATCCACGACTCCGCGTACTCAGCTGTATCGGGCACCCATGCTATTGTTCTCTGTACGGAGTGGGATGAGTTTAAACAACTGGATTTCAAGAGGATATTTGATGTGATGATGAAGCCAGCGTACCTGTTTGACGGGAGGAAGATTCTGGACCACGACGCGTTGTTGGAGATTGGGTTTCATGTGCAGACAATCGGGAAGAGGCTGTCGAGGGCCAGCAGCATCAGGGCTCAGGGTAGTCAGACAACATAGAAGTGAGTATATTTTTTTTCCTTGCATGTATGGCTGTCCCACTGTTGGGTGACTTACTTGACTTATGTTCCTATGTCCCCTGGATGGGGCAGAGGGCTTTCACAGTGCGCCGCCATCCCGTTCGGTCTTGAGCTTCGCGCTTCAATTCGCTCCACGTCTTCCCTATGTTCTTCGCCTCTGCGATGATCGTCCGCCGCCAGGTCTGCTTAGGGCGGCCACGCTTACGCTTTCCTTGGGGGTTCCAGTCTAGGGCTTGCCTCGGTATGTGATCAGGGTCCCTTCGGAGCGTGTGTCCGATCCAATTCCACTTGCGGCGTTTGATCTGCTGGTCGATCAGAGTCTCATGGCAGCGTTCCCACAGTGCGATGTTGGAGAGTTTCTCGGGCCAGTAAACACCGAAAATACGGCGAAGACATCGGTTGATGACGACCTGGAGCTGGCGCGAGATCTCCTTCATAACCTGTTGGGTAAAGGCTGCTTTTTCTGGCCAACTGGCGAGGAAGGCGATGACGCCTCACGAAAGAACGAAATGATACACTCACTTCACTTTCGGAAGTGAAGTGAGTATATCATTTGAAATTTTCAGCAAGTTATGGATAGTTCCCACCGTGTCTGACAATGCCGATTGTGACACCAGTGACGTCACTATCGACGACACACACACGTCCGAATACCGTCGATAGGCCCCCATAGTCCCTATTCGTCCCGGTAGAGTCAGTCCGACCCAGGTCGGGCCTAGCTGAGTTTCTTGCTGGACTCTTCTCAGCTAGGCTAGGTTTAGTGAACCAGCGACAAAACTCCCAGTAGCTCGATTCCACTCACACCTCAAATTCGGTTGAAACCGCTCAACCAATCTCACTGGAGCGCAAACTCTTGGAGTATTCCAGTGATCCAACACCACACGCGTGGTCGTGCCGGAGGTTTTCCCCTGGATTTTCCCCAGCTACTCTCCAACCGCGAACTCCTATCGCTTTATTGGGCCCGGCCTATAAAGCCACAGTCAGGTTCAAAAAAAAAAAACGCCGTAGCTCGTCTCATCCACACTACTAACCGATATATGTCGGAGGTCTTATAGGTCAGATATAGCATTCGTCCCTGTCGTACTTACATCATCATCATCATCATCATCACTTACATACTTGACAGTAAAGGATGAACGCTATATGTCCGTCATATAAATAAATAAATAAATATTTTTGGACAATTTTACACAAATCAAACCAGTCCCAAACTAAGCAAAGCTTGTACTATGGGTTCTAGGCGACGATATACATACTTATATAGATAAATAGATACTTAAATACATAGAAAACATCCAAGACTCAGGAACAAATATTCGTGTTCATCACACAAATAAATGCCCTGATCGGGATTCGAACCCGGGACCTCCAGCTTCGAAGGCAGGGTCACTACCAACTAGGCTAAAGCGGTCGTCGCGATAAGCGATCAGCTTAACCCCTCTAGCGCAGTATATTATTGTATCATGGTTCTCACTGTGTTTCAACTATTTTCACTTGTCAACTTTTTTGGCAAAGTTCTTGTAGTTTTCATGGACTTCTGTCAAATATATAGCAAAATCAAAATCAAACATTTATTCTGCAAATAGGCCACAAGGGGACTTTTACATGTCAAAATATTAATTTACAATTTAAGAAAGTCTGATTATAATAAGTAATACATTTTAAATTTACAGTTCAAGAAGGAATAATAATTTCGAGTTTACAATTATAACAAAATTAATGTCATACAGTGAAGATAAACTTGCAAAGTTATCTATTACAAATATTACAACATCAGTAAAGTTAGAGATGTATAAGGTAGCCAGAAATGAAACTCGTATAAACAGGGACTTAAACGCTATGATGATGATGGCCCAGCGGCGCCCGCGTATCGCGTGCGGTATACGAGGTTAAGCAACGTCGGCCCAGGTCAGTTCTTGGATGGGTCACCGCTTTGAGTGGTTATTATCTAAGCAGGTGTTTATGGGCGACGGTAATTGCTTACCATCAGGCGATCCGTCTGCTCGTTTGCCCCCTATAACATAAAAAAGCGCTCCCGTGCTTTGGAAGGCACGTTAAGCCGTTGATCCCGGCTACCGTCTATGATGGCAGTCGTTAAGCCGAGTTAGAGGCCTCCGGGCGGTTTCTTCTAACAGTCAAGTTGCCCACTCACTTGACAAGGGGGGTCGAAGTTGCACCACGTCCGTAAGGAGTCGTCCTTCACGTGACCCCTGGGTGGTGTAGGAAAATATGGAATGGCATATTTAAACAAATTTCGATAAATATCTGACTGTATACAGTTTTATTAAATTTCCTCTTGACAGAGTTTAGATGAGATAAAATACCATGGTTTTAATTGAATTGTGTCGTTTAATAATGCGTTGTTTTAGTAGGCCGAGTAAAAAAAGTAAAATAAACACTCGGCTTTGGATTTTTTTTCTATCGAGAAAATTTTAAGCGATCATGTTTCGGCTTTAGTCAGAAACAGCCATATAGTCAAGTATCATATATCTGAAAATCAATCCTTATTGTTTCCTCGTCTAGGCAGAACAGCGTTTCTAAGAACGCGATATTTCTCGTTGTACGGGCTTAACCACCGACACCACGGCCGGCGTCGTCTTTTGTTCCGCGGGCCCGCCGACGAGCCCCGGAAACAAAAGACGATCACTGCCAGCCTAGGCCGGCAATATTGTATGAAATTCCATTATGGGCCGCTCGTTGCGCCGCACCCGAAACGTGATACTTCGCAGCCTGTTACAACGAACATAACGTCAAGGGTCATATACGGATTTAGGTTCGCGTCTATCCTCCTGACGACCGGCATCTTATACATAGTACATAGGCCCCAATTAAGTGTTGACTCTATGTCAATTTGACAGAGTAACATTTATTCTGCCAAGTTTTGATACCTAGTCGTCAGGAGGCTATAAAAACTCGATATTTCTCGCACAGCCTTAAGAGCAATGGATGGATTCCAAAAGTCGTGAGTTCAAATTCCGTCTGTGGCGATAAAATTTCTAATTTTTCACCTTGTTTGCGTCGATATATCTGATGCCGTCTAAACAATGCGATCATTAAATCATTAAAACCATGTACATTGTGTTGTTATCATAAAACAACGATAAAACATAACTGGATTAGCGTTCGTTACAGATTATTGTACTAACGATAAAAAGTAATTACTAATTAAAATGCTGATAAAAAGATTCTAGTTATAACAATACTAGCTACTGCCTGCGACCTCGTTCGCGTGGGATTATTTTATTGTATACTAGCGACCCGCTCCGACTTCGCTTTTTTTTTTGTTTTGAACCTGACTGTGGCTTTATAGGCCGGGCCCAATAAAGCGATAGGAGTGCGCGGTTGGAGAGTAGCCTGGGGAAAACCAGGGGCAAAGCCCCGACTTCGCACGGGTGCACTATTTAATGGATGTTATTATACATATAAACCTTCCCCTTCAATCACTCTATCTATTAAAAAACCGCATCAAAATCCGTTGCGTAGTTTTAAAGATTTAAGCATACATAGGGACAGAGAAAGCGACTTTGTTTTATACTATGTAGTGATGTACCAGCAGAGTCTGAATCACTACATAGTATAAAACAAAGTCGCTTTCTCTGTCCCTATATCCCTATGTATGCTTAAATCTTTAAAACTACGCTACGGATTTTGATGCGGTTTTTTTAATAGAGTGACTCAAGGGGAAGGTTTATATGTATAATACATGCATCAGCATTGCACCAGTGCGAAGCCGGGGCGGGTCGCTAGTATATTATATATTATTACTGTACCTACCTACATTGCATGCGCGCATATGCTGATCTGCAGATAACATTTACATTAAATGTTTAGATAACATAATTGATGTCGCTGCTACATGAAATAGATGATTATTGATGATAACCTAATCAGCAACTAATCTTTTTTTTAATCTGAACTTGCGGGGCAAGAACAGACATTTCGGAATATTTTCTGTTTCACCCGACAGGGTGTTGCGCCCGCATCGTGCGATATAGAGATTCGTCGCCGTCGGCCGTTTAGAGCCTAATTTCTCGTAGAATTAGGCTTCGGGCGGCAACATCTTCCACTTCCACCCCTTAAACCTTCATCAAATGAGACAGTATTGGCCTTAATCGATTGTTTAATTTATTGACAAAAAGCTCGATTCCACTCACACCTCAGATTCAGTTGAAACCGCTCAACCAATCTCACTGGAGCGCAAACTCTTAGAGTATTCCAGTCCAAACCACACGCGTGGTCGTGTCGGAGGTGGATTTTCTCCAAGCTACTCTCCAACCACGCACTCCTATCGCTTTATTGGGCCCGGCCTATAAAGCCACAGTCAGGTTCAAAAAAAAAGAAATAAAAGCAACTTCTTGTGGAACTTATAACGAAAACCTCTCAAAATTGTTCACAAGATGAACCGAATAATTCGCCGAATACCGAATAACAACCGAATATTTGTCGGCGCATACCCAGGGATCGGATACCGGTATTTTCTACATAGAAAAATACCGGTAGGTAAAGTCACCGGTTCATTATTTCGTTTTTAATGGGACAATCTAATAATACGACGTTGTTACCTAAGTACATGATTCAGCCCTACCTAAAGAGCAAATAATAATCCAAAATGACCGACCGGTTTAGCCTAGTGGGTAGTGCACCTGCCTGTGAAGCTGACGGTCCTGGGTTCGAATCCCGGTCACGGCAAATATTTGTGTGATGAGCATGAATATTTGTTTCTGAGTCTTGGATGTTTTGTATGTATTTAAGTATTTATATCTATTAAATATATCGTCGTCTAGTACCCATAACACAAGCCTTCTTGAGCTTACTGAGGGTCTAGTTCGATTTGTGTAAGATTGTCCTCTAATATTTATTTATTTATTTAAAATATTGGGTTAATTCACGGTTTTTTAAAAATACCGGTATCGGTCCCTGCGCATACCTACTGAAATGATTCAATAGTGATGCCAGAGGTCATTTGATGTTGCGTGTATTAGCGATGAAATCGCAGCTCCAAGGTACTTCCTATTGATTCACCTCTCATTATCTGTAACTAGCTTTTGCCCGCGACTTCGTTCGCGTAAACTTCCACTGCTCTCACTCCCTATTTCGTCCCTTGGAATGATTTTAGGGATTAAAAGTCTTAAATATTATATAATAATTTATGTATAACTTGAAACAAACATAAAAAACACAATTAAAATATAAAGTTAAATAATACATCACTAACCTAATTAAACTAACTAAACCATAAAAAGAAGATGCCCCCCAAGTCCCCATCACTGGCTATGGTGCCCAGAAGGCTGGCAGCGTTTCCTCTTTGGATTGCTAGGCTAATCCTCTGGCCAAAATAGCTGCCAGCCCTCTGGTCACCCGACATTTCAACAAGGCGCTCCGCTATTTCCTTGAGAGCGCCTTGTTGAAAAACAAAAAAAAAATATATATTATAAATAAAAATTTAAGAGTAACAAATTTAAACAAACTTTAAGAACTTGGCTTCTAGATCACTTTCTATAAAGTCAGTGAATATCTAGATCACAAAACTGTTTCTTGATGTTTAGGTTGTAGATAATCTGGGCAAACTTGATTTTGTCTGTTACCTGGTCTGTGATGTTACAAAATAAGTTATAAATATAAGTAGTTTTTTTTTTTTATTAAAAATGGGATCGCTCTTGGCCAGCATTTAGCCAGGGGGCAAAGATGAGGCCGACGATGAAGCGAGCTCACCCAGAAGGTGCCTATTCACTCGTGCCTTAAAAAGGTCTAGGTTATATGAGCTCGGAAACACAAACGCCGGCAGAGAATTCCAAACCTTAGAAGTGCGCATTATAAAAGATGATGCAAAGCGCTTGGTTCGAATAAGAGGGATTTCGACCAAGTAAGGATGGTATCCAGCCGTCTGGTATATCCGATAGAAGAAGGGGGAAGGCGGTATGAGCTCATGGAGCTCCTGAGCACACTCAATTAAAAAAAAAGAAAATTCAGAATCAGAATCAGAATCAGAATATTTATTTTGTTAAACATAGGTAGAAAAAGATGGTACATAGACAGATACGGTTGAGCACTATGTTTTACCCGCAATGCAGGTGTACAAAAATTCATTTCATGCGGTTATAATAAATATGTCATTCACTAATACAACTATCATTATTAATACAACAATAATAAAATTAAAGAAAAATAACTACTACATATTAATATAAAGCTGTGTTAGTAGTATCATAAAAAAAATCATTTATGGTATAGTAACATTTGTCAACAAGGAATAAAGTCAGCTGTTTTTTAAAATTATGTATGTCAAGCGATATAATTGAGTCAGGGATTTTATTAAAAATTTTCGGTGCCATACCCAAAATACTTTTTCTCATCAGCGCCGTATTGCAACATTCCAGCGTTTTTATTTTATATTTGTATTGTTGCCGTGTCGGAAGCCTCCGGCCTTGTGAGACGCTGATGAATAAGTTGGGGTTCGTTTTGACAAAAATGGCAACTTCAAGTATGTATAAGCATGGTAGTGTTAATATTTTAAGTGATTTAAAGTAGGGAACACAGTCATCTCTAAAAAAAAAAAATTACATTTTATTACAGCGTAATAAAACTCGCCAAACTACGTTTGATACGCCGAATATCCTGAATAACCGAATATTCGGCACATCTCTAGTCCCAAGGCTGTTATGTCTAAAGTACGTGACATTTTGACAAGGCCGCGACCTCCTAACTCAATACGTGATAATTTTAGTGCAATTAGATTCGATCGCTTCTTCACTAATATTGTTTTCTCAAACATGCAATGAAATATTGATGGCTCATACGCAGATTTAGGTTCGCGTCTTTTCTGTGGACATACCAAAAGTTAAGGGCTACAAAGCTTAATTTTGGATTGGACCAGTAACCCGCATAAACAGTGTCTCCGTTTCTATAAACCCCTGTAATAAAAGCATAGGGTGCGTCCATAAATTACGTGAGATGTTTAAGGGGGGGGAGGGGGTGGAGTCAAATCTCATCTAATCTTACGTTGGAGAGAGGGGGGTTCTCGGCAAATATCACGCAATTTTTTTTCTGATTGAAACGAAAAAAAATTATACTATTTTGGTCCATTTAATCCAGATTGTACACGCTTATAGGATTTAATCTTAAGCGTAATTGTAATACGATTAAGATTATTCACTAATCTTAATCGTACTAGTCGTAAATAAAAGCACGAATCAAATTTTTTTTTTCTTTTTACAATAACAATCCAACGCGTTTACGTAAGAAACCCACATTTTAAAAATCCCACGTGAGATTGGGGGATGGGGAGGGGGTTGAATAAAATCTCACGACATCTCACCAGGGGGGAGGGGGGGACAGAAAATTTTAAAAAACACCTCACGTAATTTATGGATGCCCCCTTAACAGTCAAGATAATCTTTGTAAAAATATCTTTTTTAGCTTGTTTTTAACTAATTACATTACATTTTTTCTCTTTTCTTAACCGGGTAAATTCTTTATAAATAGTTGCAACCATAAACTGATTAGTTCTTCTGCCATAGTCATTGTTAACATAATTTTGCATATATTTTCCTAGTCTAATATTTATTTTATTATTTTATTAAATTCGGGTCATTGTCACTTGCAAAAACAAAAGTCGTCCTTTCGCTGGTCAATAGTTAACGCTTTCTGTGCATGTAAGCTATGTTTTTAGTACATCGATTTATAGCAACAGAGACACTGTTTATGCGGGTTACTAGACCAATCCAAAATTAAGCTTTGTAGCCCTTAACTTTTGATATGTCCACCGAAAAGACGCGAACCTAAATCTGACAATGACTCATTCCATACATTATTACTATCTGATAAATTGTATGTCTGTTTGTTTCAGGTATTGGTGTCACAAAACTCACAAATAAGCAAAGTATGAGATTAGAATAAGTTCTCTATTATTATTGTGGAATGTTTTTTACCACATCCTAATTATTATAATAAGTTGTAAGGATTGCAATAATATATTATAGTTGGTTCAAAGTAGGGTCGCTAGGCCGGTTACGCGGCCTGCGTCAGTTTGCGGCCTTCTGAAGAACGAAGTTTTTTCAATTAGAGATATTTAAATTTAGAATAAAGGAAAAATTGAAAAATTTAGGCACCCAGCAGGATTCGAACCTGCGACCTCCCGGCACTCGCGGCCAGTCGCTCTAGCCAACTGAGCTATAGGTGCAATCGCCACCCAGTCCCAAATTCATCAACCGTTCCTTCGTATTAAGCAGTACCGCTGCTAACGTAAACTATATTTTATACAAACGCCTTAAGGGAGGCGTAGGTAGATGTCGCTGAACGCCTCCCTTAAGGCGTTTGCATAAAATATAGAGATATTTACATTTTCACATGCCCTAAAGGCATAGTGAGTGCGTTTTAATTAGTAGCTATTGAATGGGAATATATTAAAAAAACAGGTAAATATCCTTTCAGTTCATCAACTCATCCAAGTGGCCGCAAACTGGTGCCTGTGGTATTTCTGGACCAATATGACCTTCAAACCTTCAAGAAAAAAGCGTATACCCTTCTGAAAGGCCGGCAACGCACTTGCGACTCCTCTGGTGTTGCAGGTGTTTATGGGCGACGGTAATCGCTTACCATCAGGCGATCCGTCTGCTCGTTTGCCCCCTATAACATAAAAAAAACATATTAACAGAGGCCGTAAACCCACCTAACGGCCCTAAATCAATATTGAACTCAACAACTAAGCAACGAATGCTCAATAAAGGTATATTTGTAAGTCAGAGAGCCGAGGAACAAATAATTGAAACAGTATTGGACGCGATAACTTCTCCTGGTTTTTTGCTATTTCATAAACGAGATAGAATTACTAAAAAAGCAACGTATAAACCTAGTTAAGGATGTAACGAATCGATCAAGGCCAATACTGTCTCATTTGATAAATATTTAAGGGGTGTAAAACGTTGCCGCCCGAAGCACTAATTTTGCGAGAAATTAGGTGCCAAACGGCCGACGGCGACGACTCTCTCTATCGCACGATGCGGACGCAAGACTCCGACGAGTGAAACGGAAAGAATATTGCGAAATTATCCATGACAACTTTGTCTTCGGGTAACTTCGAATGTCGGCTAATTCCGAAAATAACAAATTCCAGTCTAACTAAGCGATTTTATTGCATCTCATCATCATCACTATCAAAAAGAAATGTTAAATATTTTTGTTGATGTTTGGTAGTGCAACAAAATCACTTAGTTCGACGGGAATCTGTTATTTTCGGAATTACCCGAAGACACCATACCCGTGCCTTAACCATGAGTTTACATGACCGTACTCGCTAGCGATTGCGTAAAAATTTGTATGGGCCAAAGTGCAGCGCCTCTGGCGGTTACGCAATAGAACTAAGAATCTTCATACTCACAGACTTACCAGACGCGACACGCAAATAATATCTCAACCGAGAGAGACAATCATATACATTTTTGTATAAGAGCGACAGAGAGTTATCAAAAATATCATTTGTTGTCACTGTCACAGTTTCACTTTTTTTTGTCGAGCATAACTTATTTTATATGACAGTTGTGCCCAAATACGTCACACAAGCGATTACCCGCCCAAGTTAAGGAAGTGATTTAGGTAAACCGGCAGCCATTTTAAACCAATCCTCAATTTATCTGCGTAAGACCTTTTCCGTCACTCTTGGTGGCCCGCGTATAGGATCTCTTTAGAAATATTTATACTCTAAGCTAAATCGTTTACGCAGTCTCTAGCGAGTACGGTCATGCAAACTCATGGTAAAGGCACCGTTCTCGCCCCGTATGATAGCGGGGCTAGCACAACTGCCGCTGCGACGCGACGCGAGTAGAGAAAAATCTACGGTCCTCTTTCTATTCCGCACAGTTTGAGCGAGACAGGAATCGCCGAGTCGCGCGAGATACGACTTGGCAGCAAGTTGTGCTAGCCTACCAGGTTCACAATAGAGGCTTGGGCACGTCGCGTTGAGCTCGCGCTGCGCCACGGAATGCACGGTAACAGAGGGTTGCTACTGCGAACGGCATTCGAAATTGTCCCTCTCTGTCGCACTTGCAAGTTTGCACATAAGTGCGACAGATAGGGAAAACTTCAATTGTGGTTCGCGGTAACATTCCTCGATGTTCGGAGTAGTCCCTAGTACATCATACATTCCGGCGTACCGCTTGCGTCGCGCGCGCTGTGTGACCATTTACAAGGATATCATATCCTCGTATATTATAAATAATATTTTATTTTATCTCCAATGCATGTGCACAAATTTGGTATATAATGGATCCATAGCTTTTAATGTATGTATGTATGTATGTAAGCACTTTATTGTACACAATAACAGGTTAAAACAATATACATGTCACATAAGATTAGAGTACAAAGGCGAACTTATCCCTATGAGGGATCTCTTCCAGCTAACCTAACAACAACAACACATACAACAATCCATACTAATATTATAAATGGAAAAGTGTGTCGATTTAAACATTGATTTTGTATACAATTTTAATTAAAAATCGTTCACTTATCATCAGAGATCGGACAAATTTGCGTCATTGCTCGCAATAATGTGGACATGACTCCAAAAATAAACAAAATGTTAATCAATTAATTAATTTCTCACTTGACATATAATTTGATTCCTAGTCAATAAATACAAGTTTGTTAAAGTATATGTTTATTAAAGAAAATAATCAGTATTTTTTCCAAATTTTCTGCAGTCAGGCTATTTCTTTTTACATCAAAAATATACTTAAGTGCTGACAAACTCCACTCGCAATCCACTAGAAAACTTCATCGTCAGAAATAATAATCATAGCAGGATATTTACCATGTAGTAGTTGTTGGGTATTATTTCTAGTGTAAATAATCGTCAGTTTAAAATCTTAATTTCTTTAATATGTAAAAATATTTACGAAAACGATAAAAACTTTAAATAACATTTTGCTAATAATTATAAGCACGTGTAAAATATTATATCCGCGGGAATTCAAATTTTATTTCAAGAAATAATTAATTGATTAACATTTTGATTAATTTTGGAGTCGTGTCCACATTATTGCGAGCAATGACGCAAATTAGTCCGATCTCTGCTTATCATTGTTATATTAAATGAGCGCATCTAATAGTATTATTTAAATTTTAAGGTATGCATTATTTTTATTAGAAATATGTCAAAAGTATTGCTAATCGATTTTTTTCGCTTGACCGGTATTTATTAGCTTATCGTCCACGTAGCGTATCGTAACCAACAATAAAAATGTAATGTCTGTACAGTTTTTTTCTTACCACGGGCGGTAAAAAAGAAAGCCTCCTTGACTTCGGCTCGGGAGTCAAGTAAGTCAAGTAACTACGATCTGAGGCACTCTTTGTTTTACCGCCCTAGGTAGTACTATAACGTATCTTCTAGTAAATACTGGTCGACCAGCCCTTAGTGCTACGCTTGGTTAAAAAAGAATATTTCGACAAAAAACATTATTTTTTAATTTATTTTTATTGGTGTTAATTCTTGTATTTTTTTAAGTAGTACACTGATTGAACAACGTAAATTGTTTTTCCCTTTATGTAACTACATTTTTTTCTTTTAATATAGTAATAAATAAATGAACTTTATTCTGCAAGTAGGCCGCAAAGGCACTTTTACAAGTCAAAAACTACTAGCGTTTCTCATGAGACCACTGCCGAGAAGAAACGCTGAAAGAAACTCGACAGTAAGTCATTTTCTCCAAAATATGCTTATTACAATGATACTACTTAACCTACTTAAGTAAATGTAAGTGGTAAACAACAAAAGAGAATTGAAAAAATCACAATAGGTATTTACAATGTGTAGTTACACAAGAAAACAAAACATGTCGAATCGTTTGATATGCTTTCCTGCAAGAACTGTGTCAACTAGATACAATGAAAATATTATACATGACTCTTTACGCTATTTAGGTATTTGGGTATATAGGTATTGTATACCTATTAAGCGTACCACTCACTGCAGCGATCCGCGGTGGCGGCTTGTTGTACACTATGACAATCCTAACATTCGTTCAGACTAGAGGTGGGTAAATCCGGATTTGAAGATTTAAATGATTCGAATCCGTAAGCGGTGCCGATTCCTTATCGACTCTTTTCAAACCTTATCGACTCCGAGAAGATATTAACTTACGGAGCCGACTGAAAGATCGCTTTGCGCCGGTATCGCGGCCCCGGAGGTAAAACTGGTAAACTTTCGTATATTTCGATCAAATCCGAAGTTAAACGAATCAAAAGATTCGAAGATTACTGGATTTGTATTGAAACCAGCGAGTCCGGAGTGAATTGGTTTGATGGATTCAAAGGAGTCGAAGAGTCGATAAGCGGAGTCGGTACCGATAGCAGAGCCGGATTTAGTGAGTCGAATCGTCCCGGAATCGAGATTACCCATCTCTAGTTCAGAGGGGCTACCGCGAACCGAAAACGAACGAAGTTCGAATATCTCCCTCTCTGTCGCACTTGCTTATTCGTGCGGCAGAGAGAGAGATATTCGAACTTCGTTCGTTTTCAGTTCGCGGTAGCCCCTCAGACATAGGCGGCCTTGGCTGTCATAGTGACAGCAAGCCGCCACCGCCGGCCGCTACAGTCTGTGACAGGCTTTATAAATTCATGTTTTTACATATATTTTTATCTGTAACTACGTACAATCACCGTAGGAGTGTTTTATTTTATTATAAGTTTTTTTCTATTTCATAATAAGTTTTTTTTTCTCAATCATGTATTATTTTTGTAATAAAAATGAGTACTCAACATAAATTTAAGATATATTTCGAATTGAATGTACCAGTGTAAAATAAATTAATTGCTGTATTTCTTTTATTAATCCCATTATTTTCGTCTTTGGTGGAGGGCCGAAGATCTCTGTTACTAGACGACAAACGACAACCCACTTGAACCCACTCTGTCCACCTAGGTGGACGGTTAGTATTTTTAGGGTTCCGTAGAAATGAAAATCGTAGTCAAAATGGCAAAAACGGAACCCTCATAGATTCGTCATGTCTGTCCGTCCGTCCGTCTGTCCGTATGTCACAGCCGATTTATTCGGAGACTATAAGCACTACAATTATGAAATTTGGTAGGAAGGTGTATTCTATGAACCGCTACATACAAGTGATGTGAAATTACAAAAAAATATTAAATTAGGGGGGTACTCTATACATGTAACCGGTGGATGAAAAAAACAATTTCTTAATTCAGTCCACAGAATTTTTTTTATACCACGTCGGTGGCAAACAAGCGTACGGCCCGCCTGATGGTAAGCGGTCACCGTAGCCTATGGACGCTTGCAACTGCTGGGATTTCACATGCGCGTTGCCGACCGTTTAACAATTTATACACTCTTGATAAATTTTGTGTAGTGTAATTCTACATAACTTCTTCACACTGGTAGTTACAGTATTTTCGTCAGATCTCTGTATATCGAATGCTGCGGTAACATAAATAATTAAATACCTATACAGGGTGTCCCACGGCTATGCCACATGGAGGGTAAGTACCTTGAATATTGTAGATGGAACATTTTACTGAAAGACTGTGGCAATTTTCTTTCGCATGATTGCTGGGAAGCCGTCTAACCGCGCTTCGCAAAACACGCCGGACGCGCTACATCTGTTGGGCAAGCCCATCAGCATTCTAAATGTGTTGTTGTACTGCACTCTCAGTGCATTGTAGGCTCGCTTCGTATATCTGACCCACAGGCTGCTCGAGTAGAAGGACTGACAATACGCTCTAAAGAGTGTTGCCTTAACTCAGTGTTGCCAGGGCTCTTAGGGCGAAAATTACGTTTCGTTTCTGATGCGAGAGTTACATTTTTTATATTTTTCATAATTAATTACGTAACGTTCGATTTTAAGAAATGAGCAGTCACATACAACTGTAATTCGGCGACAGAATTACGCCAGTCTGATGGGCGGTATCTCGAATGTCATACTTAGTTACAACAGACGGACAGACTGATACGTACCACGTATAGGTTCTTTTGTCACCTTTTCTGTATGGAAGCCTATAAATTGTCTCGCTTGGTCCCGGTTAGATACAACTGACCTTTCTTTTTAAATAGTTTCATTATTCTCAAAAGTTACAAAAATTTCCTTTACAACAGAAGTTACTTACATGTTACACGAGCCGGTCAAAAGTTACGAAAAATGTAAGAAATTTAACCATTTGGCAACACTGCCTTAACTTCACTGGAGCATCGAGCAAACCTGCGGATCAGCATATTTCCACGAACCGCCAATGCTCTACGTTCAGGTCCAATATCTTGATATAAGTAAGACAGAGAGGGAAAACTTCGTTTGCTGTTCGCGGTAGCACCCCTGTGCCTTTACCATGAGTTTACATGACCGTACTCGCTAGCGGAAACGAACGGCACAGGACCGGTCTAAATGGCGAGCCTTGGGGGAGGCCTATGTTCAGCAGTGGACGTCTTTCGGCTGAAATGATGATGATGATGATGACTCGCTAGCGACTGCGTAAAAAAATGTATGGGCAAAAGAACAGCGCCTCTGGCGGTTACGCAATAGAACTAAGAATCGGCATACTAAATCGTTTACGCAGTCGCTAGCGAGTACGGTCATGCAAACTCATGGTAAAGGCACTGGTTACAACTGTTCATAACTTGGCATATATGGGTGTAGGTAAAATGTATAATATGTCCATTTCCGGGACTCAAACCATCTCTATATACCATATACCAAATTTCACCTAAATCATAAAAAATGACAATCCTAATATAAGTACAGGTTGACATCGGAGCTATACGTGATCAGAGATTACTTGATGATTCATATGATGATGTGTGAAAGACAAACTGAATTAAAGGCGATAGCGCTGTTTGTACTCACAATATTGACTATTATCTTTCAAAACGAATCCACAACAGAATGATGTCTCTCGTCAATCCCCTATAAAAAGATACTAGTATTAACGTCAGTGTTGCCAGATGGTTACATTTCTTACATTTTTCGTAACTTTTGACCGGCTCGCATAACATGTAAGTAACTTCGGTTGTAAAGGATTTTTTTGTAACTTTTGAGGATAATGAAACTGTATTTAAAAAGAAAAGTAATTGTATCTAACCGGGATCAAGCGACACAATTTATAGGCTTCCATACAGAAAAGGTGACAAAATAACCTACATAGTACGACTCTTGTCTGTCCGTCTCTTGCAACTTTGTATGACATTTGAGACACCGCCCATAAGCTCGGCGTAATTCTGTCGCCAAACTCGCCGAATTGTAGCTGTATATGGTGACTCGTTTCTTAGAATCGAATGTTTTGATAAGTAATTATGAACGTTTTGATAAGTAATTATGAAAAATATATAAAATGTAACTTTTGCGTTAAAAATGTAACTTTTCAAGAAAAGCAATGTAACTTTCGTCCCAACGGCCCTGGCAACACTGATTAACGTAGTCACTATGTCCTAGCAAGCATGAACAGACCGGACTCCACAAACATGCGAAATGATGATTTATAATTTCCTACATGAGTAGATATTGTTTCTCGGTTTTGTAGGTACAGGAATAAAATACACGTGAGGTCTACGTTGTACAGGACTACCAGGAGCTTATCTGTGAGACGACTAGACACATTCTACAGTTAGTAATATACAGGAATTTAATATTATTATATTTATTATTTAACTAGCGACCCGCCCCGGCTTCGCACGGGTGCAATGCTGATGCATGTATTATACATATAAACCTTCCCCTTGAGTCACTATCTATTAAAAAAAACGGCATCAAAATCCGTTGCGTAGTTTTAAAGATTTAAGCATACCCTCGTGGCCCCCAAAGATTTTTTGGCTCCTCTTTAACCATGAACCGACTGTCCTTCTTATAGGACATAATAGTTACAGTCATATCCGCCCAAGATTTTGAGTTGAAATTTGTATATGTTACCGGCTTGAAGTGAGATTTTCAGGGTATAATTATGATTATATTAGCATGTGTTTTTAAATTCAATTATTTGTCTACCTTTTGATCTTTACAAAGGCCACTGGGCCTCAATTACTAGATTTACAGAGTTTATTAATATGGCCTTCTGAAAGGCGCGTGGGCAGTAATTGAAGGTTAGTTGAAAAAAGTGCTGGGCTGGAGCCGCCATGCTTATTTTGGTTTATCAAAAGGCGCGTGGGCGCCACGAGGATACATAGGGATATAGGGACAAAGGGACAAGGGACAGAGAAAGCGACTTTGTTTATGTGTGTTTGTGATATATTATGTCGGAGCGAGAGTGAGAGCGGGGGAGAGACGAGATCTCAACAACGGCATATATCAGAAGGATCAAGAGTTGAATCCATATTAAGTGGGCGGAACAGTGGGTACAGTCACGCACACGATTTTCGCACGGTAATAATAATTAATTAAGTCAACGATCATTGTCCCGATAGTCGTCTCTGCGAACGGTCTAATAGCGAAGAGTCTCGACCAACACCTCAAGAGACTCGCTAGATGGCTGGGTCAAGGGTCAGATACAGAAGGCGGTACTCCTGGACACGGCGCGGATAGTCAGGAGGTTCCTCTCTCTGTCGCCCGACACCACCGGTAGCTTAGGCCCCGCCTCGCTGCCGGCGTCACACTAGGTTAGGTTTTTATAATGATTTTATGTTTTGTAAGTGTATTTTTATATTTTACTTTTTATAAAGATATTGTAAAAACCTAGCCTAAGACGAAAAATAAATAAAGAGATTAATTAGGTCACATGTCATAAAAGCACAATTCAGTGTGAATAAATCACAATCACACGAGGCGGAAATCAAATTACAAGGTATTTCACACTAAATAATTATCAAGCGAAAACACAACAACAATGTTGAAACGGAAACGAATCCGTGGGTCAAGTGGTACTTCGCACGGCGCGGTCACGGGAGGGAATACGTCCCATCTCAATCATAGATCCCATCAGAATGCCGGTCGACATCCCAACCAAAGCCTTAGAACAAAGAACATGATAACAAATTTCATTCAATTCTCAGACCCACGGCTATTACGTTCGGCAATATAATCTTATAAAAACAACTCTCTCGATTCCACTCACACCTCAGATTCGGTTGAAACCGCTCAACCAATCTCACTGGAGCGCAAACTCTTACCCCCGTATTCATAAAACTTAACAAACCTCTGCTAACTAAAATGTCTGTTGTCACTGTCTCACAAGCACATATGTCAAAGTGACAGATAAGGACAAACGAACTTTAGCGGCTAGTTAACTAATATAGGTTTGATAGACGTTTATAATAAGGGGGTTAGAGTATTCCAGTGTTCCAAACCAAACGCTCATTTTATGTTTATGTATTTAATTTTCTAGTTAGTGTGGTATATATATTAATACTGGGGTATGCTGCACGAGAGGTACGGGTTAGAGGTACTGGAAGGAGATCGTATCTAAAATACTACTAGAACTAGTATATTTCTTATACTGTTACTGAAATATGCTTACAATGATCTCTTAAATGGTTTAAAGAACATGTGTTTCCGATGGTGTCGTGAAGACAAGTCCCTGGAAAACCAATTGTTTCCAGAAGAATGCCAGTTTGACGCATTCTCGAATCATAGTTTAAATTCAATTTGTATACGTTATGATTCTGGACCTACACGACCAGCCTCATACCGTAACAACCTCTACATTAGGTTTAAAATAATTTATTTTTTAGTATAACAATCACTTTAGTTTATTTATAAGTCGTCTAGGTTTAGATTAATTGTTGTAAACATATATAATTGTAATTTTCACTATATTTAATACCTACTACAGAATTAAAATGCTACAATATAAGACATAAGATATAAGAAGTTTATTCGTACATAAAAGTGTACAGGTATAGTTGAACATATCATCATTTATAAGTAATGTACTGAGTGGATTTTTCGTTATGCGGTTCGACTGGCCCCTACACTAGGCTAAGCCTGTCCCGTAGGTAGCCAGTTCAAAAATGGATTAACAATATGTGCGCGAAAAGTCAGAAAAGATGACAATACAATATAATTATTATTACTAACATATACTAGGTATAAAAATGGAAACAAGCATAGAATCTACGAAGTAAGTATGTGTTTAGTGTGTATGCGTGGGCGTGTACAGGAGTGTGTGTGTGTGTGTGTGCGTGTGTGTGTGTGTGCGTAGGTATTGATTTATTTAGTCACTCTCAACATGTTCTCTATATCCTCATAACAAAGGGATTTCAGCCATGTCCGCACCTTAAGTTTTAGTTCTCTGATTGAGTATTCTTGCAAAGGGAGTTCTTTACATATTAAATAAATAAATAAATAAATATTAAAGGACAATTTTACACAAATCGAACTAGCCCCACAGTAAGCTCAAGAAGGCATGTGTTATGGGTACTAGCCGACGATATATTTAATAGATATAAATACTTAAATACATACAAAACATCCAAGACTCAGAAACAAATATTCATGCTCATCACACAAATATTTGCCCTGACCGGGATTCGAACCCAGGACCGTCATATTTTATTATAAATGTATGGATGAAGAAATGTACTAAACCTTTTCGCAAGAGCTGACTTTGTAGAAGAAAACATTATATATATTCATAAACTAAACAATTAAGGTCATGGGTTAAATCAGCTACTTAAAATTTAAACTACATTCGTAATTAATTTAATTCATTATTGATTAATATGCACGCACGCAAGTACTTGTAAATACTGATTAAATAAAGAAACTGATTAAATAAGGGTAACCGTTAATATCACCTCAACACGGGCCTAAAGGACGTGTCGAGCGGTTATCCCCAATCTAAACTAAAAGTAACTGGTCCCGTAGGAGGCCAAACTTAAAGAGAATTTCTGTAATGGGTGCCTGTGCCGAGCGGTTATTGTTAAGGTTGTGTAAAGTAACACGACATAGTAAGTAAACATCAGTAAAGTTTGCATTACTTCACAAAATCACAAGCAGGCCAGCGTCATACTACCTAGGACTGGAAATCTCTAGAAGCTCGAACGGTTCCGTACATATCAGTCAACAATCCTATACTAAGAAGATTCTACAGCGATTTGGATTATCGGACTGTAATCCAGTATCGACTCCTATCGAAATAAACAATCAGACTGATCAAGCAGGGAAAGTCGAAGACCTCAAATATTTTCCATATAGAGAAGCCGTAGGAGCTCTAGCCTACTTAATGACTGGGACACGACCCGATATCGCCTATGCCGTTGGAGTTTATCTAGGAAGTTGGAGAATCCTACACAAGCTGACTGGCTAAAAGTCAAGAGGATACTCAGATATCTGAAAGGAACTACATCCCTTGGTATCCGATACACTCCTGGAGGAAAATCCGTCATAGAAGGATACAGTGATGCAGATCACGGCGGTGACCCGCAAACAGGACGCTCTACAACAGGAGTTGCATGTCAGTTTGCTGGTGGAACAGTTTCATGGTTATATATAGTCATACAAATTTGGTATATGGAAAAGGCGAGAAATGTATACTTATGCATTTAAACTTAACTAAGGTTTGGTGCAGTGCCATTGATGCAGAACTGCGGTAAGGAAACAAGGTTGTGGTGACTCTAAACAAAAATACTAAGTTAAAAAAGTGATTTTACAAACAATATGGACAACCTTGGTATGGAAAACAATATGAACCCAGTTTTACCGCACACATAACACATTTAACATACTGACGCCAAACTCATGCACATAGACGCAATCTTGCACATACAAATCTCTAAATGGCACTAATATATAGTATATATACCCTTTTTGACTGTTTTTTAACCTATTGTTTTTTTTTTGTTATACTTATCATTTTCTTCCTCTGTGTATATTACAAAAATTCTGTAGGTATTAGATTGTAAGTACTGTCTTATTGTAATTATTGTAAATATTTATACTTAAGCACGGTAATTTGTTAGCCTGCGATCGACCGATCTCTCTGGACCAGTCTGAAAATCAGCGCTGGGCCTCGCCCAGCACATGCTGAGACTGGGGCCTATTGCCCACTAATTCTGTTTGTTTTTTCTTTTCTTATTTTTTGTATTTAATTTGTAAGTTTATTTTTAATTGTTTTTTGTAAATTGTTTTCATTTTATTTTGTGTGGCTATAAATATTTTTCTGATTCTGATTTCTGATTCTGAAAGGTGGGGCTATTCAAACGCCGAAGGCGTGACCCCGTGCGAATACACTATCTTAATTTAAATATATGTTTGTTTAGATAAACGTTTGTGTTCGCACATGTATAATTCAAGTCCAGTAAATTGGATGGTAAGTAAACTTAAACCGATCCGTTCATATTAAGATGTTAAAAAGTAAGAATGACTGCTTGACATAAGTATGAAACTATTGCCAGGAAAAAGCTATTCAGATGGTAAATAATGAGTAGGATTGACGTCTGCCTTAAACAATGTTCGTGTAAAGAACAAACCTTCGATAGCTTTACAGGTCCCGGGATTCTAAATAGCTGCTAAGCTTTAGGTAAGAAAGAAAGAAAGAAACATTTATTCACAGACACAGAAGACACACATATGACAAAAATGATAAATGAAGAAAAACATTATACACAAACCACATAACATGTGTGTCCCCGCGGCAGTGAAACGGACACTGGCTCAGCATTATGCTGAGGTGTCAGACACCTACACTACCTACAGCGCTGATTTTCAGCCAGTACCATCGGTGACTCACGGAACGTCATGCAATTGTAAAAAAATAAATAAACAAAATAAAAATAACTGAAATATATAAAAAAGGTAGGTATATAAATAAACCAAAAACCACCTACTACAGGCATTGCATTCCACCAATATGATGCAGACCACTAAGCTGTGATGTCGTTGCTGCTTCTGCCAGCTGGCCAGCTCCGTATTCTCTCTGTACTGAGTCTATAGTATCCAAATTGTCCAAACACATAAACCACCAAATCACACAGATTCACCAAAAAATAAATAGGCTATTCAGCAAGAAAAAAGAAAGATGTACTAAGATCTGATGTAAAACCATATATTCAATATGAATAAACCATTCATTCATTCAAGATGTACAGCCCAGCGTCCAACCGTCTCGCTGCCGACGTTAAGACTGCTTTTTCTTTTCTACCCGTCAAAATCCGCCGAACATCGAGGCGTTGCAATCTACCTTCATATTGAAAAATTACAATGCCTGAACAAACAAGTATTGTATATTATTCGCGGATGATACATTCACAGTTACCAGTTATTCGACAATTACCAATTTTGAATCGAGTTACAAAAAATCTAAAAACGCCAATAACTTAAAAACCAATGAGTTTTGACCCCTGGCTGCCTGGACTTAAATAATGAGAGCTATCGCGTATGAATTCGCCGCTAGAGGCGCTAGTGTAGCGTGGGGTCTCCGAAATATCAAATGTCACTCTTTGTGGTTGCGCTACGCGGATTAATATCTAATTGGAACAATATGGTGACTATTTTGCAATACCTGAGCTTGATTATGGCAAATATGAGTTAAGGGTCAATGACTGTCACTGCTTTGAGACAGTTTTGTCTTTCGAAACTTTTTTCCGAACAAAACGGGACCGCGCTACAGTGCGGTATGTTCGATATTTTTCCGGTACGATTTTAAGGTATTGAATATGATTTAAATGTAAACTTCGTTCTCATGTCCATAATAATCAATAACAATATTTGACAAAAAAAGGAGGAAATAAGTTTCCGGAAAAAGGAGAAATAAGTTTCCGAAAGACAAAGCTGTCTCAAAACATTGACAGTCGTTGACCCGTAACTCAATTTGCCATAATCAAGCTCAAGTATTGCAAAATAGTCACCATATTGTTCCAATTAGATAATTAAAATTAACCCGCGTAGCGCAGCCACAAAGTGACATTTGACATTTCGGACACCTCACGCTACACTAGCGCCTCTAGCGGCGAATTCGTACGCGATAGCCGTCATTGATTACTAACAGCTATTATACCTATGAGTCTTTGAGATACTCGAAATAAAGGATATTATTATTGGTATACTCTTGCGTACCAGAATTTCATTTGCCCGAATTTTATCTGCCATAATATTCAACTGCCATAAAGTTGTTTTCTATAACTTCGTATGCTCTTCTCTCTTTGTTGACCATATTAATTATACGCCAGAATCTTTGTTTTCCATAATATCAATAATCTCATTTTCCATAATCATTGTAATCCATAACTATCACATGCCATAATGTCATTTGCCATCCATCTCAACATTCATAATATTCATATGTAATAAAGTGGTACGTATTGAAGAGTTTAAAATTAAAAAAGAATTACCTCGAACCTATCCGCCATCTGAGTCGGTTTTGCCCCTAAGTCCATGATGATCTAGACTCAACCATGAACTCGCCTGTCATAATCTCCACATAGAACCATATAATTTACAGGACCTCATTAGAAGAGAAACCACAATAGCCTCATTTTGTAAATTCTCCACCACCATCATTAAATAGCCTAAAAAAGTTCAACAGTACATAGTCCGAGCCACAGTTTACCGAATTTCAAATTCAAAATTCTTTATTTGGTAAAGTACAATTTATTATAATATAAGGCGGTGGAGCCATCCGGTAAGCAAAAAAAGCCTGTGTTGGATGGCGCCGCTCTTCCTAAAGGTTATAAAAAATATTATGCTAGTGTTTAACTAAATTAAATCTGAAGTTATGTTAATTTAAGGCGCATATACCCGCGAACGACCTTGCGCGTTGGGGCGTGGCGTAGCCTTTCCCGCCGCACTACCCGCGCCCCCCCGCTGTAACAGGTTTTTTGTATCTGTGTATGTATTTTTTATATTATTATTTTCTAAATACGTAGGAATGTTTGAAGTAATTTAAATAATGTACCTAATCTAAATTAATGGAACAAATAAACATTTTAAATCAACCAAACAAGAACCTTATAGCTATCGGAACAACTACTTATATATAAAATACCCCACCCAGTTCGCCCCCTTGTGGCATGGTGCCTAGGACGCTGGCGGCATGAAGTAAGTAATTAAATATATAAAATAGTTAAGTAGGTACATTGTCTCAGAATCGAACTCTTATATTTTAGCGTCGCGCGCAAAGCGACACAGCCTTCCCGTCCGAGAGCCGGTGACAGACTGCCGCCCGTCGCCCGCGCACGTATCCGCCCCAACTTTTATGACGGTGTGGTAGTTATTCCAGGTTTTTGACAAAAGTAATGATTATTTTACAATATCCGTTGCTCAGATTATGAAAAACTGAATAAAGTTTTATTTTCTGAATATCCCGTGTAAAAAACATGTCTAGATAGTGAGCAGTAGCGATTTAAAAGGTTGAAAAATGCCTTATTTGATAATTTTTTTTGTTAGGATAATCTAGGCGTGTTGCAATTTCCGTTGCTCAGATTGAAGAGGACATATCAATTCTTCATGTATATTTTTTCGAGACCTTATATTTCGGGCCAGTTTTGAGTTTTAGGCCTTTGAACGCGACCAAAATGTGGTATTTCACTCTATTACGCGCCTTAAGTAACATTTCATTCTTCTATGGTTACAACTAACTTCATGGTGAATCTTGCATAATAAATATGCGTTACGTTTAATATTAATTTCATCATCGAATTCAACTACCATTCTCTACATATACATATAGAAGTATCACATACATTCGAAATCATTCATTACTATAGGAATAGTGAATTCTGCCGCCCGTATCCTTCGCGGGGACTGTTTTTCTAATAACAGAATAAAAAAATAAAAAAAAAGTCCATGATGAAAGTATGGGCATCAAATAAACTTTTCTCTTAGATTGTGGTGTATCGTAGGCAGTAGGGAACAGGAGCTTAGTGTCAAAACCGACTCGGATCGCGGATAGGTTACAATAAAATTAAAGGTAATTTTTTTTATAAAAGAGCGGAAAAACTAATAATATCGTAGTGCATCATTTTACAGAAACGTAATAAGCAAATGTATAGCAAAAATGAATCCGAATGCATGTTTAGTATGGCGTTTAAATATTCTATTAAACAATATTATTGCAAAACAATACGTATGGCATTCGTATCATTATGACATCCAATATTCGGGTAAACAAGAGTATGCCAATTAACTATTATGGATATTAAACGAATCATTCGGGCAAATTAAATTCTGGCAAATGATTATTATAGTATATGAATGTCGGGCAAACAATAGACAACCATTATTATTCTCTTTATTTATGTAAGGGCTTAGGTTAGATTTTATAATCATGTTTGCAAGGACTAGTAACTTTGTACTAGTGCTCAGTGAATTGACATGATGAGAAACTTCGCTCTGTTCTCATTTGATTTTATTTTTAGACTGACGCTCAGAGACCTTATACACCTCTGAGGATATTTATTTATTAGATTTTATTATTTTCATGTTGACGTGTTATAGATATATCTCACAATATTTTATTATGATTAGTGTACCTACTTTATTACCTTTTATCTTGACGCTTAGAGACCTTATACATCTCTAACAAATCTCGATTGTTATTAGTTTCTTAGTCTTATTTTTGACATGTAACACTACATTCAATTAATGATACTTTGATTGTTGTATTATTTTTATTTGATGTACTTAGATAGATTTTGACTTGTAAAAGTGCCCTTGAGGCCTATTTGCAGAATAAATGTTTTGATTTTTGATTATATAAAACGTAACATATAAATCAATATTTACAAAACATAAAATCATTATAAAATTCTAACCTAGTGTGCCGCCGGCAGCGAGGCGGGGCCTAAGCTACCGGTGATGTCGGGCGACACTCGACAGAGAGATGAACCTCCTGACTATCCGCACCGTGTCTAGGAGTACCGCCTTCTGTATATTATTATTATTGTTAATGAACATTCGTACGAAATTTCATTAAAGTTACCAACATTGCGAGATTTTGCATCCGCGATTAGGCTATTTAGCATGGCCTTGCCTTAAAAACGATTTAATTTATTGATATTACATGTATGACATTCGTGTCCAAGCGGCACACGCGCACTGAGTGCGTTCAGCGAGGTTTTCTTTTTTTGCGACGCGGGAGCACATACCTACTCATTATACAAAATGTCCCACGGCTATGCCACATGGAGGGAAAGTACCTTGAATATTGTAGATGGAACATTTTACTGATTTTACATTATTTGAATTTTAAAAACAATTTAAACTGCATTCACAGATGGTATCGTTAATTCTTTATGTAATTCTAAATAACTATGTATTTTTTTGTTAAAATCGCCTCTGTAATACGTCCCCACTTTAGTAAAAATAACATTAATTTATCTGTTAAAAATACATATACAAATAACTGTTGTATAATTAGAAATACCGGTTGCCATACTTATTTGAAATCATTTATTCTTCAATTTAGGCATGTTACATGCACTTATGAATGTCAAAAAACTACCACCGGTTCATAAAATAAACCTCTGCCTCGAGAAGAGCCGGCGTAAGAAACTCGGCGAGGTGTCATTTTTTCAAAACAATATACAATGTATATAAAATAACAGTAAAAATAGTACAAAATTCAAATGCTACAGTATAAACATACATACATATTTTTTTAATATTAAGGACAAAATATTTCTGTGTTAGATTACTTGTGCGGGACGCTATCACTGCCAAACATCCCTATCCATGATGTAATCGTTTATCTTATAATATGCTTTTGAAATAAGTGTCTGTTTCACGACAGATTTAAATTTAGAATCCGTAAGTTCAGTAACGTGTCTTGGAATTTTATTGTAGAATTTTATACAATTTCCCAAGAACGACTTTTTCGCCTTCACTATAGCCTATAAAAAGGTATTTTGAGTTTCCCAGTGTTTCTTGTAGTTTCTTATCAGTATTCGTCGGGAAATTGTATAAATTCTTCCTAACATACATGATTATTTCAAATGCGGGCGGAACGCACAATAGCCAATCACAAACCGCTCATTGTGCAAAAATATAAATGTGCAGCATTCCGTGGCAGCTTCCGGTTCCAGGCTACCAAATGTTGGAACGATCTGCCGCCCCCGATTAGGAATTGTAGATCCAAGTTCTGCTTCCAGCGAAAACTGCGTGAATTACTACATGCTACTCAAAAAGCTGGAGCTGCTATCCTGATTTCTACTTAACCTATTATGTACAAAATTTATACATATTTACAAATTGTACTCATAGATTATTTACATAAATACACATTATTATTATTGGGTTTCACATTTATACATATTCGTTTCTTTTTTTTTTCTATTGATATTTATCTATTAACACATTTATTTACAGATTACAGCATATGCCAAGGCGCTGGTTAATTTGAACTATTTAGGCAAACATGGAAACTATATAAAGCAAACATTATTAAATTGTTTTGGTAACTTTAGAAATTAGTATAATGGTTTTGTCAGCATCATTATTCACAAGTAGTTATGAGAAATAATAATTAACTACAAGACTCATATATATTTTTCTCTTTTTTTGTATGATTTTAATGGACTAGACTGCGAATTAGACTCATAGGCTGTGGCAGAATAACAGCGTTGCAGTTTGCCCGGCAAATAGCAACACATGCTGAGTCTCAGCCTTTTCTTTATGGCACACATTGCTGGACTCATTGTGCACCTTCACTCACTGTGTATTATGTTACACCTATTTATTATGACCGGTTGTGTGTGCTTTATTGAATAAATGGTTTTTCTTTCTTTCTTTCTCTTTCTTTCAAATATGTACAGCGACGGCAGGGTTAGGATATCTATTTCCTTAAAGATTTCTCTCAATGACTCATTCACATTTGGAATCGCT
The DNA here is from genome assembly GCA_963556455.1 of Epiblema foenella. NCBI lineage: Eukaryota > Metazoa > Arthropoda > Insecta > Lepidoptera > Tortricidae > Epiblema > Epiblema foenella. Next base: position 1,818,428 of record OY747119.1, on the reverse strand, counting down.
GCCGCTGCAACTCTGGCTCATTAGTACTATGGCTACGGTGTCGGTAGCACTACACAACAATACGAATTACATTAAAATATTGCTTGAACAGATTTTGCTGGTTATTTACTTACTGCTCACATTTTACAATATACAATTCGTTGTGAAGAAGATTGCAACCAACTTTTCAAACGGCGCCTTAGCAATAATTGTGATAATCCACATCGAAAGGGATCATCGGAGGAGCATCGGAAGGGATCGGGAGGGAGTGAAGGGGGGGGATCGAAGGGGGGTAATGAATATGGGCAGAGGGTATGGAATTGTATTCTCCCTTCAATACTAAATAGATTAAAACCTGTAGTCAAACAAGAACCATTGTCAAACAGCATATGCTGCGAAACAAAAATCAACTATAGAATATATATGTAACAGTTTAACTTAATGATTATGTAAGAAGTAAGAAGGCTCCTTAACTCAAAAAGTCGTTTATAATTAAGATTAGTAGTTAAGTATAGAAAAAAATGTAAAATAACGAAAGTACAACCGTACAAAACTACCATGACAAGATTGCAAATGCCATCATACAAAGTCTCGAAAAGGCACATCAAGTAAGAAAAGAGCAATCTGAAAACTCTATTATTACCAGTAAGACAAAAAATCTTATTAGACGCAGACACGAACTTCAAACTACCAAACCAAAATCATCGATTATGAAAAAAGAATTGAGCGCACTGTATAAATTAATTAGTAAATATATTAAATTTGATTATAAAAACCATAGACTAGAAACATTCAAAAAACACCTTACCTTATCGGGAAGTACAAAAAAAGCGCATAAAGAACTAAGAACGCACAGAAATTGGATAGAAGGTATAAAATCATCGGAAAAAACAACGCACAATAGAAGCGATATCCTAACTGAAGCCACAATTTTCTACAGAACACTATATCAAAAAGAAAAGCTTTCAAACAACTATCAATCAGAACAAAGCGGATCGTACAATACACACACAGTCAAAGCAATCGACGAAGTAGAGGTGATCACCCATATTAGGAAATTAAAATTAGAGAAAAGCCCAGGCCCTGACAAAATAAACAATGAGGCGTTAAAACACGCTGCCGCAATTCTTGCCCACCCACTCGCTCATCTCTTTAATTTAATACTGGAAACATCGATTACACCAAAGCAGTGGTCGGAGTCAAATATTATTCTTTTGTATAAAAAGGGAGATCCTAAAGATATAGCAAATTATCGCCCAATCAGTTTACTACCATGCCTGTACAAACTCTTTTCTTCTATTTTAGAAAAACGGATAAGCAAGACCTTAGAAAAATACCAACCAGTCGAACAGGCGGGCTTCAGAAGCGGATTCTCTACAATTGATCATATACACGCTGTAGAGCTCATAATAGAAAAATACCAGGAGTTCCAAAGACCGTTATACGTTGCCTTTATAGACTACAAAAAGGCATTCGATACCCTGTCTCACTCATCTATATGGGACGCTTTAAGATCACAACAAGTAGAGCTCCAGTACATTAACATTTTAAAACATCTCTACAAGAACAGCACAAGTCGCGTACAACTGGAAAAAACCGGCCCGCCTATACAAATAGAACGGGGCGTGAGACAGGGCGATCCCATTTCTCCAAAAATATTCATCGCAGTACTCGAGTCGATTATTAGCAAGCTTAACTGGTCGAGACTGGGAATACCTATAGCCGGTAGTTACCTGCATCACCTAAGGTTTGCCGACGACATCGTTCTCCTCTCGGAAAGTTTTTCAGACTTAAGGTATATGGTACGCACTCTGCATACAGGCAGTAAAGAAATAGGGCTCGAAATAAACTACAATAAATCAAAAATTATGACTAATAGTATACAATTACCACTGAATATCGAAGGCATTGACATGGAATACGTACGGAGTTATATATATCTTGGTAAACAAATCTCATTTGAAAGAAATAACAACGAAATTGAAGTCGACAGAAGAATCAAGATTACTTGGAACAAATTTTGGAGTCAAAAGGAAATACTAAAAAGTAATATACCGATTAAATTCAAAAAGAAGATCATGGACTCGTGCTTACTTCCATCGCTTACATACGCTGCACAAACCTGGAAGTTTACTACCAGTATCAAAAATAAAATAAATACTTGTCAGAGAAGTATGGAACGAAGCATAACGAATATTAAAAAACTCCAGAAAATCAGACATAGCATTATTAGATCACAAACCAACGTATTAGACGCACTTAATTACGCAAAAAGACAGAAATGGAAATGGGCAGGCCATGTCGCCAGACTGAAGGACAGGAGATGGACGAAAAAAGTAACGACATGGCCGGGGCCACTGGGAAAACGCACGCGAGGTAGACAGTATACTCGGTGGTCAGACGAAATAGTAAAAGTTGCAGGTACAAACTGGATGGAAAAAGCACAAGACAGGACCAACTAGCTTACTCTGGAGGAGGCCTTCACCTGAGAGGGGGTTCTTGCTTCTCAACATGTTATGTAGTTTTTTAATCTTAAAATAATGTAAATTGACATGTAATATAGTAATATCATAAAAATAAGACATTAATTTCGAAATTAACTTAGATTATATCATCATTATATTACATTGACTAAATTTAAACTTACTAACAAGAATTGACATTGTAAAAGTATTAGCAAGAAATAAAAGGCTTTTTTATTTTTATTTTATTTATAGAAAAAAATGTAACGTTATTATGAACTCAATGAAATAAACAGTTTAAATTTTATTTTATTTTTTATTTTTTTTACCTTATGGCGGCAAGCGCTTACGTTACACCTATTCACTGTTGTATTGGAACAGCGGCAATAAAGGCGTAAGTGCCGGCCGGCATAAGGTCCCTTTCGATGTGGATTATCACAATTAGTCTAAAAACGACTTGCTGGTTCTGTCACGTGAATATGTCCACATCTATTGTTTCTATGTACTGTACTTATATCCTCCTGACACCTGGCGTCCTTTACAAAGTGCTAAATAAACCTTACAGTAAAGTCCGAATATTTTTGAACTTCTTATTTGGCCAACAGACGGCCGACCTTTTGGTAGCATCAATTCCTGAGTGTTTGTTTTTTCCTAAAGTCCTTTACAAAAGACAAAAAATACCTAAACAAAAAAATGATCAATGTCTTTGTCAAGTAATATTAAAAATGATTTGTTTTAGTGAAAACTCGAGAAAACCTTAGTTTATATTTTATTGACCAGAAAAGGTCTCGGACTTTATACAACAAAAACAGTTTAATGCTTTGCAAAGTACATTCGGCCGTCGTAGTGGCAAGTGATTTCAGTAAATCTGAGCATTTACTGAAATCTTCTTGCAACAGTGCCGAAATATCGGGAACTCAAAAATACAAATATACATGGTAAATATCCCGTTTCAAATCGTAATTCTAACACATAAATTGGCTAGGTCTAGTCACTATAATATCCAAATTCGACTAATAACAAATTCAGGAAATATGACTATCAGAATCTGGTTACTTTATGTCTTTACTTATGGATAGTACACAAAATCGGCATAAATTGAAACTTGGGCTAGTAAATGTACGCTCACTCAATACAGGCAGAGATGAGCTTGAGGCAAGTGTGCATACGCACACCACCGCGCGATCGCGACATCAGTGACGCATATAGTCCCTATTCGTCCAGGTACCGCCGCACACCGGGTAGATGACTCTACAGGTCGGGCCTAGCTGAGTTTCTTGCTGGACTCTTCTCAGCTAGGCTAGGTTTAGTGAACCAGCGACAAAACTCCCAGTAGCTCGATTCCACTCACACCTCAGATTCGGCTGAGACCGCTCAACCAATCTCACTGGAGCGCAAACTCTTAGAGTATTCCAGTGTTCCAAACCACACGCGTGGTCGTGTCGGAGGTTTTCCCCTGGATTTTCCCCAGGCTACTCTCCAACCGCGCACTCCTATCGCTTTATTGGGGCCGGCCTATAAAGCCACAGTCAGGTTCAAATACACGCACAAGCCCGATATCCTAGCACTCAACGAAACATGGATCCGAGGCCAGGAAAAGTGTGCGCCTTCTCTCCCCAATTATACTCTAAAATTGAAAGCTCGTAAATCGAAACAGAGGCGGCGGGGTGGGTTTCTTTTTAAAGAAAGGGTTGCGAGCTCGAGTCAGGCCTCACCCAGTCTCAATTGGAGCAATTGTGGATAGAGCTAACATTACCCGGGGCTAGATGGCTATAGGTACTGCATACCGTCTGGAAAGCGTTAAAGTATCTACTGCTTTAGAATAATTAAACACGTTCATTTACTGTGATTACATCTGTATATTAGCTGACTGAGCCACCGCCACCTTCCCTAACAGATGGTCGAGGGAGGCGATGACTGAGATACGTCATACTCGTGATCGGGTGCTGTTTGTGGAGTCCGGTCTGTTCATGCTTGCTAGGACATAGTGACTACGTTACTACTAGTGTCTTTTTATAGGGGATTGACGAGGGTTACCTATCGCAAATTCGAAATTTTTAATGCCGAATACTAAAAGTCCGAAAACGAAACGCCATTTTTCACTTAATTTTTTTTTCATTTGTCCGAAGTTTCATTTTCCATATTTTCTATTGACAGATTTTTGTATAGTCACAATTTTATTATCCAGCTGGTTTAAAATCCCAATGATTATAATTCCGTACATTCATTTGCCATTTTTTTTTGTCCGTAGGGTTAAAATACCGTAACGTCAGTATCCAGATATTTCTAAAGATAACAAAGTTCATTTCCATGATAGCAAATCATGAATACTGTGTTATTTGCTATGAAGTTAAATGCAGGCGCTGATTGAGGAAACTCATAATTATATTTCGGATAGGACTAAAAATTACGTCCATTATTGTGATGAGCCTACAAACAGCAATTTTTCACAAGTTTAGTCAGTCAGTGTCAGTATTAGAGTCGATTTTGTCCCAACAAGTCTTTCTGGGTTTTTATAAAAAAAAATAACCTCGAAGATTAAGACGGGAGCTTCGCTTCGCTTCAGCTCCCATCTTAATCTTCTAACCTATCCGCGTTAGAGTCGTGTTTGGTCGGACAAGTTTTTCTGGGTTTTTATAAAAAAAATAACCTCGAAGATCAAGACGGGAGCTTCGCTTCGCTTCAGCTCCCGTCTTAATCTTCTAACCTATCCGCGTTGGAGTCGTTTTTGGCCGAGCAAGTTTTTCTGGGCTTGTATGAAAAAAATAACCTCGAAGATTAAGACAGGAGCGAAATACTTATTTTTTAATATTTTCTAGATGCAGAGAGAATAGAGATCCTATTTTAGATGGAGAGTTTTTTGATAAAATGGGTCCCAGCGAATAGATACTTCTAATAGCGGCGTTACGTATATTTTGCGGTATAATGAAAATATGCAAAATGTCACGTCGACTTTCCGTATCATTGAAATTGTGAAAATATGGCTAACGTATAGGTTGTCAAATGTAAAAATTAAGAACTGAAAAGCGGGCATTTGAATTGCGGTCAAATGATATTGTGATGAGATGAATCTGTGGTATTTCAAACAGACAACAAAGCATTTGGATTGTAAAGATTCGGTGAACCGTTTTCGGACAAGTGAAATTCGGTGAATAGTTTTTCGAAACATCGATAGGTTACCGATTGACGAGAGACATCATCCTGTTGTGGATTCGTTTTTATTATCAGTGACTTAGACTATATACATCTCTAACGATATTAAATTAATTTTAATTTTGACGCTCAGAGACCATGTACATCTCTGGGATATTATATTAATTTCATTATACTTCTTGTCTAATCTTGAGATCTTAAACTTTACTGATGTTGATTTGTAATAGATAACTTTGCAAGTTTATCTTCACTGTATGACATTAATTTTGTTATAATTGTAAACTCGAAATTATTATTCCTTCTTGAACTGTAAATTAATATTTTGACATGAAAAATGTATTACTTATTATAGTTAGACTTTCTTAAATTGTAAATTAATATTTTGACATGTAAAAGTGCCCTTGCGGCCTATTTGCAGAATAAATGTTTGTATTTATATTTGCACTTCAAATACTTCAATATAGATCTAATGAAACCTGACTCTCTTAAAGCCCGCGAACTGTCTGATTTTTGCGCACAGAATAGTCTAATTCAATTGGTTAGCGAGCCCACTAGGAACACCGACTCAACTGAGAGTCTGTTAGATATTATATTAACTAACGTCCCAAACAGATGTAAGAAGGTTACCGTGCTTCATAACGAATGCTGGAGTGATCATGCCCTGGTTCTATGTGAATTGAATATTAAAAAGCATAAGCCTACTCCTCGAACTTTAGAGTCTCGATCTTTACGCGATATTAATATTGAATTATTCAATCAAAATCTTAAGTCAATAAACTGGCAAGAAATTATTGAAATGCAGGATGTCTCAGCTATAATTATTAATTTTAATAACGTTATTATCCGACTGTTCAATGACCATGCCCCCTTTAAACGCAAGACCATACGAGAGTACCCCAAACCGTGGCTAACTAGCATTGTTCGTTATATGATGTCTCTTTAGATAAAGCTCTTGTTAAAGCACAGGTTAAAAAAACTGAATCAGCCAAAAATTATTATAAGTCTTAAAAATCTAGTGATAGGAGCAGTGGACAGAGAGAAAACAGCATTTTTTAATCATTATATCAACAATAATTTACATCAACCAAAAAAATTGTGGAATTACCTCAAAAGAACAAAGGAAGAGCATAATAATACTACGTATGTCATCAATGATCATTTCCTAAACATTCCAGAAGTTGGTCGCATTGACAAAGAACCATATAAATTTTTCACCTCTAAAAATAAAATTGATAGCACATTTTCGCTAAGCCAGGCTTCAGAAGATGAAGTCGGTAAAATACTTTTAAACATAAGCACAAATGCGTCTGGGTATGATGGCATAAGTGCTGAAATGATTAGGTAGACTCTTCCTGAAACTTTACCTGTTATCACGAGGGCTATCAATTTGTCGATTGTAGCCAATACTTTTCCGAGTCCTTGGAAGCGGGCTCTTGTAAAGCCCATTCCAAAATCTAACGTTGTCGAAGAGGTCAGACACTTGCGACCAATTAGTATACTACCCGTGCTATCGAAGGTATTGGAGAAGGTGGTACTTGAGCACATGGAGAAGTATATTATCCGTGAAAATATCATACCAAAGTACCAGTCCGGCTTCCGTAAAGCTCATGGCACGGAAACTGCACTTTTACGGGTTACAGACGACATATTGACGGCCTCTGATGCAGGTCTCACTAGTGTACTTGTCCTACTTGATTTTTCGCGCGCTTTTCATTGCTTAGACTCGAATCTATTAGTCGATAAGCTCTCTCACTATAGTTTCTCTGACAGTGCGTGTAAATGGTTCGAAACATATTTAAACGACAGGGAGCAGTATGTAGAACTTGAAAATGCGGATGGAAGCAAATCTGTCTCAAATATACGCAAGGTGTCGAGAGGAACACCCCAGGGGTCTATACTCAGCCCTATCCTGTTTTCTATCTTTACAGCAGATATGCCTGAACAGTTACAAGTGTGCAAATATCATTTACTGTACGCGGACGACACACAATCCTAATAATATTATAAACGTGAAAGTTTGTGCGGATGGATGTACGTTCCGCTTAATCTCAAAAAAATTTCCTGTACCACTAATTTTTTTTTAGTTTGGCACGGTTTCGCGGTTCAAAAACGTGGCTCAAACTTTCGTTAATTATATCTTGGTCACATGTTGTTAAATTATATTTTGAATATAGTTAGTGTTCTAGGTTAGGTATTAAGGAACGCAACGAGCCTAAACATGCGCGGGTAATTGTTTATATATTCTTATTATAAGCATTTGTACGGAAGAAGTCATCCAAAATGACGAGAACCGGCGCACTGTCGGGAACCGGCGAAATGATCTAAGTAACGTTAAAACTAATTAAATTTTTGGCGTATGCGCTACGTCTAGTGTCATGAAAGGTCACCGATGACGTCACTGGTTCGATTGCTAATATATAGCCGCGCAAAATCATATACCTACTTAGTTTACAAAAACACTGCCCTGGAGCGAGCTAGTGTCCTACATATTTGCTACTAATCGTCACGACACGCTAGGAAAAACTGCGAAACTTCTGGATAGAAGGTTTTCTCAACAAAATAAGGTCAGTATCATCACTAGGGAATGCAATTTTTTCGGGATCCTGTCTAGTTTTAAAATAAATAATGAATTTGGATGACTAAAAAAGCTAATAACTGCTTGTTTGTGATAGTGAGGTTAAATAAAATAACATGTTACTCGAAAGAAAATAAAAACCTTTATTCTTTAATCTTACCAACCAAAACTAATTATCAGGTTTTAAGGAAATTAACGTAGGTAAATTAGGTAATCAAAATAATAAACATATTTCAAAGGAATTAGGAAGTAAATAAATAAATAAAATAAATAAATATTAGAGGACAATCTTACACAAATCGAACTAGCCCCACAGTAAGCTCAAGAAGGCTTGTGTTATCGGTAAGTAGTTACCTAAGACGAGTGATTTTGAAAATGAATCCTTAAAAAACAAAGGGTATTAATAGTATCCCAATCCCGTCAATCTCGAACGGGATCTCGTCATATGATGCGTCGGGATTGATCCCGAAAAATTACCCGAGATCTCATCTCATCGGGATTGCATTCCCTAATCCCATATAAGCTGACAGCGTCCACTGCTGGACATAGGCATTCCCCAAGAGTGCAACAATGATCGATCCTGCTGGGTCATTTTCTGAACTCGATTTTTTATGTCCGAGTTGAAAATCGAAGAGTAGCATGAGATAATACCCCAAGTAACACAGCATGCTGAATAAAGTTTGATTAATAGCAATTCGCTATTAATCAAACGCATCGCAAAATAAATAAAAACAAACAAATATTAATAAATAAATTAATCAAATCAAAGTTATAAATTAAACTAATGTAAATAAAATAATGAACTTACCGTAATTGGAATTAGAACTTATTATATAATTTGTATAAATAATAATGTTAAATCAGCAAATAATGCATGTTTAGTTAAGCAAAGTAATGCAATATTTAAATGTTTTGTATGTAAAGCAATGTTTATTGGAATAAATGGCTATATTATTATTCTCTTTATTTATTTCTGGTCTTAGGTTAGGTTTTACAATATTTTTATAAAAAGTAAAATATAATAATACACTTACAAAACACAAAAATATTATAAAATCCTAACTTAGTGTACCGCCGGCAGCGAGGCGGGGCCTAAGCTACCGGTGGTTAGGGCGACAGAGAGAGGAACCTCCTGACTATTCGCGTATATTATTATTATTATTATTAATAGCAATTCGCAAATTTTTACACCTCTTATCAGCAATAATCTCCATAATGTGTGAGTAAAGGCTATTAATATAGCCAAATTCTGAATAACATTCTCTTTAAATCTTTAACACCTCTAAGCTTAGTAAAAGTTGCATTAAGGCGGGTATCATACCACAGTATTACTAAGCTATTACCCAGACTTTACATCGCTGTTATACAGGCTAAAGCATTTAAAAATGTGCCCAAATTACGTGAACAGCTGAATAGACATTTACTCAAATTTTATTCAACATGACGTGTTACTTGGGACACCTTTTATTTATAAAGAATACATATTTGCTCGTTGAGATCCAATGATATTCACTGATTAATTTGTTTATAAAATACACTAAAAAATACCTACGACACTTTTTGTAATGTTTTAAATCTTTGGATACATTTTCATAACGCAGAGTAGCATGGAAAGTTCTAGGGTAAGTAACTGAATAGAAATTCCATGCTAAAGAAAATTGTTAGACAAATGTATGAAGTTGGAACATTCGAGAATCGTGGTTAAGGCACAAGTTTCTGGAATAGTGTAGTAGGAACAAGCAAATACCGAAATGAATCATCGAAATTACCGTCTAGAATATTCGAATAGGGGTATATAAGGAGACCGAGTTCCTGGTACAGGGTGGTATCGGAGTGGATTAAGAGAAGTTAACAAGTGATCAATGTGAGAACTAGAAGTGAAAAGTGACAAGTGGTGAAAAAGTGAAGTGTTAGTGCATATACCAGTGGAGATTAACTGTCAGTTCTAGTAGACGCGGACACTGTGGAATTGTGTAAGAGAGTTAATTCAGTGCTTGTTGTTTTTTTTTTGAACATGACTGTTTCAGCAAACACGTCTTCAAAACTAGATTGGAAAAATTGCTAATAGATACCCTCTAAATACATATTTTATTTTAGGTTTTAAGGTAGATAGGTACATTAATTTTGTTAAGTGCACGAGTGCATTACTCGCCAATAAACGTTGTGTTGGCGAACGGATATTAATGTAAAACCGTATTTAACTTTTTTGGCAAATATATGAAATTAATTAAAAAAAATTACACCGAAAATTCTGTCTTCAGTCATGATATGACTGCTTGAAGTCATTGATATATTGTTTTTCTTTGTTGATGAGGCTAAAACGATATTTGAGTCATCACGAAAATGCAAAAGAAGGACATAATAATTGGGTCATACACGAATTTAGGTTCGCGTCTTTTCTGTGGAAATACCTACCAAAAGTTAAGGGCTACAAAGCTTAATTCTGGATTGGACCAGTAACCCGCATAAACAGTGTCTCCGTTTCTATAAATCCCTGAAATAAAAACATAGCTAACACGCACATAAGCCGTTAACTATTGACCACAGGAGGGACGGCTTTTTTTTTTGAACCTGGCTGTGGCTTTATAGGCCGGGCCCAATAAAGCGATAGGAGTGCGCGGTTGGAGAGTAGTCTGGGGAAAATCAAGGGGAAAACCTCCGGCACGACCACGCGTGTGGTTTGGAACACTGGAATACTCAAAGAGTTTGCGCTCCAGTGAGATTGGTTGAGCGGTTTCAACCGAATCTGAGGTGCTTGGACGGCTTTTGTTTTTTCAACTAAGTATGACCCAATTACGCCTGGAGACTATAGCATTCTCCCAGGGCGGTTCCGTAACTTTGCGGTATTTTAGCCAATATGAACGAGTCACAGAGTAAGCTAGTCGAGGATCGAGGCAAATGTACTGAGTGAAAAGCCCGTGGCCTTCGCAGCTGGTTCTCATGACTGAGGACCAGTATTGAAATAAAATGAAATGATTTATTCTCCAAGTGGGCCCCTCGGGCGCTTTTGAATGTCACACAATAGTACATACACAATATCCAAATATTTAAAAACTGCTTCCATTTTACTAGATGTAAAAGGTCTCCTGTAATCTTAAAATGTTAAATATGACAAAAATAATGAGAAACAAAACTAAAATTAACCAAACAATAAGATACAATAGATTTACATAGATAACTTTGCAAGTTTATCTTCACTGTATGACATTAATTTTGTTATAATTGTAAACTCCAAATTATTATTCTTTGATGAAAAATTTATTATTACAGTCAGACTTTCTTAAATTGTAAATTAATATTTTGACACGTAAAAGTGCCCTTGTGGCCTATTTGCAGAATAAATGTTTGATGATTTTGATTTTTGACTTACATTAAACTTAATAAATAACAAAATAATCTACTCATAAGATACCAATATTATGGAGATGTAAAAGGTCTCCTAATGTCAAATAATAATATAAAAATTAACTTCTTAAAATACTATTCCTCGCAATTAGGTGCAGCAGAGCAAGTTACCTATTGTGCCCATACAATTTTGTCATTAATGTAATCTTCTATTTTATAGTATGCTTTTTTTTACCAAGCATTTTTTAACAATCACTTTAAATTTATTAAGAGGTAATTCAATCAAGTTAATTTTGAGGTAATTATTGGTAAGAAGTATGTATAAATAAATAAATAAATATTAGAGGACAATCTTACACAAATCGAACTAGCCCCACAGTAAGCTCAAGAAGGGTGTTATGGGTACTAGACGACGATATATTTAATAGATATAAATACTTAAATACATAGAAAACATCCAAGACTCAGAAACAAATATTCATGCTCATCACACAAATATTTGCCCTGACCGGGATTCGAACCCAGGACCGTCAGCTTCACAGGCAGGTGCACTACCCACTAGGCTAAACCGGTCGTCAAATGTATGTATGTCGTGTTATTCGACCTTAAATACATTTTTGTTTCAGTCACAAGAATTCGATGGCTCCCTACGGAACAGACGCCAATGGAGTGCTATTTGAGAGAGACGCGGTAACTCCCGACCTTGGCATAGGGAAGCCTCCGACACACAATGCCGATAACATCAAATGGGTCTATAAATGGGACATGATCGTCCTCTTCGCACTTCTGCACGCCGGTGCTCTCTATGGCGGGTACCTGTTCTTTGCGTCAGCGAAATGGCAAACGGACGTATTTGGTAAATTCCCTTTTCCCGTTTACAGCATGTCTTGTTCTTTCACAATCCACAAATCTCTTTCATTCGTTATCTCTTTTTTTAATACAACGCCTGTGGCAAACAAGCGTACGGTCCACCTGATGGTAAGCGGACACCGCAGCCTATAGGCGCCCGCAACTCCAAAGGACGTACCAAGTTCGGATATCTCCCTCTCTGTCGCACTTCCTAATTCGTGCGGCAGGGAGGGAGATATCCGAACTTCGTCAGGGCCATCTTTCCCATTGGGCTCTCTGGGCAAGTGCCCGCGATCGATAGGGCCCCCTAGTTCCTGCCAGATCACCAAACGACAGGGCCATCTTTCCCATTGGGCTCTCTGGGCAAGTGCCCAGGGCCCCGCGATCGATAGGGCCCCCTAGTTCCTGCCAGATCACCAAACGATAATCAATATTTATTACCGAAAAAATATTTAGTTCAAAAAATTAAACGATAATGACCTACAAAAATGATTTTTTTTTCAGAATCATAACATTGACCTGTGAATACTAAAAGTGTTACTTTTGTGGATCATATCATACGACACGTACAGGAGAACAACCGGAAATCCGAAAATGGGACATAGAAAGCATTTTTGTCGAAGCTGAAGCAGAGACCTTCGTCTCTCGGTCAATAAAAATAAATGTTAGAATCTTGTTTAGCTACTTTCTTTGTCTATTCTAACAAAATAGTGATCTGTCAAGGGCACAGGGGCCCCTTTACCCTAATGTACCCAGGGCCTCAAATTGGTTAAAGACGGTTCGTTCGTTTTCAGTTCGCGGTAGCCCCTCAGCTTTCATTAGCCAGATTAGTGTAAAAACCAGTGTTGCCAGATGGTTACATTTCTTACATTTTTCGTAACTTTTGACCGGCTCGCGTAACATGTAAGTAACTTCTGTTGTAAAGGATTTTTTTGTAACTTTTGAGGATAATGAGACTATTTAAAAAGAAAGATAATTGTATCTAACCGGGATCAAGCGACACAATTTATAGGCTTCCACACAGAAAAGGTGACAAAATAACCTACATAGTACGACTCTGTCTGTCCGTCTCTTGCAACTTTGTATGACATTTGAGACACCGCCCATCAGTTCGGCGTAATTCTGTCGCCGAACTCGCCGAATTGTAGCTGTATATAGCGACTCGTTTCTTAGAATCGAATGTTTTGATAAGTAATTATGAAAAATATATAAAATGTAACTTTTGCATTAAAAATGTAACTTTTCAAGAAAAGAAATGTAACTTTCGTCCCAACGGCCCTGGCAACACTGGCAGCATGTTCTTTCACAATCCACAAATCTCTTTCATTCGTCATCTCTTTTTTAATACAACTCCGGTGGCAAACAAGCGTACGGACACCGCAGCATATAGGCGCCCGCAACTCCAAAGGAGTCGCGTGCCAACGTCCTTCGTTAAACGTTAAAGCGCTACATTTCGGGCCATTTTTTTTATACAACGCCGGTGGCAAACAAGCTTACGGTCCTTCTGATGGTAAGCGGCCACCGCAGCCCACAGACGCACGCAACTCCAAAGGAGTGACTCTTTTCGTTGCCGGACCCTTTATAAAATTTGAGGATTCACTGTGTTGATAGCAGAAGGGACAAATTTAGGTTCCACGCTCTCAACACAGTGCATCCTCGGGAGCTCTGGCAACCTTGCTCACCTCCAGGAACACAACACTACATACTTGTGTAGTAGATAATGTTATTATGGCTGTGGTCTTCTGCAAGGTGGAGGTACTTCCCCAGTTGGGCTGCTCCAAATTCGAGCAAGATGACATTTTGCTGTGCCCTACGTCTCTAACCACCCACTCCATCTCTTCTTCCATCGACTGTTACAAAAGCTATCCACCCTTTCTTTGGCCTACCTCGTGTCTTGCTTACATCCACATTAATATTTGTCTATATATCATAAAGTTGTAATACTACCAAAATAAAACTATTTAGGGGTGTTAGAATCGACAACAGAACACATTTCATCTCTTTTTGTCTGCCTGTTCAAGAGGCCTTACAACTTTTAAAATATTTTGATTTCATTCTGACAAAATGTTGATAATAAAAAAAATTAGAATAAAGGAAAAATTGAAAAATTTAGGTACCGAGCAGGATTCGAACCTGCGACCTCCCGGCACTCGCGGCCAGTCGACGTCATTTAGCTTTCCATGAGCGTATGGTGGCTAGGAAAACAACATCCTACCAACAAAAGCTAAAGCATTTCAAAATGGACTCATTAGAAACTCGCAGAACCATCTTAGATGCAGCCTTTTTGTACAAAATAATCAACCATAAAATAGATTGTCCAAAGTTACTATCACTGTTACACTTTCGCGCTCCTTCACGTTTTCCACGGAATCCCATTACTGCCTTGCACCCACCGCTCAGAAAATCTGTATCCGGCAGTAACTCCCCGATATGCAGGCTATACAAAATTGCCAATAGCTGCAGTGACACTGCGGATATCCACTCTGACTCGCTTGCTAAATTTATAACATCTGTTGTTTAAGCACATTGCAAAGTAATACATTACACACACTAGGTAATTAATGCTTTAATAATAATAATAATAATAATTCTTTATTTCAGGCTTAGCCCATATTACAACACAAAATTACATTTCATATCATACTATATCATAAAATTACATTAGGAACATTAACCAAAAATAAAAATTAAATTAAGAATAAATTACAATTTCGAAAAAGACAAATACACAAAAAATAATAATAACAATAATAATAAATACTTAGACAGCTCACTAAAATACGCAAGAAACACGCTTTCTGACAACGATTTAACTTTTTTGTCAGACCGCCACTTTATTTTTTATGGCCAGCATTTTGGGAACGTTACCTACTGGTAGCGGTTTATTAGATTAGGGTTTTTGATAAGTATATTTAGGTTCGTTTTAGGTTAGTTTTAGTTTTATTTTAATTTCTTTGTTTATTTGTAATTAAATATGTTCATTAATAAATACTTAAATACACCATCCCTGGACACTGGCACTGGCTTTTATTTAGATGTAATTTTTAACTTACAACGTTTTTATATTATTTTAACGCATGTGGTGGTCGCCTGTAATTGATTGTGACATTTATCTCTTAAGTATTTAAAACTGCAAATCATGCAAATGCAAAAAAAAAAAAAAAAAGTATTGATGTTAATAATTGTTGATGATCCTTAAATAAAAAAAAATAAAAAATGTAAATGCAAATGTAAAAATGAGTGCTAGCTTCGCCAACAAACTGTTTTGCAGTTTGGCGAAAATATTTGAAGTGTTTTGTTATTGTATCTTGTGGCTTACATAAAAAAAAAATTAAAGTATTGATGTTAATAATTGTTGATGATCCTTAAATAAATAATAAAAAAAAACATATTACTAATCCGTGCTTTATACTTCACAGCGTGTATTCTGTATGTGGCGGGTGTATTGGGGGTCACGGCGGGGGCACACAGGCTCTGGACACATAAGGCCTACAAAGCTAAATGGCCCCTTCGACTCATTCTTGCTGCTCTCCATGCACTTGCTCTCCAGGTAAAGCCCTGTTTTTAGGGTTCCGTAGCCAAAATGGCAAAAACGGAACCCTTATGGGTCATACTTAGTTGAAAAAACAAAAGTCGTCCCTCCTGTGGTCAATAGTTAACTAGTTAACGGCTTATGTGCATGTTAGCTGGGTCATTCTACTTTTTCATGACCAGTTTTCTATTACAAAGAAAAATCCATGATATGTATTGAATTAGTGTACAAAAATAGGATTTCGAAATAGTACCTGAACCTAATAAAAGGAATTTATAGGTAAAAATACTTAAATATTAACATATGCTGTAAAAGGTAGGTAACAGAGTGGTAAAATTCATACAAATGGTGAGATATCCAAGGACCACTGAGTTATTCGATTTATGGATATTAGCTGTGGTTCGTTAATTACCGAAACTATCGGGAGTGATACTGCAATTAAACCTCTTTCTAAATAATAATATTGATATTGATATTATTTATTTCATATTATTACATTACATTATAAATTACATTAATGTCAACTCATAAGAATGAATAATTATGATCGTCAAAGTTGTAACAATTGAGATTATGAATAAATTATACACAACAAACAAAAATGCGGAGCTTCACAAGTTCATGAATTCATCCATGCAGTATATTGTGTTCTCAAGCAGTATTTGCTTTAATTGGGATTGGAATTCCGATACACTGGCTATGTCTTTCACTCGCTGCGGTAATTTTTCGTAGAGGCTTGGCCCCATCACCTGGGGGTCTTTAGCGCACAAAAATATGAAGTGAGGGCCAAGTATTCCAAAATCTGTATTTATAAAATAAGTGTTTGAAAATTATGTACATGAAAAAGTAGAATGGCCCAGCTATGCTTTTATTACAGGGATTTATAGAAACGGAGACACTGTTTATGCGGGTTACTGGTCCAATCCAAAATTAAGTCTTGTAGCCCTAACTTTTGGTATGTACACAGAAAGCGCGAACCTAAATCCGCGTATGACCCTTATAGATTCGTCATGTCCGTCCGTATGTCACAGCCGATTTACTCAGACACTATAGGCACCAGAGATGTACAAAATGGTTTTAAAAAAGCATTTAAATACAAAATGCAAAATACTTTTCAGATTTACTATTTCAAATGCAAAATACCAAATAGTTTTGCGTTTTGTATTTCAAATGCTAAATGCAAAATAGGTATTTTCAAAATACTTTTTCAAAATAAAATACCTTTTGACTTAATCGAATGATATTTTTATTTATTTTAGGTATTTATCATGAGAAATAGAATAGAGATACACAATGCCAAACCAAATGGCACCGTATGCATGACATTTTGGTCATATAATTATCGTTGTTCGTCGATAATGTTCGTCGATTTCGTTTGACATTGACACTAGTCAGACATAAGGCGCGCACTCTGACCAAAGAAGGAAAAAAGGGTACGCATGGCTAGCAGGCGCCTCTATCGATCAAATTCGGCAATACAAGCGCCATTCGTTTATTTCATTTTGTTTGACTGGTAATGTTGGCTAAACTTAATCACAAAGTATTTTGCATTTTGAAATGAATATTAAAAATGCAAAATACGTCTCGAAAGGTATTTCAAATAAAATACAAAATGGTTTTTACTAAAAGGTATTTAAATGCAAAATACAAAATAGGTATTTTGCATTTTGTATTTGCATTTTAAATAGAAGTATTTCAAATAAATCGCATCTCTGATAGGCACTACAATTATGAAATTTGGTAGGAAGGTGTATTCTATGAACCGCTATATAAAAGTGATGTGAAATTACAAAAAAATATTAAATTAGGGGGGGCACTCCATACATGTAACCGGTGGATGAAAAAAAAAATTTCAACGTACATACGTGTTATACTCGTACACCATAAGAGTAAAAGGGACGGCACGATACGTGGTTCGGATTTCGATGTTATATTTAATTTTGATGTGAATTACGATTTGAAACGGGATATTTACCATGTATATTTGTATTTTTGTGTTCCCGATATTTCGGCACTGTTGCAAGCGCCATTATCAAGGATCAACTGACGTGCTGCGAGTTATAGTTGTGGTCTACCCACACACCATAGCGATCTACCCTCATCCTGGTTCGCTTTTTTCGCACAGTGTCACCGTCACTACCACCGTCCGCCTTGTCACTTGAAACTCGATTACGGTCACTACACACCACACTCACAGTATCAATACGCGAGTTCTTTCCGGAAAGTCTCTTTTCGATTTGAGAACTTTCGGATCACTGGACGCCAGACACTTGACAGTTGAAACCCATCTTCCCGGTTGAAATTCTTATGCCTTTTTTTTATTCTGACGGCCGGTTTAGCCTAGTGGGTAGTGCACCTGCCTGTGAAGCTGGCGGTCCTGGGTTCGAATCCCAGTCAGGGCAAATTTTTGTGTGATGAGCATGAATATTTGTTTCTGAGTCTTGGATGTTTTCTATGTATTTAAGTATTTGGGTGGATCAACTATTCTTTGTTGCTTGTTACCATGGTTACGTCTCCTGAGTCACTCTTTAAAACTGTGATTTTATACGGTTTAAATCTACCAAACATGAGTTTTAGCGATAAGTATAAATCCATTTAGACATGCGTCATCTCCTGAACATGCTTCAAGTCCATATTATAAACATTTTTTTAAGGAGCATGGTTACTGTTGTCTCCTCGCTGACGGGACAGAATAACAACAAGAAAAAGTTGATTGACCCATTTATATCTATTAAATATATCGTCGTCTAGTACCCATAACACAAGCCTTCTTGAGCTTACTGTGGGGCTAGTTCGATTTGTGTAAGATTGTCCTCTAATATTTATTTATTTATTTATTTATTCTTATTCTTTTGCCTTTTTTGCTTTTGCTTTTTTCTTTGCCTTTTTCTTTCAAATCGTAATTCTAATGTAAATGACCATGTCAGTCACATATAAGGAGCTGGCGAAACGCCTTGTTGACGCGACGGGTGACCAAAAGGCTGGCGCGTACCTCGCTCAGCGCATCGGTCTTGCTGTGCAGCGTGGCAATGCCGCCAGCCTTTTGGGCACCCTACCGCTGGGCTCTGAATTAGAGCCCATTTTTTATTTGTAAGTAGGTTTTTATTCTTAGTTTAGTATGTTCTTGTTTTTTATATTCATTGTTCCTTAAATAAATAAAATTATTATTAAAAAATGTCAGCTTGAAATCTTATAATTTTGATGTGGTTTCAGTACTCTTTGATGTTCTGGGTGCGTACACATCGCACACACCACAAATACTCGGACACCGATGCGGATTTGAGCAACGCGAGTCGTGGTTTCTTCTACTCCCACATCGGATGGCTATTCGTGCACGAACATCCACAGTTCCTTCTCAAGAGCCAGGGTATTGATATGAGCGACATATACAATGATCCAATAGCGCGGTATCAGGACAAGTAAGTTTTGTATACAGTAGAATCCGCTTATAACGACTTCGAATCACTATACATTAGATTTGATATCAAACATTTTCAAAGTAAATCAGTGCCTTTAGCATGAGTTTACATGACCGTACTCGCTAGCGACTGCGTAAAAAAATGTATGGGCAAAGAACAGCGCCACTGGCGGTTACGCAATAGAACTAAGAATCGGCATACTAAATCGTTTACGCACTCGCTAGCGAGTACTGTCATGCAAACTCATGGTAAAGCCACAGTCCGTTTTGTGCCATGTCCGTCCGTCCGTCCCCCGCTTTTCTCAGTAACCGTTAGTACTAGAAAGCTGTAATTTGGCATGAGTATACATATCAATGACGCCGACAAAACTGTAGAATAAAATCATTTAAAAAAATTTTTTTTAGGGTACCTTTACTGAGCTAAGCCGCGGACGGACGGACACTGCGAAACTATAAGTGGTTCTTTAGTACCCTAAAAGGTTTGATTTACAAAGGTTAAAGGTTAGGTAGGTTTTAGTACCCTTAAAGGTTTGGTTGACGACCGGTTTAGCCTAGTGGGTAGTGCGCCTGCCTGTGAAGCTGACGGTCCTGGGTTCGAATCCCGGTCTGGGCAAACATTTGTGAGATGAGCATGAATATTTGTTTCTGAGTCTTGGATGTTTTCTATGTATTTAAGTATTTATATCTATTAAGTATATCGTCGTCTAGTACCCATAACACAAGCCTTCTTGAGCTTACTGTGGGGCTAGTTCGATTTGAGTAAGATTATCCTCTAATATTAATTTATATTTATTTATTATTTTTGATTAAAACTATCGACCATCATTCTTTACAGATTCTACCCCATCTGGGCGGCGCTAGCTTGTTTTATTCTGCCGACGCTAATCCCGGTCTACCTCTGGAACGAATCCTGGATAACCGCTTTCTTCGTACCCGGCATCTTCCGTTTCATTATTAGCTTAAACGCAACATTCATAATAAACTCGGCGGCCCACATTTGGGGATACAAACCTTATGACAACACTATCCTGCCAACGGAAGGTTGGTCATACAGTCTATTCACATTAGGCGAGGGTTCCCACAATTACCACCACACTTTCCCGTGGGATTATAAAACTAGCGAGTTTAGTAGTGGGGTCAATTTGACTACGCACTTTATAAATTTGTGCGCGAGATTCGGATGGGCGTATGACATGAAGACGGTGTCTGAGGAGATCATTGAAAAGCGAGCGAAGAGAACTGGTGACGGCTCGCGCCATCTGTGGGGATGGGGCGACAAGGATCAATCTAAAGATGAGATGGCTGCAGCTATTAGGATAAACCATGGATAGACCGTAAACAGTAGATTGTGTCGCATAGGAATGGGGGCTATCGCGTATGAATTCGCCGCTAGAGGCGCTAGTGTAGCGTGGGGTCCCCGAAATGTCAAATGTCACTCTTTGTGGTTGCGGTACGCGGATTAATATCTAATCGGAAAATTATGGTGCCTGTTTTTCAATACCTGAGCTTCATTATGGCAAATATGAGTTACGGGTCAGTGACTGTCAGTACTTTGAGACAGTTTTATCTTTCGGAAACTTATTTCCTCCTTTATTTCCCAACAAAACAGGACTGCGCTACAATGCGGGATGATATTTTTACAGCATGGTTTTAAGGTATTAAATATGATTTAAACGTAAACTTCGTTCTCATGCCCATAATAACCAATAAAAAAAATTGACAGCTGGACCTTACTCGACAGTGGCGCCAACTGGTGAGCACAAAAACGATAGCCCCCATTGGGTCAATCAACTTTTTCTTGTTGTTATTCTGTACCGTCAGCGAGGAGACAACAGTAACCAAGTTTCTTAGAAAAAAATATATATGGACTTCAAGCATGCTCAAGGGATCAACCGTGTCCAAATGGATTTATGCTCATCGCTAAAACTCATTTGGTAAATTTAAACCCTATAAAATCACAATTTTAAAGAGTGACTCAGGAGACGTAACCATGGTAACTAGCAACAAAGAATAGTTGATCCACCCAATTATATTTTTACGGCGAGAGCGGTATATTGAATGCTGAGTGATGAGAGATTGAGAAAGACTAATATTGTACTGTTGAGCGTAACGAGGGATTCAAATGTTTACACAAAGAAGGAAATAATTTTGATACCGTGTGACACGTGGGTCATTCTACTTTTTCATGACCAGTTTTCTGTTACAAAAAAAATCTATGATATGTATTGAGTTAGTGTACAAAAATAGGATTTTGAAATAGTACTTGAACCTAATAAAAGGAATTTATAGTTAAAAATACTTAAATATTAACATATTGCTCTAACAGATGGGTAACACAGTGGTAAAAGCCATTTTTTCATACAAATGGCGAGACATCTAAGGACCACTGAGTTACTGGATTTATGGATATTAGCTGCGGTTCATTAATTACCGTAACTATGGGAAGTGATACTGCAATTAAACCTCTTTCTAAATAACAATATAAAAATATGAAGTGAGGGCCAAGTATTCCATAATCTGCATTACAAAAAAAAGTGTCTAAAAATTATGTACATGAAAAAGTAGAATGGCCCACGTACTGCTTTTCACACATATGAGGTAATTAATCATTGTTGCCCTCGAATGAGGGAAGAAAAGTACGACTTAAATTCCTCATTTGAGGGCAAAAATTACTTTTTCTGAATAGGGTCGGTAGGGTTTACGGCCTGTTAATTAGATGCGTCAGTTTGCGGCCACTTGGATGAGTTGATGAACTGAAAGGATATTTTCTTGCTTTTTTGAATATATCCCTATTCAATAGTTACTAATTAAAACTCAGACTCACTATATCTTTAGGACAAGTAAAAATGTAAATATATTTAATTGGAAAAACTTTGTTCTTCAGAAGGCCGCAAACTGACGCAGGCCGCGTAACTAATAAAAAATATTATGTTACTTGTACCTAATTATTAACTTATAATTCTAACTGAAAATGTTATTTTCTATTTATTGCGATAATTTGATGGTTTTCTATTTATATGTTCACTCTGAGGTACCTATAACCTCGTGGCGCCCAAAGATTTTTTGGCTCCTCTTTAACTATGAGCCGACTGTCCTTCTTATAGGACATAATAGTTACAGTCACATCCGCCCAAGATTTTGAGTTGAAATATTTGTGAATTTGTGTATGTTTGAAGTGAAACTTTCAGGGTATAATTATGATTATATTAGCATGTGTTTTTAAATTCAATTATTTGTCTACCTTTTGATCTTTACAAAGGCCACTGGGCCTCAATTACTAGATTTACAGAGTTTATTAATATGGCCTTCTGAAAGGCGCGTGGGCAGTAATTGAAGGTTAGTTGAAAAAAGTGCTGGGCTGGAGCCGCCATGCTTATTTTGGTTTATCAAAAAACGCGTGGGCGCCACGAGGATATTTTTTTTTTAAAGTTAAATTAAATTAAGTTATAACGCGGCATGAACCGCGCGATCTCGCCAACTATTATTTAAACCGTTAAAGGTTTTAAACAGTGGCTCATATGTACACAATAATTGTTTCTAATGATTGTCTTAAATAAATTAAAAAAAAAAACTGGCCTAGCGACCCTACTGTGTGAAAAAATGTCAGATGTAGAGCTTACTTTTTTTTGTTATTAATGACCGAACACTGAACAGCGATAGGGCTTAGTTTGTGATGACAAAAGGCCTTACACCAGTGTTGCCAGAACCCTTAGCACGAAAATTACGTTTATTTTCTTGAAAAGTTACATTTTTGATGCAAAAGTTACATTTTTTATATTTTTCATAATTACTTTCGTAACGTCCGATTTTTGAGAAATGAGTAGCCACATACAACTATAATTCGGCGAGTTCGGCGATAGAACTACGCCAGTCTGATGGGCGGTATCTCGAATGTCAGACATAGTTGCAGCAGACGGACAGACTGAGGGGAACCATGTAGGTTCTTTTGTCACCTTTTATGTATGAAAGCCTATAAATTATCTCACTTGGTCCCTGTTAGATACAATTGACCTTTCTTTTTAAACAGACTTTCATTATTCTCAAAAGTTACAAAAATACTTTACAACAGAAGTTACTTACATGTTACGCGAGCCGGTCAAAAGTTACGAAAAAAGTAAGAAATGTAACCATCTGGCAACACTGCCTTACATGTAGCTCGCTGGTTCAGAGGGGCTGCCTCAAAACGAAAACAAACGAAGTTTGAATATCTTCCTCTCTGTTGCATGAATTAGCAAGTGCGACAGAGAGGGAGATATTCGAACTTCGTTCGTTTTTGGTTCGAGATGCCCTCTCAGTTATAGTGATAGCCTATTCACTATTGCCTATTCATTTCTTCATTGATCGCAACTCAAGATCAAGCAAATTTTTTACTTTGTTAATTTCAGGTTTTTTTTGTTTTTTTTTTTAATAAATGTACATGATTGACTTATTACTGTTCTTTTACTTACCTACTTATTTGGATATAGTTTTTCTCATAGGATAAGTGAAAAGAAGAGTATATTAAGAAATTAAACGAAGTTACGGTCGGTTGCACCAACATACGATCACAGGCCGGTCATCGTCAAATATGGCGCCGGCAGCTGTCATCCCATAGAAACTTGTCAAACTTTCCATACAATCAGATTTTGGCGAACACCGCTTACGATTACAGACGGTTTGGTGCAATCCACCCTTACCAGTAAGTGAAGTTTTAATTATATGAGCTGCACAGTCTCGAAATGATAATTAGGGTTCCGTAGCCAAAATGGCAAAAATGGAACCCTTATAGATTCGTCGTCTGTCCGTCCGTATGTCACAGCCGATTTACTCGGAGACTATAAGCACTAAAATTATGAAATTTGGTAGGAAGGTGTATTCTATGAACCGCTACATAAAAGTGATGTGAAATTACAAAAAAATATTAAATTAGGGGGGGCACTCCATACATGTAACCGGTGGATGAAAAAAAAAATTTCAACGCACATAGTCGTGTGGGGTATCGATGGATAGGCCTTTAAAAATGATATGGGGGTTTCTAAAAAACTTGTCCATTTAAGTCAACCGTTGGTGAGATATTAGCTGTCAAAGACATAGAAAGTGTCCCCCGCCTCTAATTTCCAAACTATTAAGTTTAAAATTCTGAAAAAAACTGAGGTGGTGTGCATTAGTAAATTCTTTCAACGATTTTTGGTTAGAACAATATAGGTTTTACGAAAGGTATTATTTATTTATTATTATTATTATTATTCCTTATGAAGATACGACTTTTTTAGATTCAATGTATTGGATAGTGATTTTAAATGTGGACTAGAAGGTGTTGGTACGGAACCCTTCATTGTGCGTGGTCCGACACGCGCTTGGCTGGTTTTTTTACTGATAATAATTTGTAGCGGTGTTTGTATCTAAACCGAAATAAAAAGGTTTTGCGGCAAGTACATGATAACGGTTTGAAAAATTAACCGATTTCCGAGCCCTGACGGCGGGCCTTTTGGTTGAGAACA
This sequence comes from Epiblema foenella, assembly GCA_963556455.1. Taxonomy (NCBI): domain Eukaryota; kingdom Metazoa; phylum Arthropoda; class Insecta; order Lepidoptera; family Tortricidae; genus Epiblema; species Epiblema foenella. The sequence continues at coordinate 1,793,635 of OY747119.1, read as the reverse complement.
CGACGTCAATCAATGAAACACCTCTTCATATATAAAACGTTTTAATTACATTAATTTTACTATTCATCTTATTTATTTCAGATCTGTTACAAATTAATTCATATAAAATAATGGACATAAATTAATTAAAGTAATATATGAAAAAATTTAGATTTATAAAATTAAACCTTCTAAATAAATAATTGATATAAATTGTACAATTCTTAATATTAATATCACTTTTTATAGTATAATACATGGCTCCCGCCCAAGTTAAGGAAGTAATTTATGGCAAACCGGCAGCCATTTTAAACCAATTCCCAAATTATCTGCATAAGACCTTTTCCGTCACTCTTGGTGGCCGGCGTATAGGATCTCTTTAGAAATATTTATACTCTAAGAGTGGTACTAATTTACTTTAATGGCAAGTAGTACTCTTTGACAATAGACGTTAAGTCATTGAATGTCACCGATGTAAACAGTAAGAAAATACTCGCAATCTAGATTCACGATCAGCCGAAACAAAATGGCCACCGTAAAAGTACGGCCCGCACGACTCGGGCGGTATATTCGTCTTGGTATTTGTGTTTACAAATTTGACACTTAAGACTAACAGCTGTAAGTATTTTTGTATGAAAGTATTGGAATGTAACTGACAGTGTCAAATTGGGCCACATTTCTCGCCATTTCTGTTCGGCATTGTGTGTCCATTTCTATATTTTAAGTCAATATGTTACTGGGAAGACTGTAAAAACAGCCGCCATTTTGAGTTTTTTAACTGCTGGGCCGATTACAAAAGCTGCCGCCATTTTGAGCTTTTTAATTACTGGGCCGATTGTAAAAAACGGCCGCCATTTTGAGGCTTTTCATAACTGAGCCGATTACAAAAACAGCCGCCATTTTGAACTTTTTACTTCCTGGGCCGATTATAAAAACAGCCGCCAATTTGAGGCTTCTCATAACTGAGCCGATTACAAAAACAGCCGCCATTTTGAGCTTTTCAATTACTGGGCCGATTGTAAAAAACAGCCGCCATTTTGAGGCTTCTCATAACTGAGCCGATTACAAAACGGCCGCCATTTTGAACTTTTTAATTACTGGGCCGATTGTAAAAAATAGCCGCCACTTTGTGGCTTTTCATAACTGAGATGATTACAAAAACAGCCGCCATTTTGAACTTTTTAATTACTGGGCCGATTGTAAAAAAACAGCCGCCATTTTGAGGCTTTTCATAGCTGAGACGATTACAAAAACAGCCGCCATTTTGAACTTTTTAATTACTGGGCCGATTGTAAAAAACAGCCGCCAATTTGAGGCTTCTCATAACTGAGCCGATTACAAAAACAGCCGCCATTTTGAGCTTTTCAATTACTGGGCCGATTGTAAAAAACAGCCGCCATTTTGAGGCTTCTCATAACTGAGCCGATTACAAAACGGCCGCCATTTTGAACTTTTTACTTCCTGGGCCGATTATAAAAACAGCCGCCATTTTGAGGTTTATCATTACCGGGCATAGATGTAATATTATAGAACTAGATTCACGATCAGCCGAAACAAAATGGCCACCGTAAAAGTACCGCCCGAACTCGGGCGGTATATTCGTCTTGGTATTTGTGTTTACAAATTTGACACTCAAGACTAACAGCTGTAAGTCTTTTTTGTATGATAGCATTGGAATGTAACTGACAGTGTCAAATCGGGCCACATTTCTCGCCATTTTGTTCGGCATTGTGTGTCCATTTCTATATTTTAAGTCAATATGTTACTGGGCAGACTGTAAAAACAGCCGCCATTTTGAGGCTTTTCATAGCTGAGACGATTACAAAAGCAGCCGCCATTTTGAACTTTTTAATTACTGGGCCGATTGTAAAAAACAGCCGTCAATTTGAGGCTTTTCATAACTGAGACGATTACAAAAACAGCCGCCATTTTGAACTTTTTACTTCCTGGGCCGATTATAAAAACAGCCGCCATTTTGAGGTTTATCATTATCGGGCATAGATGTAATATTAAAGAACTAGATTCACGATCAGCCGAAACAAAATGGCCTCCGTAAAAGTACCGCCCGCACGACTCGGGCGGTATATTCGTCTTGGTATTTGTGCTTACAAATTTGACACTTAAGACTAATAGCTGTAAGTCTTTTTTGTATGATAGCATTGGAATGTAACTGACAGTGTCAAATCGGGCCACATTTCTCGCCATTTCTGTTCGGCATCGTGTGTCCATTTCTATATTTTAAGTCAATATGTTACTGGGCAGACTGTAAAACCAGCCGCCATTTTGAGCTTTTTAACTGCTGAGCCGATTACAAAAGCAGCCGCCATTTTGAGCATTTTTATTACTGGACCGATTGTAAAAAATAGCCGCCATTTTGAGGCTTTTCATAACTGAGACGATTAAAAAACAGCCGCCATTTTGAACTTTTTACTTCCTGGGCCGATTATAAAAACAGCCGCCATTTTGAGGTTTATCATTACAGGGCATAGATGTAATATTATAGAACTAGATTCACAATCAGCCGAAACAAAATGGCCACCGTAAAAGTACACTTAAGACTAATAGCTGGAAGTCTTTTTTGTATGAAAGCATTGGAATGTAACTGACAGTGTCAAATCGGGCCACATTTTTCGCCATTTCTGTTCGGCATTTTGTGTTTCTTTCTATTGCCCAATTCCAATAAGGTCTGGTTTTCCCTCGAGTTGGAAGGCCAGATGGCAGCCGTTTTCTTAAGAACTAGTGCCTACGCCAAATCTAGGGATTGGGTAGCGGACCCCGGGCATCCTAACTGTACCGGGATAACGCTAGGATGATGATGATGAGACAAGACCAATGAAATGACGCGAGTTCTCTATAACTGATTTGAACTGGTACAGTCGCCATCAAATATATCTGTACTCCTCGGGGTGCTCAAAAATATCTGAACATGCACTTTAACGACCGCTTTAGCCTAGTTGGTAGTGACCCTGCCTTCGAAGCTGGAGGTCCCGGGTTCGAATCCCGGTCAGGGCATTTATTTGTGTGATGAACACGAAATTTGTTCCTGAGTCTTGGATGTTTTCTATGTATTTAAGTATCTATTTATCTATATAAGTATTTATATCGTCACTTGGTATCCATAGTACAAGCTTTGCTTAGTTTGGGACTAGGTTGATTGTCCACAAATATTTAAAAAAATATATATTAAAATATTAACGCCTCCACAATAGAGTCGTGTTCAGATATTTGTGAGCACCTTGTTCGCTCCGATATATCTGATGGCGACTGTACATCAGTCGTCTGGTGTTACGCGATCTTCCGCCGACAGATGGTGTCGGGCTCCGGGGGCAGTCCGTGGATCCTCTGCACGTGCCGCGCCACGTTCCTGGACAAATCAACTTTATTCTGCAGGTAGGAAGGCAAAGGGTGTAAGTTGTCGAATGTAAGACGTTAAACGTCGGACGTAAGGTATGTAAGATGATGGATGCAAAATGTAGAATGTAAGATGTATAATGTAAGATGAATGATGTGAGATGTAGAACGTAAGACGTAAAACGTCGGACGTAAGATGTAGAACGTAAGACTTAAAGCGTCGGACGTAAGATGTATAATGTAAGATGAAGGATGTGAGATGTAGAACGTAAAACGTAAAGCGTCGGACGTAAGATGTAGAACGTAAGACTTAAAGCGTCGGACGTAAGATCTATAATGTAAGATGAAGGATGTAAGATGAAGGATGTAAGATGTAGAACGTAAGACGTAAAGCGTCGGACGTAAGATGTATAATGTAAGATGTAGAACCTAAGACTTAAAGCGTCGGACGTAATATGTATAATGTAAGATGAAGGATGTGAGATGTAGAACGTAAGACGTAAAGCGTCGGACGTAAGATGTATAATGTAAGATGAAGGATGTAAGATGAAGGATGTAAGATGTAGAACGTAAGACGTAAAGCGTCGGACGTAAGATGTATAATGTAAGATGAAGGATGTAAGATGAAGGATGTAAGATGTAGAACGTAAGACGTAAAGCGTCGGACGTAAGATCTATAATGTAAGATGAAGGATGTAAGATGAAGGATGTAAGATGTAGAACGTAAGACGTAAAGCGTCGGACGTAAGATGTATAATGTAAGATGTAGAACCTAAGACTTAAAGCGTCGGACGTAATATGTATAATGTAAGATGAAGGATGTGAGATGTAGAACGTAAGACGTAAAGCGTCGGACGTAAGATCTATAATGTAAGATGAAGGATGTAAGATGAAGGATGTAAGATGAAGGATGTAAGATGTAGAACGTAAGACGTAAAGCGTCGGACGTAAGATGTATAATGTAAGATGTAGAACCTAAGACTTAAAGCGTCGGACGTAATATGTATAATGTAAGATGAAGGATGTGAGATGTAGAACGTAAGACGTAAAACGTCGGACGTAAGATGTAGAACGTAAGACTTAAGGCGTCGGACGTAAGATCTATAATGTAAGATGAAGGATGTAAGATGAAGGATGTAAGATGTAGAACGTAAGACGTAAAGCGTCGGACGTAAGATGTATAATGTAAGATGTAGAACCTAAGACTTAAAGCGTCGGACGTAAGATGTAGAACGTAAGACTTAAGGCGTCGGACGTAAGATGTATAATGTAAGACTTAAAGCGTCGGACGTAAGATCTATAATGTAAGATGTAGAACGTAAGACGTAAAGCGTCGGACGTAAGATGTAGAACGTAAGACTTAAAGCGTCGGACGTAAGATGTATAATGTAAGATGTAGAACGTAAGACGTAAAGCGTCGGACGTAAGATGTACAATGTAAGATGTAGAATGTAGTATGATACCTGCGTCTGGCGAAGCTGTTGTCACAGAGGGCGCACTGGAACGTGTACCTGGGGGCGCGGTGTCGCGCCGCGTGGATGCGCATCAGCGTCACCGATTTGAAGCGCGCGGGACACACCGTGCACTGAAAATTGTGCACGCGTTTACGCGGGAACATATTACATTCTACTGTACCTAAGACAATGTTATTCCAAAAAAATATAATCGGAATGGCTCCAAGAATTTATAATAAATTGCCAAAAGGTATTCAATCTCAACAAATGTATAAATTCAAAAAATCTCTTAAACTGCTCAGAAGTTACTACTCAGTAAAAGAATTTTTAGCTGATAAGGATTTTTGAAACATGTAATTTATTTATTTGCTAGTTGTTGAGATGCATGCTCTAAATATTTGTATGCCTTAAGGCGCCACATAGTGAAACTAATAATTAAAATAAGATCCTATAACCTATGTTGGACAAATAAATGATTTATGATTTATGATTTGTACATTTTTGCAGAGACCAGTAAGTATTCTTATCTTATCTTATCTTATCTTATTTAGTTGAGGGCCCTAGCGGATGCACTTCGACCCAGTGGGATCTTTTGTGCAATTGCCCCCTCCTATATGCCTACTCCAAGCTGCTCTCAAGCATTTCCACAAACCCAATGATGGAGTTCAGCGGGAGTACTCTAAATTCCTTTGGTTCAGGGTAACCATTGCCAAAGTCATTCATTCTCTGTCTGGCAAGGGCGTGACATTCACACAGTAAGTGTTCCATTGTCTCGTCATCCTCGCCACACATCCTACATTCTGTGTCGTCTGCTAGTCCCATCTTGGCCAAGGTTCTTTTGACCCCGAAGTGACCTGTAAACACCTGTTATCATCCTGAGCTGCTTTCTGCTGTATTTCCAAATTTTTTTGGTCCAGCCTGTATCCACTCCTTCCATGAAGAGCTTTGAGTGCCTTAAGCCCGCCTCATTCCTCCACTCATGTTGGTGCTTGGTTTTGGCGCATTCTTTCAAGGCTAGACCAGTAAGTATTAGTCGGTTGAGCCGTAGGCGAGTGTAGACCCGGACAAAAATTGGTCTACCGTCTCCCCCGTAAAAGGGAACTAAAGGGGGGTCACCGGGGTCGCGAGTGCTTCATGTCAGCCCCAGGGAAGGCTCGCTAAGATAAAACTCAAACTCAAAATATTCTTTATTATATATCAACAAGCACTTTTGAATCGTCAGTTATATCCTAATAATATTATAAACGTGAAAGTTTGTGCGGATGGATGTACGTTCCGCTTAATCTCAAAAACTACTGAACGGATCTCCATGAAACTTTCCAGTATTGTAGCTTAGACATCAGAATAGGACATAGGCTATCTTTTATCCGCGGGTAACACCGCAGGGCGCTGCTAGTATTGCATAAATTGAATCTAATTATTCAGAGCATATGAAATATTATTATTGATGCATATGAAATTTAAAAAAAGACATGAATTACTGTAATGTATGTCAAAAGAGAGTATAATAGATTCACAAAAAGATCGTCAATATGTAAAATAAAAACATAAAAAATAGTATAAGGGTCAATCAACTTTTTCTGTCCCGTCAGCGAGGAGACAACGGTAACCGAGTTTCTTACAAAAATGTTTATAATATAGACTTCAAGCATGGTCAAGAGATGAGCCATGTCGAAATGGATTTATACTCACCGCTAAAACTCATGTTTGGTAGATTTAAACCCTATGAAATCAGAGTTTTAAAGAGTGACTCAGGAGACGTAACCATGGTAACGATCAACAAAAAATAGTTGATCCACCCATAATCTAGATAGTTTCTAGAATAAAATCTGAATGTCAAGAGGAAAATTTTTAATAAACGGCAAACCGCCCTCATGTGGATAAGACAAGATAGAAAATTACCTGAACTGTCTTCTCTGGCAGATGTATAGCAACGTGTTGTAAATAAGAGCTTTTACGATGAAATCCGGCCCCACACTCCGCACAAACGTAAGGCTTCTCACCCGTGTGCAGTCTCTCGTGGATCTGAAGATGTAGGCCATAGAACAGAATAGAATAGAATAGAATAGAATAATAGTGTGATGTGCGGGTTTAGCGCACACCCATATCCTTCGACCGTTTAGGGCCTCGTGAGGGTTTCCAGACTAGCTCAGAGGTGATATCAGGGATCGAGAGTCAAACACAGGTTTAAATCTATAATAAAAATGGGTCTTACGCCCCTTTATTGATATAATGAAACCCTAGTTTAGAATAAACTACGGCGCGGAACGGTATGACGGGGTTATCGCGAATCTACGGTACGGAAGTATTAATACGCACTTATATCTAAGGGCGGGCGGTTGTTAAAGTAGGTCTGGAGCGGAATGTTATTTCAAGGATCCTAGAATCGTGGCTAGTCACTAAATAAGAAAATCAACTACTTCAAATTTTATCGAAAAAGGATCAAATTCTCAACCAAACAGCGAAAAAAGTAACTCAAAAGAATAAGTAATTACATAATTACAAGTCTTCAAAGTTTTAAGTGGGGGCATGTTCTGTCCCTTTTTCGCAAAACGCACCTCTGTATTGAACGATCTTCATTTACTATGGCGCTTTAGGTCAGTGACATCATTGATTTGTAGCGCTTTCTCACTCTTATTAACAACATTCTAGCGGTTGTAGCTTCGTTATTTTTTGAGATAATTTGATGGGATTTTCACCATTTGGCATAGTTTTATCTCTTCTTTCTTTTGGATAATAATTTAGATACTAATACATTTTGAGTCAACATCCCTATAGTACCTTACTTACCAAGGGTGGTAAAACAAAGAATGTGTCAGATCGCAGGTATTTGACGCCCGAGCCGAAGGCAAGGGCGATAATTATGCGATCTGAGGCTTTCTTAATTACCGCCCGAGGCAACGAAATATTATGTCACCCCCTGGCCAGGAAGTGGGATTTTCCGCGCGCGGAGCGTGCGGTAATTGCCACTTTATGGTCAGGTGTGACATAAAGTTTATTGTTGACAACATTTTGCCCTGTTTTGGGGTAGTCTCATCCATATATAATATATATGGATGAGACTATGATTTTAATTTTTTTTCTGGATTTTTTTTTTCATTTATACAGTATATGTATACCTATCCTATAGGGTGTCCCACGGCTATGCCACATGGAGGGAAAGTACCTTGAATATTGTAGATGGAACATTTTACTGAAAGAAGACATTATTTGAATTTAAAAATCGATTTAAACTGCATTCACAGATATTTAAATATTTTTATGGTTGAACCGGGAATCGAACCCACCTTTGTACAAATATATTATTAAGTTTGTTTTCTATATTTAGTGTTTACTACTACTACTACTATTATTAAGTATACTTTAACAAATACTAAAATATTGATAATCCAGAGTATTTCTATTAAATTTTCTTATTTTTCCTATGAAAACCAACTTAATTTTGACGGTTGGTTCGGAACCCTAAATGCGCGAAAGCTGACTCTCATTGGCTGGTTTTTATTTTAACGTAATTGTATGGCAATTAAAATTCTGTGATATAACGTCGACTTGCTCAATGATATTACCTTCACTTGTTCAGCATCTGACGCTCTATAGTCGCAGTACGAGTACTTGTCATTACTAATTTTGTGATATGACACTAGTATTATTAATTCTGTGATATTACATTAATTTACTCGGCATTAGACGCTCTATAATCGCAGTATGAGTACTTGTCATTACTAATTTTGTGATATTACATAATTATTATGTGATATTACATAATTATTATGTGATATTACATAATTATTATGTGATATTACATAATTATTATGTGATATTACATAATTATTATGTGATATTACACTAGTTTTATTAATTCTGTGATATAACCTGCACTTGCTCAGCATTGGACGCACTATATTCGCAGAATGAGCACTTGTCATTACTAGTTTTGTGATATTACCTTCACTTGTTTTGCATTGGACGCTCTATAGTCGCAGTATGAGCACTTGTCATTACTAATTATGTAATATTATACTAGTATTATTAATTCTGTGATATTAATTTCATTTTCCCAGCATTCGACGCTCTGTAGTCGCAGAATGAGCCTTGCCATTACTAATTTTGTGATATTACATTATTATTGTGTGATATTACTAGTTTTAATAATTCTGTGATATTACCTTCACTTGTTCAGCATTGGACGCTCTATAGTCGCAGTATGAGCACTACTCATTACTAATTTTGTGATATTACACTATTATTAAGTGATGTTACACTAGTTTTACTAATTCTGTGATATTACCTTCACTTGTTCAGCATTGAACGCTCTACAGTCGCAGTATGAGCAATTGTCATTACTAATTTTATGATATTACATAATTATTAATAAGTGATATTGCACTAGTTTTACTAATTCAGTGATATTACCTTTACTTGTTCAGCATTGGACGCTCTATAGTCGCAATATGAGTAATTGTCATTACTAATTTTGTGATATTACATTATTATGTAATATTACACTAGTTTTTTTTAATTCTGTGATGTTACCTTTTTCTTTCTGTAATTTCTCTAATAATTTATGTTTCTGTAATTGTAATCGTGATGGGATTATTGCCTAAATAAAGAATTATTTTATTTTATTTTATTTTTTTTAGTCGCAGAATGAGCACTTGTCATTACTAATTTTGTGATATTACATGATTATTAAGTAACTTTAAGTAATTATTAGAATAGAATAGAATAGAAAAATCTTAATCTTTTCTTTCTTATCTTATCTTTTTCTTTCTTATCTTTCTTCTTATTAAGTAACTAAGTATTAAGCGATATTACACTAGTTTTACTAATTCTGTTATATTACCTTCACTTGTTCAGCATTGGACGCACTATAGTCGCAATATGAGCAGTTGTCATTACTGATTTTGTGATATTACACTAGTTTTACTAATTCTGTGATATTACCTTCACTTGTTCAGCATTGGACGCTCTATAGTCGCAGTACGAGCACTTGTCAGTCTTCTCATAGCCGTGCTTCGCCCTGCAGTGCATCAGTAGCAGTCGGCGGGTTATAAACTTCTTACCGCAATGCTGAAACACAACAGTACATTAGGGAACGTAAGTATAGTATACTACGTGAACGATTATTTACAATGTTTTAGCTTCTCAAAAAAAATGTTGTTTTCTTAAGTCGTCGTCTTCCGGCGAAAAAAATAAACAATAGCTTTCTTTTGTCATGATCCCTGGGATCCCAGGGACCGGTAGACGATGGGGGTCCTTAACGAAAGAGACGGTGCCCAGGGAGAAACAACAAAAAATCGTAAAATAAGGGCCACCTTAACAATGCGTGTCTCTGATCGGGTCACGGAGTATATATATTTATGGCACAACATGAGAATTTTGTCTATGCTAAAATAGAGATCTGGAAATCAGAGGGTCTACTCCGAACTTCGTATCGTGCCGTCCCTTTCACTCATATAGTGTATAACACGAGATTGAAAGGGACGGCACGATACGAAGTTCGGATTTCGATGCGTGCCCGTCCCTCGGGTCACGTAGTATGAGTATATATTTATGGCACAAACGGTAATCGGTTCTTCAATCTACAAGAGCCAAAGTTTGAAAATACTAACTTTTTTTTATACAACACCGGTGGCAAACAAGAGTACGGTCCACCTGATGGTAAGCGGCCACCGCATCCTATAGACGCCACTCCAAAGGAGTCACGTGCGCGTTGCCGACCCTTTATAAGATTTGAGGACGCACTGTGTTGACAGCAGAAGGAACACATTTAGGTCCCTCGCTCTCAACACAGTGCATCCTCGCAGCGTGCAGCAAGGTTGCCAGAGCTCCGGCAACCTTGCTCACCTCCAGGAACACAACACTACATACTTGTATAGTAGATAATGTTATTATGGCTGTGGTCTTCTGAAAGGAGGAGGTACTTTCCTGGGCTGCTCCAAATTCGAGCAAGATGACATTTTGCTGTGCCCTACCTCTCTAAAACTACTACTATTTTTTTTGTGATTTATTCAAACATGGTCCAAAAAAGGTCTAATTTTTTTTTTATTAAAAATGGGATCGCTCTTGGCCAGCATCTAGCCAGGGGGCAAAGATGAGGCCGACGATGAAGCGAGCTCACTCAGAAGGTGCCTATTCACTCGTGCCTTAAAAAGGTCTAGGTTATACGAGCTCGGAAACACAAACGCCGGCAGAAAATTCCAAACCTTAGAAGTGCGCATTATAAAAGATGATGCAAAGCGCTACATTTAGATATTAGTTTGTTATTTATGCACTTATGTATTTGAAATGTACATGTAATTATTCCTAATTGACGTCTCTAACAACGCAAGTGATTTTTAACTGATCTTCACAAGTTACGTTAAAATATTGATCGCACTTACCTCGCAAACTACATCAAACCCAGTATGTATTTTATAGTGGTTCCTTATCGACAGTTTCGATGTCAGGATCTTATGACAATATTCACATTCTATCTCTTCTTTCACCTTTTCACCATTTTCCTTCTTTTTACTTCTCTTTTTAACAAGTTTCTAAAATGATAGAGACAACACAGTTACAAGTCAAATATTTAGATTTGTTCAATTTTGCATTAATATTTTACAGGGACCGATACCGGCATTTTTAAAAAACCCTGAATAAAAAATAAAGTAAAAAAAGTAAAGAGCAAAAAATAGTCCAAAATATTGGGCTAATATTTTGGACTATTTTTTGCTCTTTACGTAGGGCTGAATCATGTATTTAGGTAACAACGTCGTATTATTAGATTGTCCCATTAAAAACGAATTAATGAACCGGTGATCGTAATAATAGCGGTATTTTTCTACGAGGAGAAAATACCGGTATCCGATCCCTGATATTTTAGTATGGCAACATTCTGTGCCCTCGTTTTTTTGTCGTAAATTTCGCATACAGTCCGCTAGATTTGAAACTTAATTACATTACAAGATTACAAGATTAATAATATGAATGTAGGAGCGCTCGTGGCCCAGCGGCGCGCGCGTACCGCGTGCGGTATGCGGGGTTAAGCAACGTCGGCCCAGGTCAGGGTCCAAACCCCAAAGGAGTCACGTACGCGTTGCCGACCCTTTATAAAATTTGAGGATGCACTGTGTTGACAACAGAAGGGACAAATGTAGGTCCCTCGCTCTCAACACAGTGCATCCTCGGGAGCTCTGGCAACCTTGCTCACCTCCAGGAACACAACACTACATACTTGTATAGTAGATAATGTATATAGCCTTAAATACTCTTTTTTGGTGTTAATTTCTATTCAGTTGAATGGACCTAACTAAATAACAAAAAAATAAACGAAATAACTAAAAAAAATTGTAATACATACCTCTTTTTTGACCTTATCAAAAATATTTTTATTTTTTGTATCCTGTACTTTATCATCTATATTATTAGTGTCTAATTTCACATTTTCATAATCTATATCATTTTTACTATCTTTCTCTGTATTTTGTAGAGTATTTAAAGTAATATTGTCGTCAAAGTCTTTGAAATCATCGTCTATATAATCTGAAATATCTATAGATACAGTTTCTGTTTTGTTTGATTCTTGTTTAACTTGTGTGTGGTCGTTTAGCCGATTTCTGAGTGTCAGTTGTGCATGTTCACATTTTTTTCTGAATTTCATACATTCATTTATAAATGTAATGCAACTGTGGCAGATTTCTTGCGGTAGGGCGTCGTTTAATTCCACCTGTAAAATAATTATGGGATTAATCACCAGAGCCTGCTCTCCAATCTTTGAAATCCGAACTTCGTATGATGCCGTCCCTTTTACTCTCGTGTCACACCATGAGTGAAAGGGAAAGTTTTTACTTCCGGGTTTATAACAATTACCAAAACTCATGTTTGGTAGATTAAGGCTCGGTTTTATAAAGATCCATTAGATCTTATGTCGGTTTTTTATGTCAAAAAATGTACTGAGTTACTGAAATTTGATCTGACATTTGGTCTAACGGATCTTTATAAAACCCAACCTTAGACCCTATAAAGTGACTTAGATAGATAGATGGGTCATACGCATGTCTTTTCTGTGGGCATACCAAAAGTTAAGGGCTACAAAGCTTAATTTTGGATTGGACCAGTAACCCGCATAAACAGTATCCGTTTCTATAAATCCCTGTAATAAAAACATAGCTAACATGCACATAAGCCGTTAACTATTGACCACAGGAGGGACGACTTTTGTTTTTATTATTATTATTATATATTTTAGACAGGCAGCTGACGCTGATACATCTAAATCATAGTTCACTTGGCACTGGTTAACACTGCTTAGATCTTAGTTTGTTTGTTTTTTCAGAAATCAGAAATGTTTATTTGCTTTGATACAGTTAACAAAGATGTAACTTAAAATTATATTGTACCGTGTATCCAGCCAGCAAGCAGGCGTGCAAATTATTTAAAAAATGTACATGTCAAATTGTCTATATATAAATTGTCAAATTACAAAAACAAATAAAAAATAAAATAAAAATGTCCATCATGAATAATTTGGAATAAAACAATAGCAATGAAAAAAACACAATTCAATAAGTAAACAATTCAGCGCCAGATAAATTAATATACATTTTAAATTTTTCAACTAAGTATGACCCAGATAGACTATAGATAGTTGATCGACGTAAATAACACTGGCATTTTATCCATAAAGAGCCAGGATACTGGTTCTTGCACTTGTTTTGATGGCATCTAACCTTCCAACTCGGTGGGAACTAGACTGGGAATAGGCAGCTTTCCACACAGTGCTTTCATCACCGAAAATACTCACGTGATTCCAAAAAACAGTTACTTATAGACAAGCAAAGTCAACAAAATGCGGGTGGTTCACCATTATAAAACACTAGCTTTTAAGAGTTTTACATGAATATATACTGTACCGTCTCACCTTAACACCTGTAGCGATAAATAAAACATTTGTATAATGTTCACTGTAGGCCGTTTGCGAAAATATAGGATTCAAAGAAGCGGTGCCAAGACATGTTCTGCAGCAGTCCCAGGCCATATTAAACTTTAGTCACTCCAAAGTACATTTAAAACTATTCAGAATACCATCTTAAGTTATCATGAAGCTGTAAGTTAATTGTTTAAATAAAATAAAGGGAAAATAATAAGACGCGAATGCAAAGCTCGATTTTTTTTGTTTTCATTACAATGCGTTGACAGCTGGTTGACAGCCAAGCACGGACCCAAAGGAGTTTTTCAAAGTTTAAATTCTATGATTGCTGGATGCAGTGTCAACACGGCTTAAATGCGCTAAAGCGCCATCTCTGGCCGAGTAGATTAACTATAATAGTAGTGGTACATTATAAACATAACAGATAGCGCTAGTGGTATCTAAGATATGTGGTGTAAACCAGACTACAATGTCATACTAAAGTGTAAAGAGGGATAACAGCAAAGAGGATATAAAAGGGGTATTATACTTACTTTATACGGACATTGACCCTATTAGGATGTAGCAGCAGCTTTTATTGTATGTACAGCGGTAAAAACCACTTTTCAGATTCACATTTGTCAAGTGATGTTTGAAACAATATTTTTTAACGAAAAAAAATAATGTAAAATAGGTATATGATTAACTCGCCATATTCCTTTACTAGATAGTAACGAAGAGACATTATCAAGGTACGTGTAATTTCACACAGAGAATAGCCTCAACAGATAAACTTTTTAATTAATAAAAGACCCTTAAATTAATCGTGTCTGTTCATGCTTGCAAGGACATAGTGACTACGTTAATACTAGTGTCTTTTTATAGGGGATTGACGAGAGACATCATCCTGTTGTGGATTCGTTTTTATTATCAGTGACTCTTAGAGACCATATACATCTTTAACAATCTTATATTAGTCTTAATTTGACGCTCTGAGACCATGTACATCTCTAAGGACGTTACAATAGTAACTATTAATTGTATTTGGACGCTCAGAAACCATGTACATCTCTGAGATATTACATAAATTCATTATACTCTTTGTTTAATCAGAATGAGACTTTATACATCTCTAACTTTACTGATGTTGTAATATTCGTAACAGATAACTTTGCAAGTTTATTTTCACTGTCGGTATGACATTAATTTTGTTATAATTGTAAACTCGAAATTATTATTCTTTCTTGAACTGTAAATTAATATTCTGACATGAAAAATGTATTCTTATGTAAATGTAGACTTTCAATTGTAAATTGATATTTTGACATGTAAAAGTGGTCTATTTGCAGAATAAATGTTTGATGTTTTTGATTTTGATTACAAAAAGACAAAAAAAATACATCACAATTTATTAAGCATTATGAAACACACTTTTAGCTTTCTTCTCTTTTTTCTTCTTTTCCATTCTCCGTTTCTGCTTCTCCGTGCTTCTTAACAACTTCTTTATGGCGTCTTCTTGATCAACCTCCGTCGTCTCATCTAATTCTTCTGCATCGTCTACTACCATAGTACTGCCTTCTAGCGATGGCTTGAATTTCTTAGGTGTACCTTCTACTACTGGCAGCTTGTTTTTTTTTGGTTTCTCTCTACAAAAAAGAATTACAAATATTAGTACATTACTAAGGTTGCACCAACACACGATCACAGGCCTAGCCTAGTGGGTAGTGCACCTGCCTGTGAAGCTGACGGTCCTGGGTTCGAATCCCGGTCAGGGCTAATATTTGTGTGATGAGCAGGAATATTAGTTCCTGAGTCTTGGATGTTTTCTATGTATTTAAGTATTTATATCTATTAAATATATCGTCGTCTAGTACCCATAACACGAGCCTTCTTGAGCTTACTGTGGGGCTAGTTCGATTTGTGTAAGATTGTCCACTAATATTTATTTATTTATTAAATATGGCGCCGGCAGCTGTCATCCCATAGAAACTTGTCAAACTTTCCAATCAGATTTTAACGAACACCGCTTACGATTACAGACGGTTTGGTGCAACCCACCCTTAGGGCAGTAAAACAAAGTTTCAGATTGCAAGCATTTGAGGCCCGAGCCGAAGGGAGGGGCGATAAATATGCGATCTGAGGCTTTCCTGGCAATAATTTTAATGACAGGTTGTCAGACTGGTCAGTGTGACAGTTACGGTTTATTTCAATAATAGTAGTGTTGAAAATCACTACATAGTATAAGACAAAGTCGCTTTCTCTGTCCCTATATCCCTATGTATGCTTAAATCTTTAAAACTAAGCAACGGATTTTGATGCGGTTTTTTTTAATAGATAGAGTGATTGAAGAGGAAGGTTTATATGTATAATAACATCCATTAAATAGTGCAACCGTGCGAAGCCGGGGCGGGGCGCTAGTTAAATGATAAATGACAAATAATTCCCAAATCGATTAATGGACAAGAGCAGAACATTACTAATAATGTATACAGGGTGTCCAGTAAATAATGGACAAGCTTCTAACCACCGATAGAGCACCTGAGGCTGGTCCAGAAAAAGGAATTTCAGGTTTAGTAAAAGTCCCTTGGTTTTCGAGATAATCGAACTTTTCCATTACCAAACATCAACAAAAAATCTAACATTTCTTTTTGATGATGATGATAATGAGATGCAATAAAAGCGGTTAGTTAGATAGGATTTCGGAATTACCCGACATACGGAATTAGCCGAGTACACCCTATGTACGTAAGCACTTTATTGTACACAATAACAGGTTAAAACAATATACATGTCGCATAAGATTAGAGTACAAAGGCGAACTTATCCCTATGAGGGATCTCTTCTAGCTAACTTTTCAGGGAAACAGAGTATTCCAATGTTTAAACCACACGCGTGGTCGTGTCGAAGGTTTTGCCCTGGATTTTCCCCAGGCCACTCTTTTTTTATACAACGACGGTGGCAAACAAGCCAACGGTCCATCTGATGGTAAGCGGCCACCGCAGCCCATAGACGCCCGCAACTCCAAAGGAGTCACGTACGCGTTGCCGACCCTTTATGAAATTTGAGAATTCACTGTGTTGACAACAGAAGGGACTAGGTCCCTCGCTCTCAACACAGTGCATCCTCGGGAGCTCTGGCAACCTTGCTCACCTCCAGGAACACAACACTACATACTTGTATAGTAGATAGATATATGGTACTCTCCAACCACGCACTCCTATCGATTTATTGGGCCCGGCCTATAAAGCCACAGTTAGCTTAAGAGGCCTTATAAGTTTTAAAATGTTTTGATTTCAAATTATGACAAAATTATTGATAATACCAATAAAATTATTAAAGGCTACGTTGATTTTAATAAAGTTTTAGATAGTAACATAGCCAATTTTTGATTTTATTGTGTGTAGTAAAATTTAAGCGCAAAAAACAAGTTTTTAGCTTGAAAATGGTCGATTTGGAGTGATGTTTGAAACGATATTTCATAATGAAAAATCCAAAAAAGACATTTAAAGTTTATGACATAAGGTCGAAATAGTCCTGTTCTAGATAGTAAAACTGAGAAAATTTCATGATACGTGTCAATTTAAACAGAAAATGGCGTAAATAAATGAGTGTTTTTTAACTGATAAGGACCCTTAAAAGAAAATAGCCTAGTTCAGACGTCGGCTTTAGCTGCAAAGTCCAAATCAAACATAACGGCTCACCCCACTGTGTCCATGTGTTCGAAGAGTAGATCCATCTCGTCAACATCTCGCCGTTCCTCTTTAACTACGGGCGCGTGGCGCAGCGGAGTGCTGCCCTCCGTTTGAACTAGCAGCCCTGACAGCTTTGACGTTAGGTATTGCTGCCAAATTGCAAATAACCCGACCATTATTTTAAACTTACTTACATATTTCAGTAGGAAGTCTTCATTGATTTAATCTTTACTTTACTTTATTTCGAAAGGTACGTAAAACAGACAGTAATCGAAACGTACAGTGAAATAATATATATAAGAAGACACACATGACTAGATTACAGTCCAAAAATATATGTACACATCATGGCTATGAGTTATAATTTAGAGAGAAAATAAAAAAGTAGTTTGGATTACAGAGAAAGTGAATAGCAAAAGGCGAACAAACAGTTATTCAATCATTTTAAATTATTTGTAGCTAAAAATACAGATTTTTTGAATTGAGAGATATTGGAAACATAAACATCAAGATCCCTACAGACGCGAACCAAGTCACCAAACTCCCGACGCATGCGAACAATTTGATTATAATATGAAGTATTATTTCTGTATCCCAGAGTAAAAGTTTTTGGAGAACGAGTCCTGTAAACTATATTGATATTCAGAAGTGACAATAGATAAGGAGAATCGATATGGGAATGGATAATTTTATATAAATAAATAAGGTCACATTGCTCACGTCTAATTTCCAATGAGGTGACATTAAACTTTGCCATACGATGACGATAGCCTGAGATGGTCGTCCATAATGACAGCGAAAACATATGGCCCTAAGAATTTTTTTTTGCACAATCTGCGCGAGAAGTATAAATACAAAGCTACCAAAAGAGAGCAGTTCGTACCATGTATCGCATACCTCCATGGGTTTCGTGTGGACATTATTTTAAAGAACTAGGAATTCTTACGGTACCCAGTACCCAGTTTGTATGTCTTGGTGCTCCTCACAAAACTCCAGAATAATGAATCATGTGAAGATAGAACGTTTATTTACACGCACCAAAAATATTAATAATTCTGTGCTAGACTCAAGGTCTAGCGCATTCCGATGGTCACCGACCCATAAAACTGTATATGGTGTCTTCGGGTAATTCCGAAAATAGCAAATTCCAGTATAACTAAGCTATTTTATTGCATCGCATCATCATCATTCATCACTATCAAAAAGAAATGTTAAAGATTTGAAAGAAATGTTAAAGAGTTGGTTGTGCAACGAAACCGCTTAGTTAGACTGGAATTGGTTATTTTCGGAATTATTCGATTACCCGAAGACACCTTAACAGGTTGCCGACTGAACTAAAAATCATTACGCATAACTCGTTGTTTCACATGGAATTGAAAAGTTTTTTCACACCCGCTATTCAGAAAAGAGTTGTTGTTGCCTTCGAATGAGGGATCAAAGATGAACTTTTCTTCCCTCATTTGAGGGCAACAATGACTTTTTTCTTCATAGAAGGTTTGAAAAGCAGTATGTGACACTCGATAGCAAAATCATTTGTAAGATATCTCATGTTTTAGCAGCGGGCCTCATAGGCGGTGTGAAAAGCAGTATGTGTCACACGGTAGCAAAATTATTTCCGTCTTGGGCGTAAACACTTGAATCCCTCGCTACGCTCAAGATATATATAGGATTACAATAAAATAAATATGAACAAATAAAACTTAAATATAATAAAACCTAAATTATTGTCAAATATAAATTAACAAACTAAAAACTGACAATTATAAAAAGAAAACTCCCTCCAACAGGTCCACCTGAATTTGACAATTTTCTTTTTATACAACGCCGGTGGCAAACTAGCGTACGGTCCACCTGATGGTAAGCGGCCACCGCAGCCTATAGACGCCCGCAACTCCAAAGGAGTCACGTACGCGCTGCCGACCCTTTATGAAATTTGAGAATTCACTGCTTAACACACATATTTATCAATTAACTGTTTTATATCATAATTTGTTGTTTTACTTTGCACACCCATACTTAGGCCATACATAATGATATATATAATTATACATAGGTTTTTAAGAGAATACCTATTGTACCTACTTTTATACTTAGGAAATGTTAGTAATCATAATCATAATATTCTGAATTAAAAATGCGTGAGCAACTCATTCTGTCTCTAACCGAGGCCACGCAAAATCTTTAATATTAAGATTAAGGCCTTGTTAAGCCACTTGTAATTAGTTTAATTAAGAGAAATAAACAGATTAAATTTTAAATTTTTAAATTTTTTTTTACTATTAATATAGTGACATCTATTTTATTATTAATTCCGCATGCATATTCTCTATTGGTAACTAAGTGTTTAGTAACGGTGTAAACATACCTTGTACAGTAAATCCTTGGTGCTATAACAGTGCACACGGAGATGTCGGTCCAAACTGGTGCTGTAAACGAGCCCCCGCGCCACGGAGACTCCGGTGACGGCCCCCGCGGCCCCCTTGAAGCCCTTATCGAGGCGGGAGGCGCGGAAATCTACCGCGTGGAGGTGGCCGCGAGCGAAGCCCACCATCGCTTGTCTGGAACAAGCATTAGGCCCTTAATTCAATTCAATTCAATCAAAAAAAAAAAAAAAAAAAAAAAAAAAAAAAAAAAAAAAAAAAAAAAAAAATATTTATAAAATTTTACATTTTACATGTCAATAAATATGTGATTACATTAGGTATACATTATCATAATACAGGTTATAGTGCAAGGCTGGGCAAGCGAACCGATTCCATTTTGAAATTTAAAACCTACTTAGCGCAGGTGTTAGCTCTCGAAAAAGGCATCGAGTGTGTTGTAGGCGTTGGATGCCAGTTTCATTTTAAGTTTTTTACTGAAAGATCCATAGCTAGTAGTTTGTCTTATTTCTAGCGGGATTTTATTATATACCTTGGGTCCTACCGTGTGTATACACTTTCTGGATTTGGCAAGTCGTGTTTTCGGTGGATAAAGTTCAACTCGTGTGTGTGTTTTCGGTGGTTTAACTTTTGTTATGACATTAACCGAGACCTCAACAAAACTAGATTAAATAAATGCATTTGCTTAAAAAAGTAGGACAGATCGATTACACAGGGGTTACTCCGAAATTCGAACTTAATAAATAAATAAATAAATATTAGAGGACAATCTTACACAAATCGAACTAGCCCCACAGTAAGCTCAAGAAGGCTTGCGTTATGGGCACTAGACGACGATATATTTAATAGATATAAATACTTAAATACATAGAAAACATCCAAGACTCAGAAACAAATATTCATGCTCATCACACAAATATTTGCCCTGACCGGGATTCGAACCCAGGACCGTCAGCTTCACAGGCAGGTGCAATACCCACTAGGCTAAATCGGTCGTCATATCGTCATAATATCGTGCCGTCCCTTTCACTCATATAGTGTATAACACGAGAGTGAGAGGGAGGCCACGACACGACGCTCGGAGTACAACCTGACACTGACAGATGATGTTAATCGAATTGATATTCTGTCTGAAAATCAATATGATGAGGTATTTATTACAAACTTTCCGTTTTTTTTAATTCTGACTGTGGCTTTATAGGCCGGGCCCAATAAAGCGATAGGAGTGCGCGGTTGGAGAGTACCCTGGAGAAAATCCAGGGGAAAACCTCCGGCACGACCACGCGTGTGGTTTGGAACACTGGAATACTCTAAGAGTTTGCGCTCCAGTGAGATTGGTTGAGCAGTTTCAACCGAATCTGAGGTGCGAGTGGAATCGAGCTACTGGGAGTTCTGTCGCTGGTTCACTAAACCTAGCCTAGCTGAGAAGTCCAGCAAGAAACTCAGCTAGGCCCGACCTGGGTCGGACTGACTACCCCCTAATCTTCTTTTACGGGTCATTATCAGATTGAGGTTAGCGTCTTTTCGGTGGACATATCAAAAGTTAAGGGCCAAAAAGCTTAATTTTGGATTGGTCTAGTAACCCGCACAAACGGTGTTTCCGTAACTATAAATCCATGTAATAAAAACATAACTTACATGTACATAAGCCGTTAGCTATTGACCACCGGGTGGACAACTTTTTTTTAAATTTATTTAAAAAAATTCGACGACCGGTTTAGCCTAGTGGGTAGTGCACCTGCCTGTGAAGCTGACGGTCCTGGGTTCGAATCCCGGTCAGGGCAAATATTTGTGTGATGAGCATGAATATTTGTTTCTGAGTCTTGGATGTTTTCTATGTATTTAAGTATTTATACCTATTAAATATATCGTCGTCTAGTACCCATAACACAAGCCTTCTTGAGCTTACTGTGGGGCTAGTTCGATTTGTGTAAGATTGTCCTCTAATATTTATTTATTTATAAAAAGAAAAATACATTTTATTACATTATAATAAAACTCGCCAAACTGTGACGTTTGATGGTGAGATACGCTCATTATTTAGTGCTATCAACTTAACCTTTTTACTTAAATCTAACATGTAACAAATGTTTATGAGGTTTACATTATAATTTACCAGTAATTTAAACTGAACAAAAGATAACTGAATGCTCGTTGGTAATTATTGAGTGAATATCCTTAAGGTTCTATTTTAAATAGCCTTTCGGGGTGTGTTTAATATAAAAACAAATTGCATATTTTCATGTTGCATACAAACGAACTGCATAATTTCGACTTGTATAAGTGATTAATTTTTATAAAAATAAAATGCATTAAAACAATTTGCATAAGATCATCGATTATAATGATCAATGTTCATAATTGTCAATTTGATAACTACCAAACGCTATAATGATCATTCTGTATAATATTTAATAATCATAATATACATTTTAATAATTTTTTGTATTATTTTTATTTCTCTTACACTTCTTGTGTTATACTTATTGCTAATCCTTTACAACTGACAATGACCCTTATGTTTTCGCTTGTTCTTGCATAATAAATAGAAAAGTTCAAATAGAGAGAGTTCCTTGAAGAAATAGGGAGTGCATTTTACGCGGACGAAGACGCGCAGAAGCTGATAATGAATTTGGGTGGATCAACTATTCTTTGTTGCTCGTTACCATGGTTACGTCTCCTGAGTCACTCTTTAAAACTGTGATTTTATAGGGTTTAAATCTACCAAACATGAGTTTTAGTATCTATCCATTTGGACATGGGTCATCTCTCAAGCATGCTTGAAATCCATATTATAAATATTTTTCTAAGAAACTCGGTTACTGTTGTCTCCTCGCTGACGGGACAGAATAACAACAAAGAAAAGTTGATTGACCCATTTAGAATACCTCTCATCCCTGCCCGGCGCTATACATGTGGCGGCCATCTTGTCCAACTCGATGTTACATACGGGCCGACGCTGCGCTCGCGTGTCATACAACCTATAAAAAAATACATAAACTAACGCCTGTATTCCCAACAGAACTGGGCATTAACACGTTAATCGTTAATTAACGAAGTTAACCATCCTTGCATCGGATTGACTTTTAAGTTAACGTGCAAAATTAACGGACTCATTAACTTCCGCTAACTGTCCAAAGTTCCGTTAATCCGTTAACTAAGTCATCATCATCATCATTTCAGCCGAAAGACGTCCACTGCTGAACATAGGCCTCCCCCAAGGCTCGCCATTTAGACCGGTCCTGTGCCGTTCGTTTCCACCGGATTCCCGCGACCTTCACCAGGTCATCACTCCACCTTGTCGGAGGCCTACCGACAGCTCTTCTTCCGGTGCGTGGACGCCACTCAAGCAGTTTCTGGCCCCATCGACCGTCAGTCCTGCGAGCAATGTGCCCTGCCCACTGCCACTTAAGTCTCGCAATTTTGAAGGCTATGTCGGTGACCCCAGTTCTGCTACGGATAGCTTCATTCCTAATTCTATCACGCAGAGAAACCCCGAGCATAGCTCTTTCCATTGCTCTTTGGGTGACCTTGAGCTTTCTTCTGAGGCCCATCGTAAACTAAGTAAGTACCTATTTTATCAAAGGAACACCGCGCCGCGAAAAACAGGTTCTGACAAGTCCTCGGGGCGGCGTACGCGAGAGCTATAGGCGCTGAGTGAGACACACGATGCCGTCCGCCTCACTTGCGCGTCAGGAGTTAACGATTAACGTAAACTTCCGTTAAATGGCCGAAATGTAACGCTTTAACGTTTAACGAAGTTAACTTTTTTTTTAACTGATTATCGATTAACGAAGTCAACTATTTGGTTAACGGTGCCCAGCTATGATTCCCAAAAGGGGTAGGCAGAGCAAAATTGAATCCCAATGCCACATTTGACGACCGCTATAGCATAGTTGGCAGGATCAGTAGGTGGGTTTACGGCCTGTTAATTTGATGCGCCAGTTTGCGGCCACTTGGACGGGTTGATGAACTGAAAGGATATTTCCTAGCTTTTTTAATATATTCCCATTCAATGGCTACCAATTAAAGCGCATACAACTCGTTATTTCTTTAGGGCAAAAATGTAAATATCTTTATGTCACACCTGGCCATAAAATGGCAATTACCGCACGCTCCGGAAAATCTCACTTCCTGGCCGAGGGGTGACATACAATTTTGTACTTACCTCGGGCGGTGATTAAGAGCCTCAGATCGCATAATTATCACCCTTGCCTTCGGCTCGGGCGTCAAATACCTGCGATCTGAGACATTCTTTGTTTTACCGCCCTTGGTAAGTAATGTACTATTAATTGAAAAAACTTCGTTCTTCAGAAGGTCGCAAACTGACGCAGGCCGCGTAACTGGCCTAGCGACTCTAGTGACCCTGCCTTGGAAGCTGGAGATCCCGGGCTCGAATCCCGGTCAGAGCATTTATTTGTGTGACGAGTACGAATATTTGTTCCTGTGTCTTGGATGTTTTCTATGTATAGAAAGTGTTTATATATCGTAGCGTACAGTACAAACTTCGCTTAATATAAGATTTCAAGCTCACATGGTCACATGGTCACATTAGAATCACAATTTGAAACGGGATATTTACCATGTATATTTGTATTTGTGAGTTCCCGATATTTCGGCACTGTTGCAAGCGCCATTATCAAACTCAAACATTTATTCTGCAAATAGGCCACAAGGGCACTTTTACATGTCAAAATATTAATTTACAATTTAAGAAAGTCTGACTATAATAAGTAATACATTTTTCATGTCAAAATATTAATTTACAGTTCAAGAAGGAATAATAATTTCGAGTTTACAATTATAACAAAATTAATGTCATACAGTGAAGATAAACTTGCAAAGTTATCTATTACAAATATTACAACATCAGTAAAGTTAGAGATGTATAAGGTCTCAAGATTAAACAAGGAGTATAATGAAATTAATATAATATCCCAGAGATGTACATGGTCTCTGAGCGTCAAAAATAAAATTAATTTAATATTGTTAGAGATGTATATGGTCTCTAAGTCACTGATAATAAAAACAAATCCACAACAGGATGATGTCTCTCGTCAATCCCCTATAAAAAAAAAATATCAAGGATTAACTGACGTGCTGCGAGTTTTAGTTGTGGTCTACCCACACACCATAGCGATCTACCCTCTTCCTGGTTCGCTTTTTTCGCACAGTGTCACCGTCACTACCACCGTCCGGCTTGTCACTTGAAACTCGATTACGGACAAATTTCAAGTTTATAGGTCAGTGGGAAGTTAAAAATTATTCGATAGAAAATTTTGTGACATACGACGGACGGGCAGACGGGTGTATTACCGCAATAGGGTTCCGTTTGGACCAAAGAATATAATATTTACTAAAGGAGGTTTGGGCCCTAAAAACATAACAAACAAAAATTGGATAAAAAAGTAAAGTTAACTACAGTGGAATCCGGATAAAGCGACAGTCAAGGGACCGGTGATATTACGTCGCACTAACAGAACGTCGCACAAAACGGACTGATTTACTTTGAAAATGTTTGGTATGAAATCTAATGTGCGGTGATTTCAGAGTCGTTAAAAGCGGTCAAATGTTATAAGCGAAGTCGTTATAAGCGGATGTAATACTTAGACATGGGTAACTCCGGAGTGATATATAAAAAAGATATATATCGCTCCGCCCGCACGAATCACTCTTCATATCCTTCAAAATCCGAGTATATCAGTATATCTGTATATCCGTACAACTCCCTCGCTCCCGGTATCGTTTGCTTTGCAATAGCGACATCACATCGCACCAGGTAGGTACTTACTCATATTTAAAAAAAAACTATAAATCAATACCTATTTATTGTATTGAACTAATTACTAATCTCAATGCTTCGTACAGTTAAATACCTACTAAAATAAAAGATCTACCAGCGTAGATACACTACAAATCAATCTATAGCTCTTAGTGAATTACTGATCTACTTGATAGATAGATTCATTCGAATCAATCTCGATCCGTAATTCACGACGTAAAATTGAGCGGTGAGCGGCCGAGCGAGTCGCGTTGCGTGGCGAGAGCTAGAGAGCTACAGAGCTACTGATCGACGGATGCATACGGATATAAAGATATAGAAGAGTGATTTTTTTTTTTTTTTTTTAATTTATTTAGGCAACAAACAGTCAAATACAAAAATGATATTTTTACATATTGTGGTAAAAGACCTTGAGTGCCATATCTTAAGATTACATAAACATTTTAACTTAAAGTAGCTTATTGTAGGATCGGTAAGAAGCGAAACAATTTGCAAAAGAGTGCATTATTGGCTATTTGCTACACAAGTGCATTTTTAAAAATATGGTTTAGAAGACTACATGGATACATACACATGGTTACTACATGGTTACTAATACAGACAGTTTCTAACTGTGAGGTTATAGTTTCGATTTTAAGTGACAAATAATTTGATTTTTAAAACTTTGACAATATCTAATTGAAAAAATATCAATATGAGACAAGTTTACATTACAATAATTGAGACAACGGTTAAAGTAAGAATTAGAGACATATTTTGTACGGGAGTACGGGATAGCAAATAATTTCTTATGACGTGCTGTGCGTTGAGGAATTTTGAATAATAGCCTACCAAGAAGCGACGGGGAGTCGATAAAGCTGTTAGTTATTTTATAAAGAAACATTAATCAAACTGTATTCGACGGCTTTCTAATGGTAACAGACCATAGTGAGAAAGGCTGTTATTGTAGGAATTTCGACCACGACACATACGGTAGTCTAAAGCTTTCAGAAATTTCTTTTGTATTCGTTCTACCCTGTTGATATGACATTTAAAGAAAGGGCTCCAAATAATACATGCAAAGTCCAAGATTGATCTGACTAAACTATAGTATAAAATCATGTATGTCCTGACCAGAGCTCGGAATAGGTAGTGCCTATTTACCTAAACTTCGCGGGAGGACGTAACTAAGAGTGGTTACAAGCACCAAAAATAATTATTTCTTTTTAATGAATGCGGGATTTCCCGGGATTTACTGTATTATTCTAGAGGCTTGATACATTTGACTTTACTTATAAATCTTGTTATATTGCAATTATTTGTTTAATTACCTTGAAATAACAATCAGTCATTTAAAATATAATATGGATCAAATTGAATCAAAAGGATTCCGAAATTTGTTAGTTTTTAGTTGACTTAGACAGAATTATACTCCTTTCATCCATGAGAGGGGACCTGTGTCTAGCAGTAGGACGTATATAGATTAGTGATGAGACAGAACTATGATATGGCATAGAAGATATCGTACAGATGTATTCTAATTTATTTCTATGATGGTAGTAAAACAATTTTTCAACCGATTATATCGCGTATAATGAATTTAAAATACAATCCGTGACCACGAGTACTGTAAAGGAATTTTCTATACGATATCATAGTTCTGTCTCATTCTATTCCGAGCTCTGGTCATGACATTATGAAAAGGCATACAAACCCTCAATAAAAAACCAAGCTGCCTGTAGGCTCTTTGAACAATACTATCAATATGATCGTTAAAAGTAAGATTATTCCGGGAGCTCAAAGATATGCTTCACTCTTTTCTTTAAAGTGACACATTTTGCCAATGACTAGTAATACTGTAAAATAAGAGTCAAAATTACCAACAGAAGTCTTTACGGCCTGGAAAATTAAGGCAGACCGTTTCCAAAAATACCCTATTAGATAATTGACGTCTTAGGATTATTAAGAAATCACAAGTAAATCCCTAACCTTCTACTATCTGAAACAACAAAGCGTTACCCAGTTTCCGATAATAACAGCGCCATCTAACGGCGAATAGCGACAACAGTGCGTGATTTGTGAATGAGGGCTATCGCGTATGAATTCGCCGCTAGAGGCGCTAGTGTAGCGCGAGGTCTCCGATATGTCACTCTTTGTGGTTGCGCTACGCGGGCTAATATCTAATTGGAACAATATGGTGACTATTTTGCAATAACTCAGCTTGATTATGGCAAATATGAGTTACGGGTCAATGACTGTCAGGGCTTTGTGACAGTTTTATCTTTCTGAAACTTATGAATTACCCGAAGATGTACGAAATGTATATCTTAGCGGAAAAAAAGTCAAAAGACTAATTAAAATGCACCTACTGAAGTCTAAAGACTTCAGCTTCATTCTGTAATAATAATTGTAACACAGTGTACCTATAGTAGTTATTTTGAGAACTCCCCATCGGCATACAAACCTCCCCAAGGTTTTGCCTACGATGGGTATTAAATTAAGTAAAAAATGTTCATTTTTGTTTTTGAACAATAAAGAAAAAAGAAATGGCCTCCTTTTTTCCGAACAAAACGGGACTGCGCTACAATGCGGGACGTTCGATATTTTTACGGTACGGTTTTAATGTATTAAATATGATTTGAATGTAAACTTCGTTCTCATGCCCATAATAATCAATAACAATTTTTGACAGCTGGACCTTACTCGACAGTGGCGCCAACTGGTGAGTACAAAAACGATAGCCCTCATTGTGAGGCTCAATAAAGCGATAGGAGTGCGCGGTTAGAGAGTGGTCTCGGGAAAATCCAGGCCTCTATATCACTAAAGCTGACAGGCGCGATAATTGTTAAAAACGTTACAAATGCTTTTTTGGAATAAAGGAAAAACTGAAAAAGGGTATAGCGAGGTAAGGAGGACGAAATGGCCCCCACGGCCCATGACGGAATTATCATTTGTACTGGTATTGGCACTCTAAGAGAATACGAAATGTAAGGTCGTTGACCCCTGACCTTGACCTGTCTTTGAGATATTCGCGAAAGTTCGTAGGCGCGCCGATTTTTTTCAAAAATTTTTTTCCGAAAAACTATAAAAGCTAGAAGGATGGGACCAATTGCGTATATTGAGGGATACTTTGAAAAATATTCTGTATTTTTTTTCAGAGTTCTCGTGAAATGACAACTGTGCAAAATAATTAAACAAATTATAAATAATTTTTTTTAGTACTGTTCTATTATGTCTACCGCGCCAAAAAAAATATATAATACTCTTTGATTTATATACTTATACCACACAAAAGCTGATCAAAATCAAAGAGGCGCTTCTTGAGTAATTATGAATTTACTTAGTGTGCGTACGGCTGGTAGGAACTAATTAAAGAGGTTGTTTTTGGATTAATTATTATAATTACATGTTAAACATAATTTTAATCATCATCATCACTATTTTCATTTATTACAACATTGACTGCATCATTTGAAAATATTTTCGACAGAATTTCAGCAGGACGTAAAATGCGAGATAGATATCTCGCATGAGCTAAATAATATATTACACTTGCGACATGAGCGCAGCATCCAACTGTCCTGTTTCCATTCGGACAATCACAACAATATCCTCGGATTCCTTCGACACTTCGATATTAGGAACATAATCAATGAACAATCGGTAATGTTTACTATTTACATGTCTGGAACGAACATTTAACTTGATGATAGTTGGGGTTTGTTTGACGTAATATATATAGAGATTACTCATGTCGTCCATTATTTCAGCGAGGTATGAAACAGCTAATGAGAGCTGATAGGAACCTGTAAATAATATTCTTAATTGTTCGTCGTTTAGTCTTGGAAAATCTAAAATTTCTGATGACACCAGTTGTTGAAAAGCCGTTTTTCTTCGATTCCAGTGCTGCTTTTCTACCTCTTCACTTAAAGAATTTGGTAACGCCAGTTACCAAAGCCATTACCGATTGTTCATTGATTATGTTCCTAATATGAACAGTGTCGAAGGAATCCGAGGATATTGTTGTGATTGTCCGAATGGAAACAGGACAGTTGGATGCTGCGCTCATGTCGCAAGTGTAATATGAGTCATTTTCAAAATAGGTGTACTTTTTGTCTATTTCGTGTGTCCTCTTGATATAACATTCTATTAAAAATAATACCGAGCCTATAAAATTATTTTGCCTGCGTATTAATGTTACTTATACTTATGACAGTTCGTCCAATTTTTTATTTATTTATATTATGATTATTTCATTAAAATTAATATCACAAAAGGAAACTCTAATTTGAGCGCTCCATACAAAATGCCGTTGTCCACCTACTACCCTTGCACGTTTGGAGGCTCTTAGTGACTTTTCATTGATATTTACGTATATAATGGTTATTGATATTGATAGCTGGGATAGTGCTTTATTAAAAATTAAGGCTATGGTTCATATAACTATAAAAATTACTGAAAAAATCGAATGTCATTACGTGTCTCCTTTTTTATTCCTTTGTGTTATTCCTATTGTGTAACGATGATTACCATTAAAATTCAGTCTAATTTGGAACGCTTCCATATTTTTTTAGTCTAGCAACTCTTTGAGGTACTGCCAACTTAACAAATGACAGCGTAGCCATATTGTTTTCGCTGACATCGACCCAAACGTGTCGAGATCGTGTTTTGTCGCGTATTTTTTCTGTGTTACGAAACAGGATTACACCGGTAAGTATATATTTAAAGCGAAGTTGTGTTATTAGATAATGTAGTTCTCAATAGTGATAACGTATTAATAATAAAAATATAAGGCTATCTAGTAAGAGTTTTCTGCAACTTTTTTTAGAACGTGTTGTCGCGACGATTTTACAGTTCTTTTGTGTGACACTGAGTGTAACACAAAGATATGTGTTACGCTGTGTGACGTTACACAAAAGATAAGGCTGTATTTATACTACACAAAGCTGTGTTTCACATCTGATTTTTTTACTCAAATTATACCGAAGAAAATGTTTCTGGCGAAATCGAGGGTACTCCTCAAATATCAAATGCACACCTATAGCGATTTCAGTATATTGCATAGGCATAGTATAGTACCTCATACATTTGCTAATTAATTTGCTAATTAAATGCATATGATGATTTGGCCCTTATAAAATCCTTTGAGTGTTAAATTTTCTTTTGTGTTATAAAAATACAAATTTCTTTTGTGTTTATTTTGTGTTACGTACACCTATTTTGAAAATGACTCATATATTATTTAGCTCATGCGAGATATCTATCTCGCATTTTACGTCCTGCTGAAATTTTGTCGAAAATATTTTCAAATGATGCAGTCAATGTTGTAATAAATGAAAATAGTGATGATGATGACTAAAATTATGTTTAACATGTAATTATAATAATTAATCCAAAAACGACCTCTTTAATTAGTTCCTACCAGACCTACGCACACTAAGTAAATTCATAATTACTCAAGAAGCGCCTCTTTGATTTTGATCAACTTTTGTGTGGTATAAGTATATACATCAAAGAGTATTATATATTTTTTTTGGCGCGGTAGACATAATAGAACAGTACTAAAAAAAAATGTTTATAATTTGTTTAATTATTTTGCACAGTTGTCATTTCACGAGAACTCTGAAAAAAATACAGAATATTTTTCAAAGTATCCCTCAATATACGCAATTGGTCCCATCCTTCTAGCTTTTATAGTTTTTCGGAAAAAAAATTTTGAAAAAAATCGGCGCGCCTACGAACTTTCTCGAATATCTCAAAGACAGGTTAAGGTCAGGGGTCAACGACCTTACATTTCGTATTCTCTTAGAGTGCCAATACCAGTACAAATGATAATTCCGTCATGGGCCGTGGGGGCCATTTCGTCCTCCTTACCTCGCTATACCCTTTAGGCACCGAGCAGGATTCGAACCTCGTTATAAGCGGATTCTACTGTAATACTAAACTAATCATGTAAAATAAGAGTCAAAATTACCAACAGAAGTCTTTACGGCCTGCGAAATTAAGGCAGACTGTTTCCAAAAATACCTTATTAAGTAATTGGGGTCTTCGGATTATTAAGAAATCACAAGTAAATACCTAACCTTCTACTATCTCAAACAACAAAGCGTTACCCAGTTTCCGATAATAACAGCGCCATCTAACGGGGAATAGCGACAACAGTGCGTAATTTGTGAATGAGGGCTATCGCGTATGAATTCGCCGCTAGAGGCGCTAGTGTAGCGCGAGGTCTCCGAAATGAATGATGTTGAATTTTGTGTTTTGAAATTTGTATTTTGTAATGGACATTATTATTATTATTATTTATGTGACTGACGATTCTGAATGGAAGATGCATTTATTTTTCTGTTTACTTTTTATCGTGTTTTGTATTACTCTGGTTGACATTATGTTATTTTTATTTTTCCTGTTATGACGATCGTGATAACAATTCTTGTAATTTCGACATATGTGCAAATTTATAATGTAATCCCTTATCATGAAATAAATTATCTAATCTAATGTCAAATGTCACTCTTTGTGGCTGCGCTACGCGGGTTAATATCTAATTGGAACAATATGGTGACTATTTTGCAATAACTGAGCTTGATTATGGCAAATATGAGTTACGGGTCAATGACTGTCAGGGCTTTGTGACAGTTTTGTCTTTCTGAAACTTATGAATTACCCGAAGATGTACGAAATGTATATCTTAGCGGAAAAAAAGTCAAAAGACTAATTAAAATGCACCTACTGAAGTCTAGAGACTTCAGCTTCATTCTGTAATAATAATTGTAACACAGTGTACCTATAGTAGTTAGTTTGAGAACTCCCCATCGGCATACAAACCTCCCCAAGGTTTTGCCTACGATGGGTATTAAATTAAGTAAAAAATGTTCATTTTTAAGACATAAGACATAAGAAGTTTATTCGTACATAAAAGTTTACAGGTATAGTTGAACATATCATCATTTATAAGTAATGTACAGAGTGGATTTTTCGTTATGCGGTTCGACTGGCCCCTACACTAGGCTAAGCCTGTCCCGTAGGTAGCCAATTCAAAAATGGATTAACAATAAGTGCGCGAGAAGTCAGAAAAGATGACAATACAATATAATTATTATTACTAACATATACTAGATATAAAAATGGAAACAAGCATAGAATCTACGAATAGAGAGTAAGTATGTGTTTAGTGTGTATGTGTGGGCGTGTACATGAGTGTGTGTGTGTGCGTGTGTGTGTAGGTATTGATTTATTTAGTCACTCTCAACATGTACTCTATATCCTCATAACAAAGGGATTTCAGCCATGTCCGCACCTTAAGTTTTAGTTCTCTGATTGAGTATTCTTACAAAGGGAGTTCTTTACATATTTTATTATGAATGAAAGGATGAAGAAATGTACTAAACCTTTTCGCAAAAGCTGACTTTGTAGGAGGAACTGGGATCCGGAATTTGCTTTGTTTTTGAACAATAAAGAAAAAAGAAATGGCCTCCTTTTTTCCGAACAAAACGGGACTGCGCTACAATGCGGGACGTTCGATATTTTTACGGTACGGTTTTAATGTATTAAATAAATGAATGTAAACTTCGTTCTCATGCCCATAATAACCAATAACAATTTTTGACAGCTGGACCTTACTCGACAGTGGCGCCAACTGGAGGAGGGGAGGAGGGAGTCTTCTGGTAGATGTCGCTGTACGCCTCCCACCCGTCGTCTACCCGTCCCTGGAATTCGCGGGCTCATTACAAAAGAATGCTATTGTTATTTTTTTCGCGGGTAGACGACGGGTTAAGGCGTTGTATAAAATAAATGCTTTTTTTTATACAACGCCGGTGGCAAACAAGCGTACGGTCCTGATGGTAAGCGCCGTAAGCGGCCACTGCAGCGTATAGGCGCCCGCAACTCCAAAGGAGTCACGTACGCGTTGCCCACCCTTTATAAAATATGAGGATGCATTGTGTTGACAGCAGAAGGGACAAATTTAGGTCTATAGTCAAATGAAACTCAGAGACCTTATACATGTCTGAGGATATTTATTTGTTAGATTTTATTAATTTCATGTTGACGTGTTATAGATATAGCTCAAAATATTTTATTATGATTAGTGTACCTACTTTATTACCTTTTATCTTGACGCTTAGAGACCTTATACATCTCTAACAAATCTCGATTGTTATTAGATTCTTAGTCTTATTTTTGACATGTAACACTACATTTAATTAGTTTACAAGTCTTTTGTAGGTCAATGTGTTCGTTTTTATAATAAGTTACCCGATGAAATTTTGAATTTACCCTTTCCAGCTCTTAAAAATTACCTAAAAAAAACTTTGATGTCAAAGGCTTATTATAGGGTTGAGGACTATCTAACAGACAGAAATGCATGGCCCAAACCAAATACCTAAATAGCGTAAAGAGTCTAATATTTTCATTGTATCTAGTTGACACAGTTCTTGCAGGAAAGCATATCAAACGATTCGACATGTTTTGTTTTCTTGTGTAACTACACATTGTAAATACCTATTGTTATTTTTTCCTCGTTTTTCTTTCAATTCTCTTTTGTTGTGTACCATTTACATTTACATAAGTAGGTTAAGTAGTATCATTGTAATAAGCATATTTTGGAGAAAATGACTGACTGTCGAGTTTCTTTCGGCGTTTCTTCTCGGCAGTGGTCTCATGAGAAACGCTAGTAGTTTTTGACTTGTAAAAGTGCCTTTGCGGCCTACTTGTAGAATAAAGTTTATTTATTTCATTTATTAATGATACTTTGATTATTGTATTATTTTTATTTGATGTATTTAGATAGATTTTGACTTGTAAAAGTGCCCTTGAGGCCTATTTGCAGAATAAATGTTTTGATTTTGATTTTGAATGTAGGTGTTATTACCACCTATTGTGTACTGTTCTTGCAATACATCATGGATAGGGATGTTTGGCAGTGATAGCGTCCCGCACAAGTAATCGAACACAGAAATATTTTGTCCTTAATATTAAAAAATATATATGTATGTTTATACTGTAGCATTTGAATTTTGTACTATTTTTACTGTTATTTTATATACATTTTATATTGTTTTGAAAAAATGACACCTCGCCGAGTTTCTTACGCTGGTTCTTCTCGAGGCAGAGGTTTATTTCATGAACCGGTGGTAGTTTTTTGACATTCATAAGTGCATGTAACATGCCTAAATTGAAGAATAAATGATTTCATTTCATTTCATTTCATTTCAATAAAAAACAAAATTAAAAATTTTGAAAAAACCATGACGGATGTACGGTGAAAAATGTTTACTGCAGCGCCCCCTGGTGAGTTATCATCGTAACACCCAGCTAAAATTCGTCCCGACTAAACTATAAATCTATTGCCGAAAACCGCTTCTAAATGGGTCAAGCGGTTTTGAAGATATTGATGTGCACACACAAACAAACAAACAAACAAACAACCTCTCACCCTAAACGCATATACCTTCTCCGTTCCGTCGTGGGTAAAAATATCTATCTTTCTTTTGTTTCATTAAAAAAAAACTAGCAGAACTGGGGTCACCGACATAGCCTTCAAAATTGCGAGACTAAAGTGGCAGTGGGCAGGGCACATTGCTCGCAGGACTGACGGTCGATGGGGCCAGAAACTGCTTGAGTGGCGTCCACGCACCGGAAGACGAGCTGTCGGTAGGCCTCCGACAAGGTGGAGTGATGACCTGGTGAAGGTCGCGGGAATCCGGTGGAAACGAACGGCACAGGACCGGTCTAAATGGCGAGCCTTGGGGGAGGCCTATGTTCAGCAGTGGACGTCTTTCGGCTGAAATGATGATGATGATGATGATGATTAAAAAAAAAACTACTGACCTTATGTACCCGTGTCGGGAGGCGACAGATACCGTATGAGAGCCCTGCCCAGTCCAGCACAGGTCCGACACCCACACACCACGCCTCAGCTGCAGCCAGTCGTGGGCGAGGTTCTTCGCGCTGAAGACTGGCTCCGGCTCACCGATGCGGTAGATCTTCAGGTCGTTCTCTTCGCCCCCTGAAAATTATAAAGCCACAGTCAGGTTCAAAAAAAATTTATCGTGTACGAACTCGCTGCTAGAGGCGCTAGTGTAGCGTGAGGTCTCCGAAATGTCTTTGTGGTTGCGCTACGCGTAAAAAAAGGATGTACTGTGTGGAGAGAGGGACCTGCATATCTCTAGCTGTCACCGTATATATATATAGCTGGGCACCGTTAACCAAATAGTTAACTACGTTAATCGATAGTCCGTTAAAAAAAGTTAACTTCGTTAAACGTTAAAGCGTTACATTTCAGGCCATTTAACGGAAGTTAACGTTAATCGTTAAGAGGCCTTATAAGTTTTAAAACGTTTTGATTTCAAATTACGACCAAAGTATTGATAATACCAATAAACTGATTAAAGGCTAAGATGACATTTATTAAAGATTTAACATAGCCCTTTTTTGATTTCATTGTGTGTAGTAGAATTTAAGCGGAAAAAACTAGTTTTTAGTTTGAAAATAGTCGATTTGGAGTGATGTCTGAAATGATATTTCTTAATGAAAAAATCCAAAAAATACATTAAAAGTTTATGTGATAAGGTCGCAATAGTTCTGTTCTAGATAGTAACATCGAGAAAATGTCAAGATACGTGTCACGTGTCAATTCAAACAGAAAAGGGCCTAAATAGATGAGCGTTTTTTAACTGATAAGGACTCTTAACTCTTGACGCGCCTCAATTGCATCGTCTGTCTCACTCAGCGCCTATAGCTCGCTACGCCGCCCCGATCGAACGGACTTGTCAGAACCTGTTATTCGTGGCGCAGCGGCGCGGTGTTCCTTTGATAAAATAGGTACTTAGTTAACGCATTAACGGAACTTTGGACAGTTAGCGGAAATTAATGAGTCCGTTAACAATTTTGCAAGTTAACTTAAAAGTTAATCCGATACACGGATGGTTAATTTCGTCAATTAACGGATTAAAGATAAAAATTCTGCTATAAAGTATGTAGTGTCGTGTTCTTGGAGGTGAGCAAGGTTGCCAGAGCTCCCGAGGATGCACTGAGTTGAGAGCGAGGGACCTAAATTTGTCCCTTCTGCTCTCAACACAAGGTTTATAAAGGGTCGGCAACGTGTACGTGACTCCTTTGGAGTTGCGGGCGCCTATAGCCTTCGATGGTGGTGGTATCAGGTGGACCGTACAGTAGTACCCAACTGATATTGCTGACCGATGTACCTGCGCAGAAGATGAATTTTTAAAGCGCGGGAAATGCTATTGACCCATCGGCACGCTCCACACACCGCGCTTCTTGTTCCTGTACCGCTATTGGTCCGCAGCTGCCGCCATGTTAGCGCGCGCCGCGTGGCATGTTAGTCAGCCGCCATACTTCTGATCGAGTGTACGCGCATTACGAACAGTGTATTATGAACCTTATAGTAGTGATCTAAGGTTAATTGTAAGTTTTAAACATTCTTTCGTTAATCTTCGGAGCGATACTCTCTTTTCTGCGCGAACGAAGATTCACGACGCGCCTTATCAGTTGGGTACTACTGTACGCTTGTTTTCCACCGGAGTTGTATAAAAAAAAACGAGTTAATGCCTAGCTCTGCTGTCGACACAATGAATTCTTCTTCTCTTCAATGAATTCTTTGACGACCGGTTTAGCCTAGTGGGTAGTGCACCTGCCTGTGAAGCTGACGGTCCTGGGTTCGAATCCCGGTCAGGGCAAATATTTGTGTGATGAGCATGAATATTTGTTTCTGAGTCTTGGATGTTTTCTATGTATTTAAGTATATATTTATCTATATAAGTATGTATATCGTCGCCTAGTACCCTTTGCTTAGTTTGGGACCAGGTTGATTTGTGTAAGATTGTCCACAAATATTTATTTTTTTATTATTTTAATGCCTAGCTCTGCTGTCAACAATGAATTCTCAAGTCAAGCAGAAGTACCTGTCGCAAACAGCCCCTCGTCAGCGCACACCCGCATCCTGTCCAGCTTGCCGCCTGTATCCACCAGCAGCTCCCCCCTCTTCCTCCATATCTTGACCACGCCGGTGCTGAGGGCGGTCAGCAGCCGCCGACAGCGGCCGACGCCCACCACGTGCCCGGAGCCGTGGTCAGCGGCGTACGAGCGGTGGAGAGTGCCGTCGGGCGAGTGGATTTGGACCTGGAAAGATTTAAGCATACATAGGGATATAGGGATAGAGAAAGCTACTAGAAAAGTTCTAAATATTATAAGGAAACTAGCGACCCGCCCCGGCTTCGCACGGGTGCACTATTTCATGGATGTAATTATACATATAAACCTTCCTCTTCAATCACTCTATCTATTAAAAAAACCGCATCAAAATCCGTGGCGTAGTTTTAAAGATTTAAGCATACATAGGGATATAGGGACAGAGAAAGCGACTTTGTTTTATACTATGTAGTGATTTTCAACATTATTGAAACTAACTGCAACTGTGACACTGACAAGTCTGATCCTTATTCAAACTATCGTTAAAAGTATTGCCAGTATAAGAAATTACTTCCAATGAAATGTGGATTTGGACCTAGAATTATAAGGTTAACATTTTTACAGCCCACAATATTTTATTATGATTAGTTTACCTACCTTATTACCTTTTATCTTGACGCTTAGAAAAATTAACAATAGCATTCTTGTGTAACTAGCCCTGGGATCGCAGGGACTGGTAGATGATGGTTAATACAAAATTAATGATTTTCCAGGGGCCTATATCACAAAACTTTACAAGCGTACAATTTGTCAAAATTGTACAATTTTTCCATACATAAAGTTGACAAATAGTAGTGGTTTTTATTTCTCCTCCTGTAAGACGTAATTTCCTGTACTGTGTGTTAATAGTGTATATCTTATATTGTCAAGATTTAATTAAGGATTACTTACTTGTTTTACAATGTCATCTTAACTAATATGTGTGAAATCCTAGTGGGAATTGTCTTAGGATACAGACTGTACATACTTCATTTATACTGATTTGTCCTATTTATTACATCGGCCTGTATCTGTTTTTTTTCCCCAATAAAGAAAATAAAATAAAATAAATAAAATACAGTAGAATCCGCTTATATGCGAATAACATTTTACCGCTTTTAACGACTTTGAAATCAACACATGTTAGATTTCATACCAAACATTTCCAAAGTAAGTTTATTTATTTATTTATTTTATTTGGAGATCCAACAGCTATTATATAACATTACACAATCAAGTAGATACAGATAGCAAATTATAGGAACTCACAGGTAGTGCCATGATACTTAACTAATAGTTACTAATATTACGCGCTAACGTAACCGCACATGCAACAAAAACAAAAAAAAGGGAAATAATCTGTTACAAATTAAAGGTTTAGAGTTAAAGCTTTGCCGAAACTGGAATTCTCATAAGTAACGAAACTAATTTATTAGTACATTGTGTAACATACATAACGAGGATAGTTGGGCAGCAGCAGCACTACTGAGCACCAAGTTAGTCCGTTTTGTGCGACGTTCTGTTAGTGCGACGTAATATCACCGGTCCCTTGACTGTCGCTTTATCCGGATTCCAATGTATGTGAAATTGTATGCTTGTAAAATTTTGTGGTATACGCCCCAGGTTGACTGCACCTTTTTTATGTTATAGGAGGCAAACGAGCAGACGGACCGCCTGATGGTAAGCAATTACCGTCGCCCATAAACACCTGCAACACCAGAGGAGTCGGAAGTGCGTTGCCGGCCTTTCAGAAGGGAATACGCTCTTTTCTTGAAGGTTTGAAGGTCATATCGGTCCGGAAATACCGCAGGCGACAGTTCATTTCATAGTTTGGTTGTGCGAGGCAGGAAATCTTGAGATACGCACAGTTTTGGACTGCCAACCATCTAAATGGTGAGGATGGAAATGCTGACGCGTAGGACGATGACGAAAAGATGCGGCAGCGATCATTCCGAACAATTCCTCCGAGCACTATCGTGATATAAGCGATAGAAAATGCAGAGTGAGGCTACATCTCTACGCAATGCCAAGGAGTCGAGCCGATCAGAAATACGCTGGCAGCCGACGATTCGAGCTGCTCTCCGTTGAATGCGATCCAGAGGGAGAAGCTGGTACTGGGGTGCCCCTGCCCACAGATGAGACCAGTATTCTATATGTTTCTCAAAAGCCTCAAATACAAATTTAACTACTTCGTCTGTGAGAATATCGAAAGTCTTCAGACGCGAAGAGAAAAAAGAGATGTCACGTTTTTATATAAATTGATAAATAATTTAGTAGATTCCCAATATCTTGTAGGTAAAGTGCCATTCCGCTGCCATAACTTCCGGACTAGGTCTACTGACTTATTTTCCATTCCGTTTAGTCGTAAAAAATACGTTAACAACAAGTACATAGCAAGAGCATGTAATATTTATAATAAGAAATATTCACATCTAGATATATTTCAATTAAACCATCACAAGTTTGTTTCTGCAATTAAAGCAAGTGTTAAATCTTAAGAGTTTATTTACTCCTTGTTAAACATATTAATGGAAACTGCGCTAATATTACTCTAATTGTAATTAAGTCATTTCTTTTTATTTTATTTTATTGTTATTATTAATTTTTATCTTCCATGTTCTACTCTTTCTAAATTCGAATGATTACTTACTGATTGGTTCAATAGATTTGCTTTTGCTGCATGTTGTTTATACTCAGAGCAAAAATGTAATTAACTCTTGGTGGAAACTGTTTTGGCATATGTACAAACTACAGTTTTACCTTATATGTATGTGTAATATAACGCTGTTTGTTTCCCATTACAATAAATAAAAAAAAAATACCTGTTGATTCTTTTTTCCGATAATTATCTCGGTCTGCTCCTTATCCCCCCACTCCATGCATGTGATGCCTTCATCCTTCTGCAGAGACTTTATGTTCACCAGATTCTCTATGCACTTCTTACTGTTCTTTGTCATGTCCATGTGGTATTTCACATCTGAAATAAATAAAAAAATAAATATAATTAATTGAGCTGTTAGGGAACTGCGCTCCAAAACACGAGTTGTAGATGTAGGTGTCAAGACCGCCAAACTGAAGTGGGACTGGGCCGGACATGTCTGCCGTATGCACCCGGAAAGATGGGCGAAATAAAGAATGGGGCACTTTACATTCAATCAACATAACCTTGTAGGGTTTTATAATAGAAAAAAAAGTGGCGGTACAATACCAATCAATATACATGGATCAGTGTAGGATGTTACGTGAAGAGAAGACAAGGTTATTTTTGTTGTTTATTGTGTGATAGGCTTCATATCTTGCAGCTATAAACACAAATAAAACCACAAGATTATACGACGAAGCCTGTAAACCCTGAATTATACGGTTACCTACAGGTTGAAATCAAGAAATACTCAGTGTTAACAAGTGAACTAGTAAGCTACTTACTGTGGCTACTTACGTTTAAATGAACCTATTTTCGTGGCGACAAATATGTCTACCTCTGTCTCTTCTTGCTTTATTTGCATTTTGTTGTATTTAACATGCAGTTTCCTTTAAACTATAATTAAATCCACTTCAATTAACACGTGAGTTTGTTTTGAAAATGCCAAGTTGACAATGACATATATGTTTTTTATAATGGTTGTTTAATTTCAATTCACGTACAATACAATTAGTGAAATTAGTAAACGTAATGTAATAAATGTACTTAGAGTAAATATGTCGTTGAAATTTATTTGAATATATAAATTGATAGTAATATAATAATATAATCCTCTTTCGAATTAAACTAGATGGAAACTACAAATACAGTTGCGTAGAATGGAAAAAATACTAAAACACCTTCCGTAACACGCAAAATGAACTTTCGTAGTGATCTGCCTATTATGTAGAGAAATCATAAAAAAATAGCATTTTTTTACTGAATAATACCTAACTAAATCACAGTGGTTAGTAATTCAGTTGTTTATTCAGTAATTTACTATCGTTTATAGCAAAACTGATTAATTTTTCTAAACTCCTACTTGAGCATGAACACTTTCGTACGATTAGGACAAGAAAGTAAAATTCCGTCGACAGCGCCACGCGCCGGTAGAAATTAGAACTAGTTTATCGCCATATTTTGTGATGGCGGCTGATATTTATAGATCGTAAGGGTGTTGTTTTTTATCAATAATAAATGCTCTAAAATGGAGGAAACAAAGGTTATTTACTACATAGACGACGAGGAGACGCCGTATTTAGTAAAAATCCCCATATCGCCTGAGAAAGTGACGTTAATTGACTTTAAGAATCAGTTGAATCGGCCGAACTATAAGTTTTTCTTTAAATCTATGGACGATGATTTTGGTGTTGTTAAAGAGGAAATCGTTGATGATAACGCTCATTTGCCGTGTTTTAACGGTCGTGTGGTGTCGTGGTTAGTGTCCGCGGAGGGTTCGAACCCATCGGACGGTGCATCTCAATGTACAGACAGCAATGCAGGAAAAGCAAAAGCTGCCGCCCACGGGGCTCCAACAGCGCCCCTCACGAGGGACACCTGCACGGACACAGACAGTACGATAAGCTCCCGCCCTGGCCATAGAGCCTCCTGCGACAAATACAAGTATAGAGGCTTAAGAATCAATGGACACTCCAAATACGGCAACCATGGCTTGGAATACGAGACTGCTTCAGTCCTCAGCTCTGACCTGGACTCAACCAGCCTGTTCGACAGTCAGTCAGAGATCACCACAACGACAGGTAGACACACAAACGCATCTGTCGACCGAGCGCTTACCGAATGCAGCAGTGTTTCACATTTACAAGTTAGCAACAGAAAAAGGCCGCAGCGACGTCGAAAACGGCCACAAGTCATGTCGCGAACAAGCTCATATTCATCCATCACGGATTCTACAATGTCTATGCATATTATTACGGTGACACTGAACATGGACACGGTGAATTTTCTTGGGATATCGATAGTGGGACAGTCGAACAAGGGCGGTGATGGTGGTATATATGTTGGCAGCATTATGAAGGGTGGTGCAGTGGCTTTAGACGGAAGGATAGAGCCTGGAGACATGATATTGCAGGTAAGATCTTATATTTAACTGTTCTGTTATTTGTTTCAAGTCTGTAAGTTGTTTTTTTATACCACGTCGGTGGCAAACCAGCGTACGGCCCGCCTGATGGTAAGCGGTCACCGTAGCCTATGGACGCTTGCAACTCCTGGGGTGTCACGTGCGCGTTGCCGACGCTTTAAAACTTTATACACTCGTTTCTTGAAGAACCCCCTAACTATAGTCACTCTGGAAAACCTCGGCAGGGAGCTCATTCCACAACTGGAGCGTCAGTGGGAGGAAATTCCTCTGAAACCGTTTTTTAAGAATTTAAATGTTTTCTATAAATTTAAATATCTGCTAAACACAAGTATGTACATTATCACCATCGGTACTCATAACACAAGCTGTGGAACTTAATTAATTGGTTTGGGTTAGTGATGGTTGGCAGTCCAAAACTGTGTTTCTCAAGAAATTTCCTGCCTCGCACAACCAAACTATGGAATGAACTGTCGCCTGCGATATTTCCGGACCGATATAACCTTCAAACCTTCAAGAAAAGAGCGTATTCCCTTCTGAAAGGCCGGCAACGCACTTGCGACTCCTCTGGTGTTGCAGGTGTCTATGGGCGACGGTAATTGCTTACCATCAGGCGATCCGTCTGCTCCTTTGCCCCCTATAACATAAAATTAGTTTTAAAATTCCTAAATTGAAAAAAATTATAAAAAAATGAAATAAGCTTTGTGGCCCTTAACTTTTGACATGTCCACCGAAAAGATGCGAACCTAAATCTGACAATAACCCTTATAAGTACAGAAAGTAACTAAGTTTTATTTTTAAATTTCAGTTACAGAATTGTGGTTAAGATACTATTTGATAACTTGTGATAATCCACATCGAAAGGGACCTTATGGCGGCAGGCGCTTACGTTGCACCTATTCACTATTGTATTGGAACAGCGACAATAAAGGCGTAAGTGCCGGCCGCCATAAGGTCCCTTTCAATATGGATTATCACACTTTGAGCTTGACAGCCCTCTTATACCATTGTATTATCTACTTTAATATAGTTAAACAAACATAAGATTTATATACATTGTATATGTAATAGAAACTCTGTTACATTGCTGTTAAAGTAGTATATCGAATGGAATACTTAAAGTGATTTACTTGTAACCCAAGTTGTGACAACAGATCCATCATTGCCATTGCTGGCAACACAGGATGTCCTTATTATTATCATGGGACTGTCTTAGATATTACTGTAGACTTAATTCAAACACCTTAACTAATTCAGATCCTTGTGCCCTAATTATTATATTGATAATTAAATTATTTATTAGGGAGAGGCGATGGCTGAGATACGCGTCCGGTCTGTTCATGTTTGCAAGGATTAGTAACTTCGTACTAGTGTTCAGTGAATTGACATGATGAGAGACTTCACTCTGTTCTCATTTGATT
Organism: Epiblema foenella; assembly: GCA_963556455.1. Taxonomy (NCBI): domain Eukaryota; kingdom Metazoa; phylum Arthropoda; class Insecta; order Lepidoptera; family Tortricidae; genus Epiblema; species Epiblema foenella. The sequence goes on along the minus strand of OY747119.1, from coordinate 1,749,676 downwards.
TTATTTTTAGACTGACGCTCAGAGACCTTATACATCTCTGAGGATATTTATTTATTAGATTTTATTATTTCCATGTTGACGTGTTATAGATATAGCTCAAAATATTTTATTATGATTAGTGTACCTACTTTATTACCTTTTATCTTGATGCTTAGAGACCTTATAAATCTCTAATAAATCTCGATTGTTATTAGTTTCTTAGTCTTATTTTTGACATGTAACACTACATTTAATTAATGATACTTTGATTATTGTATTATTTTTATTTGATGTACTTAGATAGATTTTGACTAGTCAAAGTGCCCTTGAGGCCTATTTGCAGAATAAATGTTTTGATTTTGATTTTTGATTTGATTTATATTAATTAAATTATAAATAAAAGAAAAATTGAAACATTTAGGCACCGAGCAGGATTTGAACCTGCGACCTCCCGGCACTCGCGGCCAGTCGCTCTAGCCAACTGAGCTATAGGTGCAACTGCCACCCGGTCCGAAATTCCTGAATGATTCTTTCATTTTATACAAAAAAAAAGAAATACCTATAATGAACTATTAAACTACTTATATAAATAATTCTTACAGTTAAAATAATAAAATAAAAATTCAACCTTACAGACTGTTATACATATAAGTAAATCTATATCTCTTACTAAATTACTGATATACAAGATTGATTCACTCGAATCAATCTCGATCCGTACTTCGCGACGCAAAAGAGCGCGACGCGTTGCGCCTCCTGGCGAGAGTTGCTAATCGACGGATGTCACGGATACAAAGATATCATCATCATCATTTCAGCCGAAAGACGTCCACTGCTGAACATAGGCCTCCCCCAAGGCTCGCCATTTAGACCGGTCCTGTGCCGTTCGTTTCCACCGGATTCCCGCGACCTTCACCAGGTCATCACTCCACCTTGTCGGAGGCCTACCGACAGCTCGTCTTCTGGTGCGTGGACGCCACTCAAGCAGTTTCTGGCCCCATCGACCGTCAGTCCTGCGAGCAATGTGCCCTGCCCACTGCCACTTAAGTCTCGCAATTTTGAAGGCTATGTCGGTGACCCCAGTTCTGCTACGGATAGCTTCATTCCTAATTCTATCACGCAGAGAAACCCCGAGCATAGCTCTTTCCATTGCTCTTTGGGTGACCTTGAGCATTCTTATGAGGCCCATCGTTAGCGCCCATGTCTCGGACAAAGATATAGAAGAGTGATATATATCCCGGGTACCGAAAGATATGTTTCACTCTTTTCTTTAAAGTGACACATTTCGCCCATGTCTACTTACCTTTTAGCTCATTGTATTACGAACATCATTGTCCACTCAGAGGGGCTACCGCGAACCACAAACGAAGTTTTCCCTCTCTGTCTCACTTACGTCCAAACGTGCAAGTGCGACAGAGAGCGAAAACTTCGTTTGCTGTTTGCGGTAGCGCCCCAGGTAATATTTAGACAATAGTGCTTCACTTCCCATTGAGTTCATTTAAAGTTGCGCAATGTACATTCATTGTTTACTTCTCTTCTTTAAGATGTTAATAGAGAATATGCATGCGGAATGAATAATAATAATAAGATGTCACTATATGAATAGTAAACCATCATAGTAGTTTATGCAACTGATACATAATGAAAATAGAATTTAGAATTAGGAATGAAGCTATCCGTAGCAGAACTGGGGTCACCGACATAGCCTTCAAAATTGCGAGACTTAAGTGGCAGTGGGCAGGGCACACTGCTCGCAGGACTGACGGTCGATGGGGCCAGAAACTGCTTGAGTGGCGTCCACGCACCGGAAGACGAGCTGTCGGTAGGCCTCCGACAAGGTGGAGTGATGACCTGGTGAAGGTCGCGGGAATCCGGTGGAAACGAACGGCACAGGACCGGTCTAAATGGCGAGCCTTAGGGGAGGCCTATGTTCAGCAGTGGACGTCTTTCGGCTGAAATGATGATGATGATGATGAAATATATCGTCGTCTAGTACCCATAACACAAGCCTTCTTGAGCTTACTGTGGGGCTAGTTCGATTTGTGTAAGATTGTCCTCTAATATTTATTATTATTTGTTTATTTTGATTTTATAATTCCAGGTGAACGACGTTAATTTCGAGGATATGACCAACGACGAGGCTGTGCGGGTGTTGAGGGAGGTTGTCCAGAAACCGGGGCCGATCAAGCTGGTGGTGGCCAAGTGTTGGGACCCCAACCCCAAGGGCTATTTCACGATACCTCGCACGGAGCCGGTCAGGCCTATAGATCCTGGTAAATATAAAACATAAAACATTTATTTAATTTCTTTACATATTCTAATTTAGTTTACATTCTAAGTAGCCGAAATATACATTTAGAATCTGCAAAGATTTTGTTTGCGCTAATTCCAGAGTTATGCATGGTTCCTACACTAGGCAAAGCCTGTCCCGTAGGAAACCAGATTACATCCAGGTTTCCAAATTAAGCGCGAATTGGCCAAGTTATTATTCTGCAGGTATTATTTTACAGCAAACTACAATATTGTTTTTACTTTAGAATCTTAGGCCAGGTTTTATAAAGATCCGTTAGACCAAAACTTCACAATACCTCGCTCGGAGCCGGTCAGGCCTATAGATCCTGGTAAATATTGTTTTTACTTTAGACTTTTAGGCCGGGTTTTATAAAGATCCGTTAGACCAAATGTGATAATCCATATTGAAAGGGACCTTATAGCGGCCGGCACTTACGCTTTTATTGCCGCTGTTCCAATACAATAGTGAATAGGTGCAACGTAAGCGCCTGCCGTCATAAGGTCCCTTTCGATGTGGATTATCACAAATGTCAGATCAAATTTCAGTAACTCAGTACATTTTTTGACATAACAAACCGACATGAGGTCCAACGGATCTTTATAAAACCGAGCCTTAGAGATTTGGATTTTGCCGACTAATCACCGAATATATATGTGAGACCGATCCGGCCATATTTATGTGTTCCTTCTGCTGTCGACACAGTGCATCCTCAAATCTTATAAAGGGTCGGCAACGCGCACGTGACTCCTTTGGACTTGCGGGCGTCTATAGGCTGCGTTGACCGCTTACCATCAGGTGGACCGTAAGCTTGTTTGCCACCGGCGTTGTATAAAAAAAAAGTTTGTCGGTCTCTCACCAGGCTAAGCTTGTTTGCCACCGGCGTTGTATAAAAAAAAAGTTTGTCGGTCTCTCACCAGGCTATATCTCATGAACCTCGATGGACAGTTGAAATTTTCACAGATGATGTATTTCTGTTGCCGCTATAACAAGCAATACTAGAAAACATAATAAAATAATTGTTTAACACCCTTAAGAGGCCTTATGAGTTTTAAAATATTTTGATTTCAAATTATGACAAAAGTGTTGATAATACCAATAAAGTTATTAAAGGCTACGATGATTATATCAAAGTTTTAGATGGTAACATAGCCAGTTTTTGTATTTATTGTGTGTGGTAGAATTTAAGCGGAAAAAACAAGTTTCTAGCTTGAAAATTGTCGATTTGGAGTGATGTTTGAAACGATATTTCTTAATGAAAAATCCAAAAAATACATTTAAGTTTATGTCATAAGGTCGCAATAGTCCTGTTCTAGATAGTAACATAGGGAAAATGTCGAGATACGTGTAAATTCAAACAGAAAATGGCGTAAATAGATGAGCCTTAAATAATTATTTTATTCTGTCTTCTAGTAACATACAATAATTTTGATTTTTTTGCCGTTTTTATATATAATGGCACGGAACCTTTCGTGCGCGAGTCCGACTCGCACTTGGCCGGTTTTTTTAAGAGTTGATGGAGGCGATTGTCCTCAGCCGTGTTTTCTTTTTTTTTTTATTATTAAAAATGGGATTGCTCTTGGCCAGCATCTAGCCAGGGGGCAAAGATGAGGCCGACGATGAAGCGAGCTCACCCAGAAGGTGCTTTAGCAGTTCTTGAGCACTGGTTAGGCAGGACTAGGCTATCTGGAGCAGAGGTTCCTCGCAGGCTGGAGACTTGTAGTATAAGAGAAACTCCGTAGACTGTAGAATATCGGAATAATTTATTTACAAAAATGATTAACTATATACAATAAAAAAGCTTACATCTAGATGCGATTTCGCGCCGAATAAAAAGAGAGCGGGACAGATGCGCGCGAGCGAGAGGGAGATAAGTTGGCGCGCGCGGGCGCGGTCGCTCGCGTATCTATATATAGGAGTGGCGCGCGACCCCTGTCCTTTCCCGCTCCGGCCGTCAAGATGAAAACATCGCTGCGTCGCTGTTGCACTGCGCTCGAAGATTGAAGACGCTGATAGCTGCTGCATGAAGACAACACCTGGCTTGATCTGCGCTTGAAGATGCTGCTGCTGTGCGACGTCTCCATAATAAAACTGTCCTTTTCGGGACAAACGAAACTGCTCTTTTCAGAGCAATCAGCTGTTCTTATCAGAACAGCTGTTTTCTGATGTCAATCTTGTTTGTCTCCGTTTCTTGTGAAACAAACCACACGTCAATCACTTCTATACCTACAGTGCCTATATATTTGTATATGTTTATGTACGTATATTTTTATACTATATTTATGTATGTTTATTTATCCTTAATTAAATGTTATTGTTGTAATTATTAGTAGGCTTCATATGTATTAACTCTGCACCACCTGCTATGAATCGTTGCGTTTAGATTTCCGCCACCCTAAGGTTGTCTGGAAGAAATCGCTCTTTAGCGATAAGACCGCCTGTTGTTTGCCTCTTCACATTGTGTTTTTTGTACTGTACTGTATCCTTTGATTGAGGTGTGCAATAAAGAGTATTTGTATTGTATTGTAAGGTGCCTATTCACTCGTTTCCTTTTACATTTTACTAACTAGTTGTCACTCTGTCGCAGGCGCGTGGGTGGCGCACACGCAGGCGCTGCGCGAGGCGTACCCGCCGCCGCCGCCCTCGCTGTCGGCGCTGCCGGTGTCGTCGGTGTCGGAGCGCGGCGCGTCGGACGCCAGCACGCTGCCCGCGGGCGCGCTCGCGCTGGAGCCGCAGCTCTCGGTCAGCTGCGACATGGCGCTGGTTGTGAGGGCGATGCTGCGCCCGGACTCTGGTAAGAATATGCTATTTTTTTTAATACTTTTTAATAACATGCGTTCTACAAATTAAATGACTTTTATAACGATAATTAAATAATAAATAAATAAATAAATAAATATTCTTGGACAATCTTACACAAATCAACCTAGTCCCAAACTAAGCAAAGCTTGTACTATGGGTACCAAGTGACGATACACATACTTATATAGATAAATAGATACTTAAATACATAGAAAACATCCAAGACTCAAGAACAAATATTCGCGTTCATCACACAAATACATGCCCTGACCGGGATTCGAACCCGGGACCTCCAGCTTCGAAGGAATTAATTAAATAAATTATATTTGACATGTATAAATTAATTAATAATGGCTATTCACTGACATTTATAAAAATTAACAACAATTTGTTCACACTGTATCTAATAATGATTGTACTAAGATAATGTTACTTTATATATATTGTGCAAAATTGTAATGTGACATGTAATATTTAACAATATTATGAATAAAGAATATGAGTATGAGTATGAGTAACATAGACTATCACAGTTGAAATTTTCACAGATGACATATATCTGTTGCCGCTATAACAACAAATACTAAAAGACAGAATAAAATAAATATTTAAGGAACTCCCATAAAGCAAAGGTTGTTTTGCCGTTTTTATAATGTTACGGAACCCTTAGTGCGCGAGTCCGATTCGCACTAGTTTATTATAAGAATTCTAATGGTAACTTTCAATTTACATTTGGCCAATAAACAAAAAACAAAGTTTTTGCGATTTTTTAGTCTTATTTCTTTTTATGATTTTAATTAATTTGTCTAATTTACTATATACTAGCGACCCGCTCCGACTTCGCACGGGTGCAATGCTGATGCATGTATTATACATATAAACCTTCCCCTTGAGTCACTATCTATTAAAAAAAACCGCATCAAAATCCGTTGCGTAGTTTTAAAGATTTAAGCATACATAGGGATGTAGGGACAGAGAAAGCGACTTTGTTTTATACTATGTAGTGATTGTGATAATTAGATGGTTTTCTATCCATATAGCCACACTATGTTATAAACTTACATGAGTTATCATACCTATTATTCCAGGCCTAGAGATCCGCGACCGCATGTGGTTGAAGATCACGATCCCTAACGCGTTCATCGGCGCGGACGTCGTAGACTGGATCCTGCAGCACGTGGCCGGCATCCAGGACCGGCGGGACGCCAGGAAGTACGCCTCGCACATGCTCAAGGTCAGTATCTAGAGTACTCTAGACCTGGTGGTCTGGATCCCCCAACCTCCAACACGGGGCCGGTATCCAGGACCGGCGGGACGCCAGGGAGTACGCCTCGCACATGCTCAAGGTCAGTATCTAGAGTACTCTAGACCTGGTGGACTGGATCCCCCAAGCTCCTACACGGGACCGGCATCCAGGACCGGCGGGACGCCAGGGAGTACGCCTCGCACATGCTCAAGGTCAGTATCTAGAGTACTCTAGACCTGGTGGACTGGATCCCCCAAGCTCCTACACGGGACCGGCATCCAGGACCGGCGGGACGCCAGGAAGTACGCCTCGCACATGCTCAAGGTCAGTACCTAGAGTACTCTAGACCTGGTGGTCTGGATCCCCCAACCTCCAACACGTGGCCGGCATCCAGGACCGGCGGGACGCCAGGAAGTACGCCTCGCACATGCTCAAGGTCAGTATCTAGAGTACTCTAGACCTGGTGGACCGGATCCTTCAACCTCCAACACGTGGCCGGCATCCAGGACCGGCGGGACGCCAGGAAGTACGCCTCGCACATGCTTAAGGTCAGTATCTAGAGTACTCTAGACCTGGTGGACTGGATCCTTCAACCTCCAACACGGGGCCGGCATCCAGGACCGGCGGGACGCCAGGAAGTACGCCTCGCACATGCTCAAGGTCAGTACCTAGAGTACTCTAGACCTGGTGGTCTGGATCCCCCAACCTCCAACACGTGGCCGGCATCCAGGACCGGCGGGACGCCAGGAAGTACGCCTCGCACATGCTCAAGGTCAGTATCTAGAGTACTCTAGACCTGGTGGACCGGATCCTTCAACCTCCAACACGTGGCCGGCATCCAGGACCGGCGGGACGCCAGGAAGTACGCCTCGCACATGCTCAAGGTCAGTATCTAGAGTACTCTAGACCTGGTGGACTGGATCCTTCAACCTCCAACACGGGGCCGGCATCCAGGACCGGCGGGACGCCAGGAAGTACGCCTCGCACATGCTCAAGGTCAGTATCTAGAGTACTCTAGACCTGGTGGACTGGATCCTTCAACCTCCAACACGTGGCCGGCCGGTGGTGCTGCCGAGCGAAACACACAACTTTTCACCTCACCCTAGCGAGGAAACGTAGGTACAAGAAAACAATTCAAGTATTATTAAAGAAAATTGCAATACGAATATTGTTTGAATATATTCCTTATTTTTGTATTTCCATAAATTAAAAAAGTAGGTAAAATAATGATATAAAACTAAAATTGAATGATTTTCAATTTAATGTAAGTACCTAAAATAAAATGTTTCATTGGATGACACATTCCTTGTGCGAGCGGGTCGTCGCTATATACATGTATAGCGCTGGCTCACTCGCTCAACGCACCGTCGTGCGGAAACCGCATCAGTGTAGAAACAGCCTTAAGACCGCATGGCCGAACCATGATTCTGAACGCATCCATAAAAAAATTGGGTAGCGCGGTACTACGTCATGTTCGAATTTAAAAATCACTTTATCCGCTAGCTAGGATAAAATGGACTTTTGCACGCAGATTTGAAACGATAAAGTAAGCCTTTCAGGTGGGCTAGCACAACTTGCTGCCAAGTCGTATCTCGCGCGACTCAGCGATTCCTGTCTCACTCGAACTGTGCGAATTAGAAAGAGGAGGGTAGATTTATCTCTACTCGCGTCGCGTCGCAGCGGCAGTTATGCTAGCCCCACAGAGCGGGTGAGGTGAAAAGAATTATGTGTTAATATGTGAACTTATTTGCAGGCTGGCTTCATTCGACACACCGTGAACAAGATAACATTCTCGGAGCAGTGCTACTACGTGGGCGGGGAGCTGTGCTGCGACATGGCGGCGCTGCGCCTGCGCGCCGACACCGACAGCCTCGCCAGCGACACGCTCGCGCCGCTGCCCAACCCGCAGTCAGTACACACACACACACACACACACACATGGCGGCGCTGCGGCTGCGCGCCGACACCGACAGCCTCGCCAGCGACACGCTCGCGCCGCTGCCCAACCCGCAGTCAGTACACACACACACACACACACACACATGGCGGCGCTGCGGCTGCGCGCCGACACCGACAGCCTCGCCAGCGACACGCTCGCGCCGCTGCCCAACCCGCAGTCAGTACACACACACACACACACACACACACACACACACACACATGGCGGCGCTGCGGCTGCGCGCCGACACCGACAGCCTCGCCAGCGACACGCTCGCGCCGCTGCCCAACCCGCAGTCAGTACACACACACACACACACACACACACACACACACACACATGGCGGCGCTGCGGCTGCGCGCCGACACCGACAGCCTCGCCAGCGACACGCTCGCGCCGCTGCCCAACCCGCAGTCAGTACACACACACACACACACACACACACACACACACACACATGGCGGCGCTGCGGCTGCGCGCCGACACCGACAGCCTCGCCAGCGACACGCTCGCGCCGCTGCCCAACCCGCAGTCAGTACACACACACACACACACACACACACACACACACACACATGGCGGCGCTGCGGCTGCGCGCCGACACCGACAGCCTCGCCAGCGACACGCTCGCGCCGCTGCCCAACCCGCAGTCAGTACACACACACACACACACACACACACACACACACACACATGGCGGCGCTGCGGCTGCGCGCCGACACCGACAGCCTCGCCAGCGACACGCTCGCGCCGCTGCCCAACCCGCAGTCAGTACACACACACACACACACACACACACACACACACACACATGGCGGCGCTGCGGCTGCGCGCCGACACCGACAGCCTCGCCAGCGACACGCTCGCGCCGCTGCCCAACCCGCAGTCAGTACACACACACACACACACACACACACACACACACATGGCGGCGCTGCGGCTGCGCGCCGACACCGACAGCCTCGCCAGCGACACGCTCGCGCCGCTGCCCAACCCGCAGTCAGTACACACACACACACACACACACACACACACACACACACATGGCGGCGCTGCGGCTGCGCGCCGACACCGACAGCCTCGCCAGCGACACGCTCGCGCCGCTGCCCAACCCGCAGTCAGTACACACACACACACACACACACACACACACACACATGGCGGCGCTGCGGCTGCGCGCCGACACCGACAGCCTCGCCAGCGACACGCTCGCGCCGCTGCCCAACCCGCAGTCAGTACACACACACACACACACACACACACACACACACATGGCGGCGCTGCGGCTGCGCGCCGACACCGACAGCCTCGCCAGCGACACGCTCGCGCCGCTGCCCAACCCGCAGTCAGTACACACACACACACACACACACACACACACACACACATGGCGGCGCTGCGGCTGCGCGCCGACACCGAC